>KZ107856.1:624679-853957 GCA_002116315.1 Epicoccum nigrum
AGGGTGTTCGGTGTCCGTAGGTGGCTGTGCGGATCTACTGCATAAAAGAGACCATCGTAATGAAGGACAATACCAGGGAGCCAATTCGTTCTGGGTTATAAAAAAAAAAATGTTTTCCGTCGCTGTTCTTTTAACACCCTCCCCCCGCCCCTCCCCCCGTTTACCGCCTTTTCCCCCCAAGCGCGGGGCGCCCCCCCCCCCCCCCATCCGCTGCTTGAACGATAAAAATACCGAGGAAAAACGCCACCCAATAACGCCCGCGGGGACCCCCCAAATGAACGCTGGTCCCCCCCCCGAATACATACAGCCCAAAATACATTATCTCTGCGCCGCGCTGCGTCCCCTCCTACCAACAGACGCGTACAAGCTGGCACACACAGGCATGCCTCCCCCTCCCCCCCCCCTTCCCTTATACATTGACAAACACCCGCGAGCAAAAGATCCAACGCGATGGACCCGCCAATTTCCACGTATGGCTGCCTAGTCGAACCGCACAGGCGGAATAGAAGGCGCCTCCGTGTCGGCCGACTCGGGAGTTTCCTCTCTCAATCGGCTGGACGCCGCTCTACCGGCGCTGCCGTCCAGGACGAACGGGCCCGCGTCGTTGCGCGGCGTCATTGGGCCGTCGTGCGCGCGGTCTGGCGCCTGGCCGTCGTGTGCGGCCAGGTAGAGCGGCGACAGGCCGTTGTAGCCGCCGGGGCCGCGGTCGCTCGACACGGGCTGCGTGACGGACGCGGTCATGGGTTCTATGGGGCGGAACGGCGTCTGCGGCATCTGCGGGTGCGGCGCGGAGCTGGGCTCGTTGATGCTGATGCTCGTGATCGCGTGCTGCAAGTCGGAGAGATCCGAGGTGCCGGCGTCTGTCGCGTTCAGCGGCGCCGTGGAGGAGCGCGGTGTGACGTGGCGGTCTGCTGGGGGGTTTCCGGCATCCGTGGAGGAGTCGCCGTTGGTCTGCGGTTCCTCTTCCCAGTCCTCAAACTCGCCGGGATCCTCCACGTCGGCTTCTAGGTCTGCGACTGCCCTACAGTTTGGGCAGAGGAAGTTGGGCCACGTGGGCCCGTTCAGGATGGGACGGATGCATTTGTAATGCCAGACGTGCGAGCAGGGCGCTACGAATAATGACTGGCATGGCTGTATACATGAATAAGTAAGAGGGTTTTCCGCAAGTCAGCACACGAAAACTCACAGCTATGGACATGAGGCAGATTGCACACTCGGAGGTGTGTGTAGACGCGCTGTCGCCCTCCTTCTTCGTCTTGGTGAGGTTGCGCAGGCGCTGGTGTGTTTGTTTGCTGAACAAGATTAGCTTTGCGTAGCGAGTCGCTGAATCATGGAAATGTCACTGACTTGAAGGTGTTCAGAGCCTGCTGCCACCCACGGTTGCACTCAACACGGATCTTGACGCATCTAAAGATCATCTCTTCGCCGCCACGGAAGTCTATTCCCAGCTGGATGATGTCGCCGTCCTTTATCCTAAAAGGCTTCGACTCGACATTCGGCTGGCTCAGGCGGATGTGGTTGAGGAAGGTGCCAGAGGAGCTCTTGACGTCCTTGATGAACCAGCTGCCGTCCTTGCACCACAGCTCGCAGTGCTTCCGGCTGACGACCTTGCTCTTGAAGCCAATTGCGGCGGCCGAGGGCGTGTTTGCCGGGATCTCGGGGGCATTGTCGCGCTCCGAGTAGCGTCCGACCCTGATGACGGCCGACTCGTCAGGCAGGGTGCGGGTGATGGTGGGGAACTGGAGCGACGGACGGCCCGCGCGAGGGTCCTGGTGGGGAATGAAGCGGATGGATGGCAGGTGCTTCTGCGGGGTGGACCCATCGGCAGCATGGTCGCTCGAGCTGTCGTGGTCGGTGGACCTCGTCGGGTTTGTTGTCGTCGGCGTAGGCCCTGCGCTGTTGCGCACCGACAGCTGGGGCGCGGCTGTCTCTGCACGAGTCCTAGTCATGTCGAGCGGCTGAGGGGAAAGCGGCGGCGAGTCGTTCGCGGGGCTCTGCAGATTCAGATTCTGGCTCTGGCTCTGGCGCGGCTCGGTCTGCCGTCGAGAGGGAGGAGAGGGGCGTGCAGAGGCGGACTGGGACGGCGCACTGGCAGCGAACGGCGACACGGGCGGGGTGTGGGTGTGGGTGGAGGCGCGTGGTCGAGCGCGGGCGTCCTCACGTGGGCCGTCGGTAGTGTCAGCCGAGTGCAGGTGCAGGCCGTGGGTGTAGTTGCGGAAGAAGGAGATGCCTCGCTGCAGGCCAGTCGAGCGCGGCGAGGGCGAGACAGGCGATATGGGCGTCGCGGAAACGGTGGGGGTGGTGGGTGCTGGGGCAGCGAACATGGCAGCGCCGCAGGGTCGGGATTGGAAACGAGAGGCCTCCTGGCGCGGCTTGGGTATAAGGTTTCAAGTAACGGCCTGGCGGTGGAAGCGACAGCGTGTGACAGACAGCACGGGCACAGGCACAGGCACAGGCGCAGGCACAGGCACAGGCACGTTGTTTGCCGTGTTCAAGAAGGCGAGTGTGAAGGACTGGAACCAGCCCTGGCGCGCCGAGTGGAGATGGGAATTGACGATGAAGGCGAGTGCGAGCGCAGCCAAGCAAACGGGCTGAGGAGTGGTCTGGCCCCAATGAGAAGTGACGGGACGCTGAGGCGCTGAGGCACTGAGGCAGTTGCAGAACAACAAGTATCAGGCACCCAGGCACCAAGCCAAGTACCTGCAAGAGATGATTATCTGCAGTGTATAGACTACAAGCCAAACACCCTGCCGTTTGCAACAAGAACAAGAACAAGGCAATGCCCGCTGCCGGGAGCTGCCGTGCGGCGCCTCTATTCTAGTCTTCCCATAACCTTCACAAATGAGGTGACGTCTATGCGGAGTCCTCAACCACACTTTCGAATGTGGCACCGCAGGCATCACCATGTAATGCTCACGTTATGCTCCTTGTACCCAGCTGCGCAGCGCAACATGTGCCTTCTCAGGCTCTGTTGACCGGTTGTGCTCATGACAACAGCACTGGCACCGCCGCTGCCACAATGCTAAGCCTGCGGCGTTGCTGGGGAACTGTGCCACATGAGTGGACTTCAGTGGCAGAGATTCCTGGCATAGGCTAGGCTGGAGACTAGCGAAAGAAGTGGAGCCTTTCCGGCCGTGTGGGACTGGGACTGGGACCGCCATCTGGTAATGGCCGCACGTGACGCCATGTCATCTTGAATTTTTGGGACGCGTACCGTCTGTGATAGCAACCATCACGACCATCGACATGTTACGGCCCCGGACAGTACGGCCGATTGCACGTGGCTTCTCCAACGCCTCGACACAGCTGACACGCAGCACCACATGCGCGGGTAGACGAGGACTGGCCACGCAAGCTGCCGAAGAGAAGGACCCCGTCGAGCTCGACCAGATCACCACACTCTCCAATGGCATCCGCGTTGCGACCGAGGCCCTACCAGGCCACTTTTCCGGCATTGGCGTCTACGTCGATGCTGGCTCGCGATACGAGAACGATGCGCTGCGTGGCGTGAGCCACATCGTCGACCGGCTCGCCTTCAAGTCGACGCGCAAAACTGGCGGCGACCAGATGGCGGAGAAGATGGAGTCGCTGGGCGGCAACATTCAGTGCGCCTCGTCGCGCGAGTCGCTCATGTACCAGTCCGCGACCTTCAACTCGGCCGTCGAGAGCACAGTCGGCCTGCTGGCCGAGACAATACGCGACCCGCTCGTCACCGAGGACGAGGTGCAGCAGCAGCTCGAGACGGCCGACTACGAGATCGGCGAGATCTGGAACAAGCCGGAGCTCATCCTGCCTGAGCTGGTGCACCTGGCTGCCTACAAGGACAACACCCTCGGCAACCCTCTGCTCTGCCCCAAGGAGCGCCTCCCCCACATCAACCGCGCCGTCATCGAGGCCTACAGGAAAGAGTTCTACAAGCCGGACAGGATAGTCGTGGCCTTTGCTGGTGTGGATCACAACGAGGCCGTCAAGCTGACGGAGCAGTATTTCGGCGACATGGCCAAGGGCCAGGGACCGTCCCTCATCGGCGTCAACGACCACGGCTCGATAGCCAGCCAGAACCCCGAGCAGCAGGTCTTCATGGCCGACCACCCCACCCCTACCGGCGCACCGCCCCAGCAGGGGAAGCTCCTCTCCAAGATCCCCTTCCTCAAGAACTTCTCCACATCCTCGTCCAGCTCGGCATCGCTCAACGCCTCCTTCGACCTCAACTTCCCCCCCATCGACACCACGGTCCCCGCGCACTACACCGGCGGCTTCCTCACCCTCCCTCCCATCCCGCCGCCGCTCAACCCCATGCTCCGCCGCCTCTCGCACATTCACCTCGCCTTCGAAGCCCTCCCCATCTCCTCCCCAGACATCTACGCCCTCGCCACCCTGCAAACCCTCCTCGGCGGCGGCGGCTCCTTCAGCGCCGGCGGCCCCGGCAAAGGCATGTACAGCCGCCTGTACACCAACGTGCTGAACCAGCACTTCTGGGTCGAGTCGTGCGTGGCCTTCAACCACAGCTACACCGACAGCGGGCTGTTCGGCATCTCCGCCTCGTGCTCGCCCGACCACGTCGCCCAGATGCTCGAGGTCATGTGCCGCGAGCTGAAGAGCCTGAGCGACGAGACGGGCTACGCCGCGCTGAAGTCGGGCGAGGTGCAGCGCGCGAAAAACCAGCTGCGCTCCTCGCTACTCATGAACCTCGAGTCCCGCATGGTCGAGCTCGAGGACCTCGGCAGGCAGGTCCAGGTCCACGGCCGCAAGGTGGGCGTCAAGGAGATGTGCGCCAAGATCGAGGCCGTCACCGTCGCCGACCTGAGGCGCGTCGCCAAACGCGTCTTCGGCGGGCAGGTCCGCAACGTCGGCGAGGGCAGCGGCGCCCCCACCGTCGTGCTGCAGGAGGGCGAGCAGGAGGGGTTCAAGCGCAGGGATTTCACCTGGGACGACATCCAGGCCCGCATCGCGCGGTGGAAGCTGGGCAGGCGGTGAGCCTTTTGTACACATCGACGACATGTTAGATACGCCTTGTACTATATAACGCATCATCACGGTTTGCACGGGGGGCATTGGGCGTGGTAATCAACTTTGAATTAAAACAAATGGACCCACTGTAACGCTGCACGCCCGCCTCTTCTCACATGGACGAACATGTTCCCGGTCCCCAGCGAAGGTGCAACGTCCCCCTTCTCACCCCTCGATCCACACATCCCTCGTCATCCTCGTCGCCCTCTTCTCACTGGAAAATGCCTCCATCCACACAAGCATCAACCCCGTCTCGCCACGGCCCGCCCTTTTCGACGGGAAAAAAGGCTTCTCCGCGCCGCGGCACGCGTTGCCGTAATCCCCTCCTCACATCTCCCCTCGCACTGCTCGGCTCATGTTCGGGAGGGAAGGCAAAACCCGCGAGGGTGGAAAAGGGGGTTGTAGGAGGGTTTTGAAGGAGACGAAAAAAAAAAAAGTGAAAAAGGGTGACAGACAGCAAGGTTGGAAGCGACAGAAGGCAAGTGGCTAAGCGAAAGGCTGTGACGGGCCCAAGCCGTAGGTGAAAAGCCCCAGCGAAGAAGGTGGAGGGAGGTAACCATGCTTCCGCCGAAACACCGCTGTGTGTGTGTGTGTGTGTGTCGAGAGAATCGTCCCAAGCAACGGTGCAGACGCGCCGAACGCCCTGCCGGGGCGAGACGGTTCGCGCCGTCAGCGAGGCTGCGGATGTCACCACGAATCCGTTCGGCGTGCTCTAGCGAGCTGGGATATCTGGAGAGGAAAGCGTGGCAAGCCTGCTTGGATGGTGTGGCACGGCTTTGATAGGCTAGGCTGGGCTGGACTGGGTTGGGTTGGGCTGGGCAAGTATACTTACGATGAAGCTGCACGAGCTGAGGTGGAGGGGAAGAAGGGGCGTGGCCGAGACTATCGATGCCAGCTCTCTGCGTACAGTGATCTGCCAGAAGAGACGAATAGGTATACAGCTTGCAATATGCCACTGATGCTTCTGACCCAAGGCAGAAGGAAAGACACAACCCCCATACTCGGCTCCCTGCCCCCCGCCCCCCTCTCCTCCCCCCTTTCGCCTCAGCCTATCTAACCAGTCCATACCTTGGGCCCAGGCGGGGTGTACGTCTTGCTCTGGTCCGCGTACGTGTTGACCATGATGCCGGGGTCATTCTGGCTCGCGTATCCGGGGATGTTGGCCAGGAAGTCGCCGGTCGGTTGGGCGGAGCCGCTCCCGCTGACGACGATCTGCGCGCACTCGGCGTAGAACTGCGGGTTCAGCGCCTGGTGCAGCGCCAGCAGCTCGTGGCGCACCAGGTAGTTGCCCGGTGCGAGCGACTTGGGCACCGTGGACTCCCAGAAGAGCTGCTTGAGCACTTTGGCCGTGCCCCACGAGGTGCCGCTCAGAGGCGGGGCCGTCATGCCTTCTTGATCGATCTGGGAGAGGGGGTTAGTGTGTCGTGGTAAGGGGTGGGTGAGAGAGAGAGTCGGTGTGAAGTACCTTGAACCACTTCTTGCCGCTACCGTCGCAGCTGGAAAAGTCGCCCGAGCACTTGTACATCCACACCATGACAGGACCCTGCTCGTGCGTCCACTGCGCCCAGATGGCCTTAATCTTGCCTCCGGCAGCCACCTTGGCGGACAGCTCGGCGGACGTGCCGCCGTTGCACATGACCTTCCTGTCGGTGACGGTCAGGGTGGGGTTGTAGTCGGGCCATTGGCGCTGGATGGTCTTGGGCGACGATGCTGGAGAGAAGCCAGTGTAGCTGCGCGGCGTGTTAGTCTTAGTTTGGACTTGGGGTATGGGAAAGGTGTGGGGTGTGATGCTCACCCGGGGTAAGTGACGCCGTCAATGACATAGCTTGTCACCGCGCCGTGGGCAGCGGCTTGGGCCACGAATAGAGCAGCCGCGGTGTAGACGGTCGAGAAGAGCATGGTGAGCTGGTTTGAGAAGGTTGTTGGGTTGTTGAGCTGCTTCTCTTGGTCAAAGGCTTACCTTAAATGCAACTTGACCGCTGTCCATCCGGGTTGGAGTTGCAGTGCAATCTGAGCTCGCAGATCTGCTGTACTATGAGCCTTCCCGGCTTCCCGACGCCAGATGGCGGGTATAGTGTTTGCAAATTGAGCAGCATTGCGGGAAGCGGGCCGGTTAAATGTGGTACAACGTCAGTTAATTTGGCCTTGTCGCAGGTATGGAGCACCAAAGGTATAACAGTGAGGTTGGTAAGGCCACAATACGATGCTGATTGCCTGCCGTGTTGCGAGATTCAAGTTGAGGATCAGCTGCTAAGGCCTGAGGGTTGGGTCAGCCCAATGCTCTCCAATCCTCATTCTAATCACCACCAAACGAACGTCACGGACGACTATGGTCTCAGCTTCAAAAACATAAATGGCGTTCCCTTATTCACGTGCTATCGTATTGAAACCGCTCTGATCACTGTTGCAGATCAACCAGTTACCGAGCTAGTCATACCTGGTCATCTGTCTTAGCACCGTAAGCGTAACATTGATCAAGGGGCTGGGCTGTTCAATATACAGTAGACTGTTGAGTGCATCTCATGACACTATTACAACCTGCTTGTTAGTATTGGTGAGCATCAAGAGAGCACATGTCGGTCAGATCGGGCAGCAATTAATTCGTTTGTGGAAACTGACTGGGTAGATCAAAGTGAGAAGACCCGGGGTGTGATTGGCGATACCAGCGATGTGACCTTGCCCATCCCCAGTCAAATCGTTCAACCACTGCCAGATTGATGCCTATTGATCTTATTTTTCAGCGACCTGAAGCCACTCAGGCTTCTCTTCAGCGAAACTCGACATGCCCGGCCTTGGGATGTGATCAAACAAACCTCCCTTCAAAAAGATCTTTGGAGAATCCTCAGACAACATGGATCCAATCGGACTTGACAAGGTCAGCTATGAATTGCTCCATTACTCATAAACTTCACTTACGATCCACAATTGCTGCAGAATTGGCGGATAATCGTGTTCCCGGATTTCGTGTCGCCGTCTCGGTAGCTCTTCAGGGTACCTTTGGAATCATCGATCGTGACTTCGGATTTGTCAAGCATGTGGATGATCGATCCTGGAGCAGAGCCGGCACGGCGACAGTTCGCACTTCAAAGTCAGCATAACAGTCTCCTCTCGAGAAACGGCAGTCGCACCAGTAGCAGATGATCGATTCCTTCGGCATCTCCGGGATGGAGACTTTGATGCTGGCGCAGTTACAACGTCCTTCTGCCATACTGATGATTATTGGACTACTGATCGTAGATCAAAAACGAGATGTAAGATGTTGATCGTGCAAACTCTTGAATCAATGTCGTTGATGCAGTGGGGCCGGAATCCTGCGGACACAATTGCTGGATCCGGCGCAGCCTCGGCTACACGTTCGAGAATTCGAGTCGGCTATGCATCGTCAAGGAACACTCATCTGAGGGTACCTAGAGTGCTTGAGGATGGCCCTAGACGACATTCCAGCCGGCAGGTACATCACACTGTCCTTCGTGAGGCAAAGCTGCTATCGCCAGGTGCCCCATGCCAGAACTTGTTCGCATTATTTGCTCCAGTGCGCTGCGTAAAAATCATCATGTGCAGCTTCCTCATATGGAAAGGCCATTAGTCAAGGGATTCTCAGTGGCTGACCCAAGACACGATCCAGAGGTCTCGACAAGCCCGATAGGTGGCAGTATGTTAAGATGGTATGGTCGGTATCTATGCCGCTGGCTGACGAGTTTCGAACGATCTCGAAGTAATACAAGTCAGAAAACATGAGAAAGAAAGAATGAGGTAGGTTAAGGTAAGATCGATGACTGAGAATGTAACCAGAATTGGCTTAGCGTGCCATACAGGTGCTTACGCACACCAGACCATGGTTGTACTGCGTTGTAAGGACGAAAAAATTCGACCTTCTAATTGGAGTATTTCAGGTCTATTAGGCAAGTCATGGTTGACTTCAAAAGCCTCTTAGATGACTGCAATCTCTACCTGCTGCTATATTTTTCTGCGTTATCTTGACTGTATTCTTCAGAAGTGCTCTGTGACCACAAGTTGCGCAATACTGCACTGACAAGCAAGTTTCTTCTCCTCGATGGATAAGACTAGCTAATTCGCTACGAGTGCTACTCTATCAAGATTCAAGTATGTCTACAAGCGAAGCATTTAGAAAAAACTATCGTCTCCTTCCTGAACACAATTCAGACAAGGAGATCCGGGATACATCATAATATGAAAATATCAGGTGGATAGAAATGCGACATTGTCCTCTCACAAAGGCTCCAAGAAATCACCAATCTTGCTCAGCAACTCCACCACACGAAATGGCTTCGGTACGACCCAATCCATACCTGCATCCCGGGCCTTCTGCAGCTGCTCTGCTCTCGCATTCGCAGTGACGCCGATGATAAGACTTGCGCTGACACTTTGTTGCGCTTCTATCTCTCTGATCATTTTGGTAGCCTGGATGCCATCGCACACCGGCATCTCCCAGTCCATCAGTATACAGTCATAGTGCCGTAAAGTGTCAGCTGATGGTAGTGTGTCGAATCGAGCCGGTTGACCGTGCTTCTGGAGTATTACATCGACAGCTTCACCGCCGTTGCTGCTGACTTGCACGTTGCAACCTGCTCTTCTTAGTTGCTTTGCGAGGACAGTCTGGTTTAGGACGTTGTCTTCGACAAGTAGGATGTTGTAGTTACATCGTGAGCTTGGTGTCACGAGCTTGGTGCTGCTGTCTAGAGTCGGTGACTCAGATGTTTCCGTTTCCTCTGGTGCTAGCTGATCAACATTGGATGTAGATTTTGGTGGTGTCGCTTGTGCATTACAGCATTTCGCCTTGGTATAGAATGCGAATGTGCTGCCGACTCCGACTGCAGATTCGATACCAATACAGCCTCCTTGCAGCTCAGTCAACTCTCGAGATATGTACAAACCTAGCCCTGAGCCACCGTACTTCGTGTGGGTTCTTCTATCCGCTTGCGTAAATTTTGTAAAGATTTTGTCCAGGGCGCCAGGCGGTATGCCCTCTCCACTGTCCTTCACCGCGAAATGGATATACACTGGATGTCCTTCTCCATACTCGGGCTCCCGAGTGAGATCCGGACGCGAAAGTCCTGTACTGTGCCATTGGAAACTCCCTCCGAAAAGCTCTGTTGAAGGGGGAGCTACACTCGATCCGCAGCGAATGCTGAGTTTCCTTGTGGGTTGTGTCTTGGTGAACTTGATGGCGTTTGTCATTAGATTCACAAGAACTTGCAGTATTCTGGACGCATCGCCCAGGTGGCCTGCACATTCATTTCTAGAGCACAGAGCGTCGGCCGGTGCCACACTTGTTTGAACCTCAATCTTGTGGACTTCGAACTCTGCTCTGAACATCTGCATCGATTGGTCCAGAAGATCTTCCAGGTGAAATTTAGCAGGGTACACGGTCAAGAGCTTGGAGTCCAATTTCCCGAGGGTAAGTATATCGTCGATTATGCGTCTCTGATGTGATGCACAGAAAAGAATCGACTCGGCCGCTTCTGCGTTCAGTTTGATGATATCTTTTGTTGACTTGACGTCTTCCAAGCTCTTGGACTCCTGGAGTGATAGGAGTATACCATCGGCAGCCTGCGTGATAGCTGACAAAGGATTACGCATCTCGTGTGATGTGATGTCAATAAATTCTTCTTGGATGCGTCGTTCTCTTTGCGCGGTTTCAGCAATGCGAAACTGCAATTGTTCCGCCCATTTGAGTTGAGATATATCTGTTATGGAGCCTGTCAGGGAAGGCATCGAGCTATCTGTGTCAAGATTTGGTGAGGCAGAACACATGATCCAAAAAGGCTCGGCTGTAGACTTGATCTCTGACCCTGGAGGTCTCCAATCTTTCCTGAGTCGTAGAGTATCGCAAACATCGATGCCTTGGAAGAGGCATCGAGTCATCTCCTCATTGGCACGTTCATGGTCCTCGGGGTGGATATGGTCAGTCCACCGAAATGATCCCTTGTGGCGACGTTTCGAATCATCTGGAACGCCCAGAATTTCGAAGAATTGATTATTCGCCCAATGTAACGTTCCGTCCGCAGCGAGCTCATATATGCCAACTGGAACGATCTCTGCCATTCTACTGGCACGCTTCTGGGTCTCGCTCAGTTCTGTTACCAGCACCTCTTCTCTGTCACGCAGCTCTTTTCGGAACGTGGCTCTTATCAGGGTGTCATTCAACTGGCGCGCAAGTTCTGTGACGAATTGCTTGTGGTCATCGTCAAGGTTTCGGCGAGGGTTCAAGGCGAGGAGTACGTAGCCCTTGAATAGCGACCTGTCCTTTAAGGCAATTGCAGCGAGATGCCGACTGGGCTCACCAAAGCCCAGCCAGTTGACAGACTCGACAATTTTTGCGTAAGCCTTATCTTTGGCCAAGTCCTAAATGAGACCATCATGATCAGAGTCAATGCCAGTGAGCCAAATTGTATGTGCTTACTACAAATAAGATGTTTTCCGAGCTGTTCTGTAAGCGGCAGAATAGAGAGGGGAGGGTAGCGTCAGAACCATCACCAGCAAGCTACGTCACGCACAGTCAGCACTAATCTCTAGGGTTATATAGTAGACGAAATCCAGAAGACCAAACTGACATGAAGATCGCAGGGCGCCGCCGCACTATCGGCCCCAAGACCAATCGTGTGCTCTCGATGCAGTAGTCCGTCTGCCGAATGATCTTCATCAACGCTGTACAATATGGCCATGGGAACATCGCGAGGAAACTCTTGAAGGATGTTGTTGACGTGCTGCCAAAATGAGCTCGTGGTTGTCAGAGATGAGTTTCCTAGTCGATTGATTATCGTTGTTCGTCGGTCTCGTAAAGTCATCCTTGTCACCTCTGTCCATGAGAAGTGAGTGCCGCCATACTGCCCATGATCATCTCTAAGCGCGGTTAGGCCACCATCCCAGTATGTCTCTTCCAAGTAGCCATGTCTTCTTGACGGGAGCTCGATACCGTGGCGGGCAAACCCATGTTCGCCATTTCTCAGAGCTTGAAACATGGGTCCAAAGTAGTCCCATAAATTCGGCATGACCTCCTCAAACGCCTGACCCATCAAATGCGGATGTAGAGCGCCAATGACGGGCACCGAGGCCTCATTATAAATTGCAATCCTTTGTGAACCCCAATATATCCATGCGGGACGAACATCTGAAAGTAACATCTGGGTATACGATCGCAGCGACAATGGCCATTTGTCGAGTGGACCTATCGAAGTTGCGCCCCAATCAAAGTTAAGAAACGAATCAGTAAAGGGAGAGATTGGAAACACATTGGTCCATTCCGGTCCTGGGCGAACGTTGGCTCGTCTTTCGTCTCCCTGTTCACTTGGTTTTGTTGCAAGCTGCTTTGATGATTGTTGAAGTATCCACTTTCCATGACGCGCATCGTACCGTGCCGATTGTGTGTGATCAGTCACTTCATCGATAACAACTTCGATGGTCCACTCAAGTCGTCCATCTTCATGTCGATGTCGCTTGATTCCATACTGAGATGGAAAGTAGTCTGACCCAGTCGCATCCCTTTTCATAATGATTGCGTATTGTCGCAAGGCGTGTACGTTTGTCCGACGACCAAGGGGGATAAAGAACATGACTAGGTTTCGCAAGCGCCACGGTGATACGAAAACCACCAAGCAGCGATCGACAACCTCATCCTGGCCTAGATGCAATCGGAACCATTTCCCGATGATCTGCCCTTGACTGGTGGACGTGCACGAACCGATCCAGTGATTTGCGGAGGTTAGTGTCAGCCCTAGATACCTCATACATATGTCGATGTGTCAGTTTAATATCGGGTCGAAATGTTCCTCGATACGTCTCGATATGCACAAAATCTCGAGCTCATTTGCTCTGTTCTTCATCTGAGTCCATCTGATCTTGGTCCTGGCCCGCGTGCGGTGGGCAGTTGTAGAGTGTTGTTGAGGAGGTGTTAGATAGACCGTGCTAGATCTAGCTGCGGCCAACTTCCGTTCCAACCCTAATCTTATCGATAAGGCTGTAAACAACAGCCAGTGAAGGAGACAGCGCCTTCAACTCTTCACCTTCATCTATTTTCACACGGACCAGGTCCTAAGCGCATACGAAACTAGCTTTTCGGACCTAGTCACCATGGTGAGTGTCCGTTGTGGTCTACATTGCTCTTGCACTTAACCCGTATAGACACGCGATTCGTCAGCAACGTACCTGCATATGCATTTCTCTCATCATGCAGATCTTGTCGAGTCCTTCACAAATATGACGTCGTCGCGACTCGAGCCCGAGAACGTTTACATACCGCCGCATCTCCAGCCTCTTAACCCAGAAGACGAAGACGACGTTGTACCGGACCAGCACGCGGCCTTTGGAATACAGCGGGCAACACAAGCCAAGAAAGAACCTACATGGCGCGATTTGGGTCTGGAAGAACTGCTACAACGTGGGCCGGGCAATGCTGAAGTTCAAGGCGCAGGCAGCAACCCGCCGGGCAGAGCTGCAACGGAGAGTCGGCAAGAGGAGCCAATCATCGCAGCCTTGAGAAGGCAACCTGGGCCACAGTCAGGTATGGTGAGATTAGGTGGTGCTACAAGAGATACACAGGGCGGTGGTAGTACTGGTGGCAACGGACTACCTAGATGAAGGGTGGTCAGAGCACCACGACGAGATAACAACCCAACACACGTCCAGCACCAACGCGAGAGATGGGTGGCGTTGCAAGCCATAGTGTGTCAGTGACCTTCGGAGATAGTTCTGACCAGGAACAGCTAAGCTGCCTCCACAGCCTCTCTGGCGACGAATATTAGGAACAAAGACGATCGCAAGGAGAACATGCATGGGAATAGTATAACCTCAATTGAAGCAGAAAGAGCTAGAGTACTTCACAGACTCCGCAATATGTACAAAACCAGTACTATGCTCACCGTGGGGCTTAGTAGCGGCCTATCAATTGTCACAACAAACGATACTTGTAGTAAATATACATTCTTCAAGACTCGGAACAGGTCATAGATAAGTCGCTATCAGATGACCATATGGCGTACTGCCATGTCGCATTCCGTCTATAAGGTCAGCCACAGAGCGACCGACGCACCGGCAACCGCGCCCATTACAGCCTGCAAAGAGGCACGGACATGTGCACCAGCACTCTGGTCACCCCCGTACTTTCCACCCTTGAAGCACTTGCCGTCCTTTTGCTCCTCGTCCGGTATTCCCCTCACTGTAAAGCTGACGATGTCATAAGGCAGAGTGTCACAGCTACCCTGATCCTCGCTCCAACAGCTGTAAGCATACCACGGCTGCACGCCATTCGGGCTATCATCGAGACAACCCTTCCCGCTGAAGAAGGTGACTTGGCGGTCCGCATTGTGTTTCGGCTTATTCTGCTCGTCCTGGGCGTTTGCCATGTGCTGACGGTATAGGACGCGAGAATAGTTCGCCTTTGCGTCGAAGCTATTGGCGTTGTAGACTTGCCAGTCGATCAAGCCTCCTGAATCGGAAAGGGATGAAAGGCCTTTGGTACCGTTGCTGCCGAATAGCTCTGCGAAGTTGAAACACTGGGATGTTTGGTTCCAGCGGGAAGTGGTGAAGGTCAGAGCGCTGTCGCTGTCGCTGTTGTGGTATTCGCACGAGTCTCCTTGGCCCTCTGGAAAAAAGCGGATGGTTATGTTCCCGCTGCCGAATCGTCAGTTCCAGCTTTGCAGGAAAGGACGGTCGGGCACGAACTTTACGATGTTGGACTGCGCTTGGGCATAAGATGAAAGTGTCAGGAGAGACAGAGACGCTGCTCTGCCGTTGATCCTAAATAGTTGCATTGCGGGAGACAAAGCAGTGTAGGAACGAAGGAAGAAGTGCGGGTTTGAAGAGGGTAAGGAGTACTGTGCAGAAGGTTAGGTTCTCAAAGTGCAAGCGCAGCAGGCATCGAGAGCGAGGGCAACTTACCGGTGTATGATATACTAACGCCTGAAATCAATCAAACAACCCAGAATCGTTGAAATTCAATTTCACCCAATGCATAGTCATTAGGCCAGCCACTTCGACTCCTCAAAACATCGTGGCATAGATTTACCAACTGTGCCGTAGGGGCAAGACGCTGCGCCACATGCCTGTGTTTGCAATCACTCGACCGCGCCGCCCTCGCCATCACATGCTCATCTCGCTTGGTGTAAAATGAGACAAAGCTTGGGCAGGACTTGATTCATGCGTGGAGTGTGATCCGTTCATTGAGTAGTACTGCGTAAGATGCAGTGAATCCAAGGGAATCGGAGATCAATGCAGGCGTTGTCTGTGGCACAGTATCACATCAATCTTCGTGGTCTATCTAGACCAATGGGTATGGGAATCTGCAATTAGTATCTTAGTGATTTGGCGTAAAATGTCAGTAAGTCTACGTAGTGCGAGGCTAACTAGCACAATGCTCAGGCCGACATGCCAAAGCAGACTGAACTTCGCATCCAGCTATATGTAGACCAGTGCGGCAGAGAATTTGCCTTGGTCGGCTCCTCAAGAAAAGGACACTCGAATTGTTTTATCTCGATCGCGTTCAAATAAGGCATTTCCGGTACTACAATACTCGGATACGGCATCGGCATCGGAATAACCCTGAGAAAATGTAACGTTTCTTTGAAGAGGCTTACAAAAGCTTCGCTTAGCTTTAGAAAGCATTCAGCAAATGCACAAAGGCTTCATGAAAAGTTGTGAAGCTAAGTTCTGGTCAGGCTAAGCTCTGCTTGAATTGCTCTATCCAAGATGATATAATCAAACAGCAGAGCTGTAGATCTAACAATATAGCGTAGGTAAAATTTGTAGTCGTCACTTAGACCACTCTTTGAATGCCTTTGGTTTGTCTCGGCTGTTCCATTGCAGAGTCCGTGAGATACTGTTGATCCAATCTGTTTTCCTCCTGTCCATGGGCAGAACGCAGGGGAATGGAAATCTACTCGCGCTAATGGTGACATAATCACCAGGTTTGAGCTCCACTCTTTCCCTTCCATCGAAACTTGCCCATGAGCTTGTCCGTGCATCGTAGGGCACTCCACAACGCAACACTATTGTGTCTGGGAGGATGATCGGCCTAAAGGAGAGAGTGTGTGCACATATAGCTGTGACTAAGATGACCGGGTTGTCGGGGTGGCAGAGCGAGCCACCTGCTGCTAAATTGTACGCAGTCGAACCTGTGGGTGTCGATACACAGATACCGTCTGCTTGCACGGTTGTAAAATGGTCGTCGTCTCCGAAAAGCTCGATTGACGACATGGTTGGGTTCGGACCGCGATCGACCACCACCTCGTTCAAAATGTTGTAGGTGCCGTCTGGTCTATGTGTGTGGTGGTCTTCTGCCTCCTCGCCAATCAATTGCTCTACCAGATCAGACTGCCCTTCGTTATCGCGTGTTTGCGATCGCATAACAGTTGCCTCGAACCGCAATCGAAGATTGACAGTAATGCCTTGTTCGAAAGCTTGAGATAGTGTTTGAGGATAAGCATCAAAATCGAATTTCGTGAGGAAGCCAAGTGATCCAAGAGAGAACGCGAGCACAGGTGGCACAACGCGTTGGAAAAGCCAGGATGAGTATAGTACAGTCCCATCCCCACCAAGCTGCATCTGTCAGCAACCATTCACGGGAAATAGCCTCTGGCAACTTACAGCAAGCACAATGTCAAACATCTGCGGCTTTTCCTCAGCAAGCTCGTTTGTCCAGAACTTCAGACGTCCCTCATACGATGCATCTTTGTCCAGTAGGCTCTTCTTATCAAAGATCTTGTTATCCTCCAGCGTATGCTCAACGTACACCTTATATGCAGGGTCCTTCATCAACAGCCATTCGGCAGTCTCCCGTGTGTTCTTGATGAGGCTCTCATCGTGCGCCTTCCCTAGAATGAAGATGTTCTTGACATGCAGCTTCAGACGGATCTGTGCCAGCTTCGACGACAATTCCCTGATTCCAAAAGCCATGTCCGATATTTGCTTCTTCGTCAACAACCGCGAATGTTGTGTCGCCTCAGCATTCGAGTGTGGGTCTTTGTCCATGAGGCGTTCCTGCGCAAGGCCCTCATACGATTGATTGTGCTGCTGAGCAGGAACGCCATCGTGTTTTTCGAGCAACTCGTGAACTATGCATGAGGTATTGCGACGATCATTGCCCGGCCGAGCACTCATTCTGCTAAACTCGGAGTGCTGGAGCGGAGGTGCCAGGGAGGCTTTGCGTCGGTGTATGCTACCGCCTTCGAATATAACCTGACAGCCTCAATGGGATATGAGACAGGGCGGGAAGTGTGGGGAAAATACCTCGAGCGCTTCGTCGTGACTATTTATGCTACAGGACCTCTTGGGGTCTTGGTCGCCTACTTCGTTCTCAGAGTGGAAGTTAGCTTCGACCGCGTCGTTATGACGTTATTGACGCATACCTCACCCACGAAGACTGCAGCAGAGTCCGTTGCGGCCAGCGCATTCGGATCGAAATGGTCCTTCGTCATGACTGCAGTTCGTGCAAGCGCAGAGAAGTTTTCCCAGGGAAACGTGGGGGTTTTGCGTGGTTGAGACAGCGTGCAAAGTTCAAGGTGGGCACAGGCACGACCTAGCTGTCACTGGCGCCCGCGGGGCCTTGTGGCTGCCCCGCTTCCATCGATCAACGGCCTGTGTCATGCTCAACCATCAACACCTTGCCATGCAATTCATCGGTTCGTGAGAGCACCCAACCAATCAAAGCGGTACTTCGACGGATTCGAGTACTTCCTCCACGACATCGTCAGCCGTCACGCCATCGAGCACAGCTTTTACAGCCTCGAGAGAGCTACCCCACTGCAGACTGCGCTCATTCTCTGGTGCTGTGATTACGATCCGATGAGGGTAAATCTTGCGGGCAGCAAGGGCTACCATCGACGGCGAAATGTAGTCGAGTCCGTGGAGAGGTGCTAGGGCACTACAAAGTCAGCAACATCGAGGAGAGGAGGCAAAGCAACTCACTATGCCAGACTGTTAAAGTGCCTTGTGGCCATTGCTGAGATACCACCAGCGACGGCTCGATGCAGTCTCATAAAGACCACTATGTTGTGCAAATATGCCCGAACCTCAGAGCTGATTTTGACATTCGATATGCGCTTAGTGAAAGTTGTAAGATCCTGCTAAAGGTCAGAAGAATACGCTGTAGTATACTAGTTGCCACCACGCACGTCTGCTGAGAACAAGGTTGCCCGGGAGGTACTCTTCAAAGGCGCGAGTGGAAGCGTATGGATCACAGACGAAGTCGACTGATCGTCACCCAGATCCTTTTCCTTCCCGTGTTGCTCCTCAATATTCGGCAGACCGTCCTCGTAGTAGTGCTTGTGCGAGATGAAGAATTGATCGTTCTATAAAACATTAGCTCCTGGTACTGTCTTCAGCATTCTGGACATGTCATACCAAATGCATTGTCAAAGGCGTAGTGTTGAGGTTGGTCAACGCAACGAAGAGGAAAGGTCTGGGCGCAGCGTGTACAGCAGTTCTTGTGAAGTTTCGTTTGCCTCTTATGAGCTGCGAAGAGTCAGTAAAGCATATATGGATGTGCTGTTGTAGGTTACCTCCAGGGCTTGGATCTGAACTTGCGAACTTGTTCGGTTCAAATTTTTCGCGATGACTATGTTTGCTATTCGTCCATTGTCAAGATTCGTCAAATCATCAGGCTTCCTTTGGGTGCGACGCTCAGGTCGCTTTGGTGATCCAGATAACGATGCGAACTGGAAACATGGTCAACCCGAGTTCGTAACACGTGAAGAAATAGTCTGTACCTGGACATTGCTTGCCTCAGTTCTAGTGCTGAAGTACCCGTCCGTTTCGTCTTGTACAAGAATTCCGCGGCCAAAGTCGTCAAGTGTGGTCTGCTCGTTGCACTCGAGCACCGCCCACGTGAGGCCGAAGACAGCCGTTGCAACCTGGTTGGGTCAGCGGTTGACAGCCTTTGTGCATTTGGCACAGACTAGCTTGAGCTCTTCCTCGACGTTCTCGAGCAGCTCATGTTCAGTCTGGATTATGCAGTGCTGCTCAGCTATGAGGCAGATAAGAACTGCAAGCTCCAGGTCGCTTAAGGTTTGCACCTTATCGACTAGGTGGTCGTACGAATCCCCCATCGATCGTCCTTGTACAATCAGGCAGTGCTGACAAGTGAAGACCGCAGCGTCGGTCAATGTGACTTATATCGCGAATTCCAAGATTGCTTTCGATGGTGTTGGTGATGGAGAGAAGTCTCAAAGCCGTGCTGTGTGGAGTCTAGCGTGCTGTGACACAGACCACTATGGCGCCCAACTTATCAGCACCATCTACCTCTCGCACCATTTAAGTTGTAGGGATGACTGATTACTGCACTGTATAGGCTCTAAGCAGAAAGGCTACAGAGCACAAACTGACAAAATCTCGATATGCTATTGTCTTCACTGTCTACTTCGTGGATCCATATTCATGGACCAGATGATAGCAATCGTTACGTTTCTGGACTGACCTCAAATGCTAACTCACCGAAGTATTTTGAGGAGCTGCTAAAGCTGTGGTTTATCAAAAATATGTTTTCGGGCCGCGACAGAGATAACAACATAAAGACTAATCGTATGGTATCAGGAAGCTGTAGCGTCAATGACTACTCGGCTTATTAACTCCCTCTATGAACCACAGCACTGCGTGTTGCATCCTTATCACGGCATGCCTGCAGCTGGTGTCACTGTCAGAGACAAGGAAGTGGATAAGAACATTCTCTGAATAGGCATACGTTTGGTCTAGCCAGCACAGTATGCAGAAATACGTCTGCTTGATATTTTACGGCGCTATTAGCATGTTCTCCACTGTAATCAGTCCAAATGAATATCTATATAGATCTTCGAAAAATAGATAGTCTTTCCATATATATGTAATGTTGTGGCTTGCAAGTGGCGGTGCAGTCACTCACGGATTGCTACAATGTTGTAGTTCATCATTCAGAACATCTAGAACCAGCTCGAACATTGCACGAAGGGTCCATGTATACGCAAGGCTGCTGGTGTGCATAGACGTTGTCAAACACGTTTTGTGTAAGCGTAGCGTGACGGTAGATCAGCAAAGTTCAAGGCCGTCACTCTTCCAGGTCCCCGCAGGATGTCAAGATCGCCAAGAGCGGATGATCTGAGGGCAAGGATAGGCCAGTTATCAGCAGATCGTAAGCATTCCTTGCCTCCATCTCCCGGTCGCGGGGTGCAGACAATTCCCGCTTGCCAGTTGTTTTCGTGTACGGACACGTAGGCGGCACTCAGTAGCTACTTGACGAGCTTAGCGTAGCGGTGAAGGTGTGCTTGGAGCTCAAGACGTCATTTCGATGATGCGCGCGGGAAACCACTGCCGCCGGCACAAAGAGTGGAGCGTGGTAGACTTGGCGGGCCGGAAGTGTGGCTGACACGCGTCCTCAGTAAACAGTTTGCGCCTCTTTGGTAAATCCTCATATCACCTTCCAGCAGTCTGCAAGCCCCAAAGCTTGTACACAAACCTGTGAAGTTCGGTCGTCATATCATTAACAAAACTTCCTGCAGCTGATCAACACACGACACGTTGCTGCAGGACTGCAATGGCATCTGCTGGCCTGATGGATTTGTGGCTGGAAACATGGAAACGGGCACCACGTCATGGATCTCCGTACATCCTGGTTAGCGATCGCCCCCATTCCAGACCAGGGACGCGCCCTCTTTGAGCCTGAAATGGTCTCGTGTTGGTCACCAAGTAAAATTGTCGGCTCATTAGGAGAGAACAGGGCATAGCGCTGATGTCCCAAAGCATCTACGTTATACGCGTTGAGCAAATCTGATCGAACTGGGGGAGGCATGTCTGCGGACAGGAATTCTGAAGTCATGCACGAGGTTCCGCAGCGGTCACCCTCGAGAGCCATCGAACACGGCAACCTATTCACGGTCATTTTCAGGAGTTGTAAGACCCGATGGGGCCAGCTCTCCGCTTCCATGCCCCGCGGCTGGATCGAAATCGATGGTGTGGCTAGGCCAATCGCACTTGCCTTGGCTACCGTACAGAGGTGACGGTGGATGACGTATGGAAAGACCCAAGCATAGAACGCTCGTGGCACGTCAAACAATAAAGTCGCTTTCCTCCTCGCCCGCCTTGTCCCTACTACATTCTACACCAGATACCCCAAACAGCCGCTCCACTCTGATAATACCCTCCATTGTTTCAATTGCACTTGTTTATTTGATACCCTTTTGATACCCAGCTCGTAGTACACCATGTCCACAGGAAAGGCGGTCAACCGTGAGTACCCCGCAACTTCAGGAGACTGGCGCGTGCAACAACGCAGTGCCGAAGCATCTATCGCGCATCCATTGAGCATAAACTGACGATCTGTAGGACCGGTTGACGTGAAGCAGAAGGAGACCGATGTTAACAATAAGCTCCAGCTTTACGGAATCTTCCAAGGTATGCAGTCATACTCACCCACAAGGAGAGTCGTGCTAACAGGCGTGTAGCGTTTGCCAATGGCAAGGTCCCTTCCAACAAGCAAATCGACATCGCTCTAAACTCAGCACTTGCGTCGAAGCCTCTCAGCTCGCCTTCTAAGAAGCTCTCAACAGAAGGCCAGCAGCTTGTGGGCGATCTGAGGAAGGTCATTGAGCAAGCCAAGATCCTCCTCCTCACCAAGAACGAGGGAAACCTTCTCCAGGATTTCATCTGGAATGCTGAGCAGATCTCCGGTGGCAACCAGAATCTGCCAGGCGCGCCTGTCGATAAGGACACCGCTAAGCAGCATGGTAACGAGGCCCTTCAAGGGCTGCGAACCCTGGGCACGCTGTTGATTTCCAACGGCCAGTTCAGGAAACTCTTATCCGACGCTACCACTCTGCTCCGTGACATCGCTGGCGACGCTGCTCAGAATACTGCCAACAAGGTCAGACCGTCGGAGGAAGCTCTTGGTCAGATTGACCAGCCCGCTGAAGAGAACACCTGGCACGAGAACCCCGACCTCTCCAAGAACAACCTCAAGGATACCATCAAGCAGAGGGTACCCATTGGCAAGCAGGATGCGAAGCAGGTCGCTGGCGATGTTAGCCAGTCTGCTCACCCTCAAGCATCTCGTGATCCACGTGACACTGCCCAGCTCGGTGCTCACGAGGGCCAGACGGGCCAGAAAACCGGTTTGAACGCACAGGCTGGCCTTGAGCAGGGCAAGCAGCAGCTCAGCGAGAAGGTTCCCGAGGAGGACAAGGAGAAGGCCCGAGCCCGTCGTGATCAGCTCAACAACTACCTCAAGGGCAAGATGCCCCAGGAGCGTCGCGAGCAGACCATCTGGCGTCTGAAGAAAATGATCGTTGAAGTGCAGGGCCACCAGGATTACCAGCGTGCAATTGAGACTCTACTGAGCCTCACTGAGCGCTACGCCGGCCACGCTAGGCAGATTGGCCAGCAGAGCGCTGGTACCGTGCAAGGTGCGCATCAAGAAGATGATGCTCTAACCCGTGCTGAAGCTGATATCAAGGTGCGTATTCTAGGTTTCAAGAATGACAACAAGCATTGGCTGACCAACATCAAGACACTCCTCGAGCGCTTCGCCAACAGCACTTCATCTGACGACCTCATCGACTCCATCAACCAGGTCTACAGGGATGCTGACAACGACCCAGAGCTCAAGGGCTGGTTCAGACACCTCGACCAGTACATCCGCAAGTGCTTGCAGCAGCAGGGCTACATCCTGGAGGACCGCTCCACTGAGGAGTGGAACCAGATCTATGACCAGGGTCACGAGCTTTTGCGTGGCCGCTACCGTGGCCACACCGACCGTATTGCGGACGAGTTCAAGTTCATCGGCCAGCAATTCGATGCCGACGAGCAGAACAGGCAGTTCGCTCAGTCCGTCAACAAGCTCTTTCTTGATCTCGGCAACGATGAGAACGGCAAGACCGTCTTCAAACCTCATCTGGTGAAGGACTTGACCGATGTCATCCTTCCTGGTCTCTTCGAGAGCGTTCAGTATGTGCCTATTCCTAGGATCGAAGTCAGCGACCCTATGGTCGACATGATTGTCGAAAACTTGGTCATTGAGAGTGACAACCTCGCACCCAATGTCATGGAGTTTGGCTCGGACAACTACTGGCGCTGGGGACGCAAGTCGATCACTAACAAGAACAAGAACAAGATGATGCTCTCTGTCTCTGGTGTTCAAATGGACCTTCGCGATGTCTCGTACTACATCAAGAAGAAGCAGGGCTTCCCTTCCATCACCGACAAGGGTGTCATGGATATCTTCATGGGAGGCACCGGATTCAGCTTCAAGGTCGAGCTCGAGACTGCCGACAAGGCTCGTGAGCACGCTCAGACTCATTTCTTCAAGGTCACCAAGGTCGAGACCGATATCCAGAACTTGTCCGTCAAGCTCAAGAAGAGCAACCACAAGCTCCTCTTCAACATGTTTAAGCCTCTTCTGCTCAAGGTCATGCGCCCTGCGATCCAGAAGGTTCTTGAGAAGCAGATCAAGGACTCTGTCAACCAGGTCGACGGCATGCTATACGACGTCAAGACGGAGGCCGACCGCGCCGCGGCTGAGGCAAAGCGCAACCCCGACCCCGAGCACCTCCAGAACATGTACCAGCGCTACGCCTCGGCTGCTCAGAGCCGCGTCATGCAGGGCAAGCAGAAGAAGGAGCAGGTCAAGGAGAGGACCAAGGACACACAGGTCAACGTCGCTGTCACTCAGCACGACTCTATCTTCAAGAACATCTCCCTGCCTGGTGGTATCTCAACCAAGGCTACCGAGTACAAGGAGTTGGCTGCCAAGGGTGACAAGTGGGAGAGCCCTATCTTCTCCATCGGTTCGGCACGCGAGACCTCAAGCTTGCCCCAGTTGGCTAAGGTCACCCGCAAGCCTCACGGCCGCTCTGAGGGTTACGGCTCCACTACAACTCACACTGGTACCGGCTCAGGTATTGGTGGTTCTCAGTACGACGGCACTGGCGCTGGCTACGGTTCTCAAGGTCTCGGTGCTGGAGCCGGAGCCGGAGCAGGCCTTGCTGCTGGACAGGTGCTTCCTGACCGCTCAGGCCTCGGTCATCAGTCCGGTCAGATTGGCTCAGGTCCCGGTGTCGCCCACGGACAGGGACTTACCGGACAGACTGCTGGCGCGTACTCCACAGGGTTGAACCAGCAGCAGCTTGGTGGCACTGGCGAGGGATTGTACAACACCTCTCACTCTTCCACCAACCCCACCTCTACTACTGGTCAGTTCGCCAACCAGGTCGATAACGCTTTCGACAGCGCCACTGGCCACGGTCACGGCGGCGGTGTTGCCTCTACCACTGGAGCTGGTGCTCCCGCCCAGGGCGACGGTCAGTTCCACACCACCTTCGGTGACCAGAACCCCGTGTTCCAGGGCCGTGCCTAAGTCTTCTATAACGATACCCGGTGCATCGCCCTAGCTTTGTAGTGGCAGTAGGGTAGATACGATAACGATTTTCTCTGGATGATACCACAGTTGCGAAGTGCGTACAGCACATGGGGACGAGCTTCTAATTTTGAGTTGTCTGCTTTCACAAAATTTCCTAGTGGTAGTAATAGTAATACATTCGTCTGCTTGACTTTGCTTGATCAGTTTCTACGTGATGTGAATTTATCGGTGAATTGCGCAGTATTCTTTAACAGCCTAAATGGTTGCATAGAGAGTAAATCATCTCAGGGTCTGTGGCGGCTAGTGGGGCTGTGACGCAGCTGCCGAGGCCGCCCCACGGTTCAGCGAGACTGAGGAAAGAGTTTACCATTGCACTCCATTCGCCTCTCGCGTTCCACAGTCACACATTCCATTTGTAACCAGCCATGGCTTCAGCAACAGGCTCAGATCTCCTGACTCCGTCGCAGTCGACAACGCAGGGCCTCAGCACGTCGGCCAGCACGCAGTTCCCTACAGTCAACATTGGCACACGCAATTCAGCACTTGCGCTTGTGCAGGCCAATGCAGTGAAACAGGCACTCAAAGAGGCCAACCCAGGGCGCACGTTTGAGATCAAGCCTGTTATGGTGCAGGGCGACAAGGACAAGATAACGCCTCTGCAGCAATTGAGCCAGGGCGAGAACGCGAAGAGCTTATGGACGGGTGAAATGGAGACCATGCTGGAACAAGGTGACCTGGACATCATCGTCCACTGCTTAAAGGGTACGACCCCCAATCCTCATGGCTTTTCGATGCTTATTTCCGAGCAGATATGCCTACTCACCTCCCGGACAACCTTGCGCTTGGCGCTATTCTCGAGCGCGAAGACCCGAGCGACGCCCTCATCATCTCGCCACGCCTGCCCAAGGAAACAACGCTTGCCACACTGCCTCAGGGTGCTACCATAGGCACATCTTCCGTCCGTCGAGCCGCACAACTCCGCAAGCTGTACCCGCACCTCAAGTTCGCCGATCTACGAGGTAACGTTGGGACCAGGCTAGGCAAGCTGGATGCTGAGGACTCACAATACTCCGCCATCATACTCGCAACGGCTGGTCTGAACAGAATAGGCTTCGCAAATCGGATCAGCCAGAAACTCACAAGCTCCGCCGGCGGGATGCTGCACGCCGTGGGCCAAGGCGCGTTGGCCATCGAGATCAGGAAGCTCGATACGGCTATGCAGAATATCCTGAGCGGTATTAAATGCGAGCGCACGACCCGGGCTTGCGGCGCAGAGCGCGCACTACTGCGCACTCTTGAGGGAGGCTGCAGTGTGCCAATTGGCGTGGAGACAACCTGGCGCGGAGGCAAGGGCCTCGCTGTCGGCACACAGCCCGCGAAGGACTACGACAAGCATGGCGCTGCGCTTGAGTCGTCTGAGCCGGATCTCGATGACCAGGAGCTGGTGTTGAAGGCGCTGGTCGTCAGTGTGGATGGCACCGAATCCATTGAGCACGAGGCGTCGCGCAAAGTTCGTTCTGCTGAGGAGGCCGACGACTTTGGGAGAGAGATTGCGGCGGCTTTGATAGAGAAGGGTGCAGGGAAGATTCTGGAAAAGATCAAGATCGAGAAGCAGTGGGGTGCGAAAAAGCAGCTCGAAGCTATGGGTGTCGCTACTGGAACGGCATAGAGACTAGAACATCGAGGCTTGGTGCCATTAGACGAGCAAACGTCTCGCGAGGAATAGAGCGCACTTCAAGATATGTTTTGCAACGTTGCGATACGCCAGGAACGCCCTTTGGATATTCAATCATGAGATTCTGTAGTCCTGGTTTGTTTGGTAAACAAGGACGCCAATCGTAATTTTGGAGACGGCGAAATGGTCTGAAAACTGTGTACTCGCGTATTTCGTATGGCGATTGTGATACTTTGCCGTGATACTTGTGTATGAAGCAATGCTAACGAGACTGTAGCAAGTCTTGCCTGCGAGCAACAGCCACTTGGCTTAGAGGAGGAGCAGTCCTGCTTGGTGGTATGATTGGAGTATCTTAGTTTTGATTGGCGAGGTTCAGATAAAAGCGAGGGGCTTATAACATTGCTAAAGGGTTGTTGGTCATGTTGGTGGTTGCTGTTTCTTGAATACATTTCAATGCGTCAAGGGCTGCTGAGTGGGAAAGGCGCGGTCTGATAACAAGCATTTGATGACTTGCTCGATGATAACTTTGCAACCAAAATTCGGGTTGGTTTGAGAAGCGAGCCAGCAGAATTCAACCTGTCAGTACAAGCGTTACCATGATTCTCAGGTGTCACGCTGACCCTTGTGGGATTCCATGTAGGCGTTCAAGAGCTCCATCCCAAGTACTGCTTTCGTGTCATTGGCCCACGGCTCTCGAGGCCATACAGACGCCAGACCCACATCGGGCACTTGTCTTCGCTAGTCTGGGAAGCTTGAAGCTTGTTACGTCGCATCTCGATACGATCTAAGATCGTTGGCATCAAGACTTGCGGAGTCTGAATTGAAGGGTGCGGAGCAAGAAAGGAAGAGTAATGCACTGTGCATGTTGCGTCTCCCAGCTTGATAGGGGACAGTTTTTTTCTTATTTTTATTCCTTCTCTATTCTCCCAGTCACCCTCAACCTCAGCCTCACACTCAGCTCTTATCACGTTGTCATCGCGAGACCTACCACTATAGGAAAAGAACGAAAACAGTGGCAAGCGCCGGAACAAGTACGAACGGCAGGGCCTGAGCAGTGACACTGGCGGCAGCTCCGCTCTGGCTTCCGGTTTGCTGCTGGGCCTGGGTCGTGGTGCTATCGCCCTGTGCTGCAGAGTCTGGCTCAAGAGTTAGCATCTAGAATATACGGTTTAACAGAATTTATGAAACCCACCAGTCTTCTTGTCCTTGTTTTCCGCCTGGCGCTGCGTGCAAAAGGTGGTGAGCGTGGTGTTGGACATCATCTCCTTCAGTTTGGCAGGCGCGTCTGCGATCTTCGTCTTGAACTTCTCGATCTGCGTGTCGTTCATCTTCTTCTTCTGCTCGAAGGCTGCGAGGGCGGTGGCGTTACCGGCCAGAGTGGCCAGCTTGGTCAGCTGCTTCATCTGGTTGCATTGGGAGATGCTCTTGCGTTCGGCGTTGACAACGGCGCATTCAGTGACGAGTGTGGTGTTGGATTGCAGAGTCTGCAGTTCCGTTGTGGCATTTGCGGCTTTGGCCTTCAGGGCATCTACGCCAGCTTGGTCAAGCTTGCCTGCTGCTACCCAGCTGTCCAGCTTGGTCTGGTTGGCGGCGAGCTGGGTCACAGCGTCGAGGTTGCGCATCTTCTTGCATGTCTGCTTCAGAGCTTTCTCCGGGTTGGCGGATTGGGTGCCGTTGCCTTTGCCTCCCTTGCGGGCTTCCAGAGTGGGGAAGTTGGTGCTAGGCCATGCGTAGGACGCGGTAGCGAAGGCCAAGACGAGGGCAAGTAGAAAGCTGAATGAACGCATTATAGAGGTTGAAACTTATATATAAGCGGGCCTGCCGTTTGGGTAAAAATGAAAGGTGAGAAAGTAAGTATCGACCTGCGATGTAGAGAATAAGGCTGCTGATGTTCTGAATGTCTGCTGTCTTCAGGATATTTCTAGGACCATTTATGCATCCTCAGTGATGCCTGCACGGCCTACCTACGCAGCCTACGCAGCCTACCCACGCGGCCTCCGCTGGTGTTGAAACTTGACAGAAACGACTTCCGCGCTGCTACGGCGCGATTGTCTGACAGCTGGTCAGGGTGATGGAGTAGCAGGTGTTGAGACACGGAACGCTGAACAGATGCAATCATTACAGCCGAATTGCGCCGTTTAGCCCAAACCCAGTTCATGATAGAACCATCGATAGCAGTTGCAGGGAGTACGTGCGCACTGATGGCTACTTTTCGCGATCGCGAAGACCGGTCGAGCGGTGGGGTTGCGATGTCTCGGGATGTCAGTGTTTCATCCTCAGCTTTGACCCACAGCTTCTTGTCCCAAGTGTTGTTTCGCTTGTCGATCTGCGCAATGCCTGACGGCGCCCGCGGCCTATTCTTCGTAGGGCACATGCTATGTTCTCGAGATGTGACAGCGCTTAAATCACTGGATGAAAGTCATCGGCAATTAGCACGGTCGATTCCAACCGTCGAGTCCAGACCTTGAGTGAATTCGGAGGCATACGTAACCTGGGGTAAACCCATGTACAAAACCAGACCACTTCCAACTCGAGGATGGAGGAACGCTTCAGCAGGGTGCGACGTGTATCAAAGGCCGCGGAGGTGTTGTAATGTTCGGTGGTGGAATTATCGCACACTGTCACCTGCGGAACCCTTCAATCTAATATCTGTATATCTCTTCGCGATACCGAGAAGTGTGATTCTGGAAAGTCTCGGCCGGTTTGTAGGAACTCATAAGAGACTCCACAGCGATGAGTATATGTTCGACCTCAAAGTACTGTAGAATTCTGCAAAATGAACCTCTGCCTCCGGAGACTGTTACATCGCCAGGTAACCATTCAAGCTACACCGAAAGCCAGGAGTACTTCAAATCAAACTAGCAGGTGCTAGACGATTAGAAACAGCTTCAAGATGGCTAAACTGTACAGCAGACACGTGTTACTTTTGCTTTTTCTTTGGTCAAGTGCTCCAAAGTGCAAAGTGTCCGGTCAGAGCTGGTAAGGTAAAGTATCTCATTACTGGGTATTTGCCCCCTAATCGCGATGACAACCACTTTCCTGAAGCTATTGGCATCGTTCTCCAAGACCCAGGCAGAGACCGAGAGTATTACGGGTTTAGCCTTGGATGTTGAAAATATTTCCCAGAAAGCCATTGACCTAGTCACTATATGAGTGATCAACAGATCCAGAAGCTGACTCCTGTCCATGCTGACCACGCATCACGATGTCCAACAAAGCCTTGCTGTAGCCTATGTGAGTTCAGCCTATTTTCTTTGTTGGTGGTGACTGCGCCAGTAAAGGATTGCCCTTGGGGCGATGCACGTGGCTAGTCGTAGGTCAAAGAAGCAGGTGTCACTACTGTGAAGGATAGCACCCATCCGAAGAAAACCCAGACCGTATGTACCCAAGATCGCGATCGTTCAATATGCCAGACTCAACTATTGACATGGCGTGAGCGGGAACACGCATGACGCACGCGCGGGCCCCTCCCCTCACCAACCTCTCGATCCCAACTCCAACCAAAGCGCCAGGTGCGCCTACCCTATCACAAGGCCCCCACAACCCGCGAGGCACCACCCAACACCCTGCTCGTGCTCTCGCCCGTTTTCCCTCATATCTACCGATCAGAAGTCGCGCAACACGGGCCGCACTGCAACGCTGACGAGGGGTCATGCATCTATCGAACCGAGCGCTCCGGGGTGTATTACTCTTCACACCCTCACGGCTGTCTCCCACGTTGCGCCTCGCTTGGCGCGACACCAGGACGTGTTCCTGCGTGAGCGCGCTGTGGCGCGATAGCAGCAAGCTGAAGCAAAAGCTTGGAGGCACGACAGTGCTCGTGTCTGTGCCTGTGATACCTCTTGTGCGACTCTACAAAATTAGAGACCTTGTGCGACCTTTGTGGGCGGATCGGATCGAGTGATTGCTTTTCTTTGCGCGCTTCGCGCGCTGACGTGCACGCTCACTGCGGATGTGACAAGGCTGAACGTTAAGACGAGAATGGATCCGCGGCCCGAGTGGGAGCGTAGTGGGGCGCATGTTGGACTATCGATTGCCATGCACCAGGGAGGTGCGTTGCAGACGGTTCTAAGCGCAAGATGCAACATCTCGAAGAAGGCAGTAGGGTGTTGGAGGCTGGTAGAGAAGCTGGTGTCATCAAGAGGAGAAGATGACGACGACAAGATATTGAGAAGACAAGCTCTAGCGAAGTGACCAAAGCAATTAGATAGTTGCAACCCATCTGCGGTTGTTTATCAATAATCAGTAAGCCTTCAAATAATGTGTAGCGAATGTGTATCGAATAGTGGAATTGTGTTTATCATTATCAATTACGTGGGTGAAGACTTGCATCAAACATGAAGAGCACCAAAGTGCTTTTTCATGAGACTACCTAGAACAAGCCCAGGCCAATACCTGCGGCGCCAATTAGCCAGCCTGCGATGGCTGTTGGCAGCGGAGCGCCACCAGTGTATTCTGAGAAACTGGGGCGAACGAGTGATGTGGTGCCGTTGTAAGACGAGGTCGTTCGGCTGGAGATGCGAGCAGAGGAGACGACAGGTGGAGGAGCCACTGTGGCGGACGAAGTTCCAACCTGAGGCGTGCTGCTCTCCTCAACAGTAGCTTGTGAGGAGGGGACGGCTGAGGAGACGGCTGAGGAGGAGGGTGGAGGTGCAGCGGAGGAAGATAACGACGATGAGACTGGACCTGCTGAAGAGTCAGCGGCGCTGCTCGGAGGTGGTGCGATACTGGAAGGAGGGGATGCAGAGCTGCTAGCTGAGGTGCTAGTTGCAAGACTGCTAGACGCAGGAGGCTGACTCGAAGGCGGTGGTGAAGACTCACTTGGAGATGGCTCCGGAGTCGCACTGCTCGACTCTTGAGCTGAGCTGCTGGGCGTCGGAGTCTCACTGGGCGCGTCTGGCGTTGGGATAGGGGATGGGGTTGAAGAAGCAGAGAGGGTATTACCCGAACTGGACTGCGTAACGCTCGTAGACGCAATGCTCGTAGAGATTGTGGTTGTTGTTTCTTCGACAGCAGCTTGGGCCGTCGCGAAGCGTGTGGCGGTTGATGTTAAGTCTGCAACTGTTTGAACGAAAGTGGTAGGCTGAAAGCTGCTGGTAGCCGGTTGGTTGGTGCCTCCAACAATAGGGTCGCAGGCGGTTCCAATGGGTCCACCGAGTTGCTCAATGATCGTTTCCAGACTATTCAGGTAGCTCACGACTGAAGGGACAACAAAGGCAGGATCCGGGATGTCGCTCTCCACGACAATTAATGGCGCATAATTTGTAGGCGAGGGCAATGTCAGAGTGGCCGTTGTCTCAACACACTGTGACGATATAACTTCCACTGACAGGTAACTGAACGTTCCATACGCAGCATAGACCGTAGGCCAAGTTAAGGTAACACCTTCGTATTCCCAAGTCAAGGTCTGACTCGGGGGTGCTGGAGTCTCTGTACGGGTTGCGCTGCTCACATAATTTCCGGCGCCATCAGTAAAGATGTCTACGGTTACCAGGGGCAGCGTGGTCGTAGATACAATGACCTCTCCGGGGTATGCCAAGCGAGTCGCCTGCACGTCGATGTGGCAGTCGCTTGTGCACGAGATGGATGCGGGAGTAGTTGAGCTCGAGCTAGGAGTCAGGGTTTGCACAATTGTCGTCGGTACGAGCTCGGTCGTTGTGAAAAAGGCCGAGGAGGTTACAGTAGACACAATTGTTGAGCCAGGGAGCGTGTTGGTGATGACTTGAGTTGACCCTGGTAAAGTGAGAGTGCTCGTGGTTACTGTTCCGGGAAGTGTGATAGTGGACAGGAAGCTCGAGGTTATCGTACTTGCTGGCAAAGTTTCCGTCGTAGTCAATGTGCTCGCCGGTAGGGTGATTGTGTTGACAATTGTGCTTGCTGGCAGCTGCTCTGTAGTCGTCACAGTGCTTCCCGGTAGGGTGATTGTGTTGACGATCGTGCTGGCTGGCAATGTTTCCGTGGTTGTCACGGTGCTCGCTGGCAGAGTAATAGTATTGATGATCGTGCTGGCTGGCAGCGTTTCCGTGCTTGTTACCGTACTCGCTGGCAAAGTCAGGGTAGTGACAACAGTGCTGGCTGGAAGGGTCTCGATAATGGTGGTGGTGGCTTGCGGCAGAGTCACTGTAAGCGTAGTAACCTCTCCGGGAAGAGTCGTAGTAGTGGTTATTGTCTGTGCAGGTGCTGTAGATGTGATAGTAGTAGTAACTGGAGGAACGACTGAGGTTTCTGTTATGGTTGAAAAGATTGTAGACGGCGGCAGCGTGGTTGTTATAATCTGTGTCTCTCCAGGCAGAGTAGTTGTTTCCACGATGGTAGACGGTGGAATTACAATTGTTGTCAAGGAAGTCGAAATAGACGTCGAAACTGAAGTCACAGTAGTCTCGAGAGTGCTAGTCACTACAGAGATCTCGACTCGGGTCACTGTCTGCGTCGGACCTGGTACAGTTTCCACAGAGGTTGGGCCAGGGATGGTCGTAGGAATTGTCGTCGGCACGGTCTCTGTGAGCGTGATCTCTACCTCATTCGTGACTGTTGAAGTTATGGTCGAAGTGATAGTAACAGGGGGTAAGGTAGTGACACTGCCGGAAAGGGTTATTGTGGATGCAGGGAGTGTGGTGGTGGTCACACTGGTCTCGGTTGTTGTGGACGTCTCGGTGGTCACACGCTCTGTAGTAATATACGATACCTCGACTTCTGTAGTTGTGGTACGAACAGTCTCCGTCGGCCCAGGCACAGAGACATAATCGGTCACCGGGTATGAGGTGGTGATAGTCTCTGTTAGTGTTATCTCATAAGGAATGCTGGTGGTAATCCAGGAAGTCACTGTCTCAGCGGGCAAAGTGACGGTCACCGGATAAGAGGTAGTGATATAAGACGTCGTCGTCGTCGTTTGGAGCTGTGTTGTAGTCGTAAATTGCGTTTCGACGCTCAAGAGCGTCGATATGGACACCATGGTGATCTCGATCGTCCTCAACGATGTCGGTCCCGGTGTCTCAATAGTCCTTGTCTCAGTGAAGGAATAGCGTTCTGTCGTGGTTGTGGGTACGATTGAGGTAATCACAGTGGTCGATATCGTTGTGTACGTTGTCCCCGGCAAAGTAATTGTATCGGTGATGTATGAAGTGATGTACGATGTGAACCAGGTAGAGTAGGTCGTCGTACTTACAGAAGTCTCTGTAGTCTTATATGTGCTGACCTCCGTGGTGCGCTCCGTGGTGCGCACAGTTTCAACTGGCCCGGGAACGGATATTTCTTTCGTTTGTGTTACTTCCTTTGTGGGTCCAGGAGTCTCTGTTGTAAAGGTTGTTGTAATATAGTCAGTCGAGGTCAGTGTAAGCACCGTCGTGATGTAGGATGTAGACCATGACGTGACCGTATGATCAACGGTCACTGGGAAGCTCGTAGTAATGTATGAAGTAATACATGTTGTATAAGTCGTAGTGGATATGAAGGTCGACCAGTCCGTTGTATGGAAGGTGGATACGTCCGTTGTATAGTCGGTAGTGGTCTCCACAGCTGTTGTAGGCACGAGGCTGATAATAGTTGTGGTGTAGGTCAAGGTCACGTAATCTGTCGTAGTCACGGTGATGTTTTCTGTAACCGTCGGAGTGATAACAGGATAACCAGAAATTGTGATATCCCGGGTGGTTGTAGTAGTTTCAGTTGTGGTGAGAGTGACTGTAGAACCAACCGGATATCCATTCTGGGTCGTGGTCACGGTTTGTGTCGTGGTACAGGTCTGGCAGCTATATCAGCAATGCGTACAGAATAAAATAATTATGTTGTACGAACCGTTGTAGAGGTTTCGGTAGTGGTGCATGTCTAACAACACAGTCAGCAGGCTCTCAAAATCGACTGTCCTGAATGTCTTACTGTGGTCTCTGTGATAGTGTGGTAGGCCGACGTGGTTATTGTCTGGAGCGGTTAGGATACAGCGCTTCAGGAGAATTCAATAGTGAAGGATTGAAGATCAAACGCGGTCGATAAACATTGTAGCCATCTTTAGCACTTCAAACTGTGTGAGACCTGCCAATTGAACCTGGGGCAGAGCATCCAGTCGGCCCTGGCAAAGCGCTGTAGAGGTATCGCGTGGGGGATGCTCAAGCTTACCTCAGTTGTAGTGCTGTTGACACCAGGTGCTGTCGTAGTCTAGGCATGGTCAGCAAATGCTGGAATAGTAAAGCGAAAAAATGTCGACTTACGACTGTGCAAGTAGTTGTAGAGGTTGAGGTCGACGTCTTGGTATCATGAACTGTCGTAGTTTCGTAGCATGTAGTCGTGATTGTTACCGGTACCTGATATCCAGGCTTGGTAACGGTAACGGCAGGTCGGGTGACAGTTCGGGTCGTTGTCACAGCGCCACAGGTTGGATATCCGTATCCGCCACTTACAGCCTCCAAGCTCACTTCTTCTGCTGTTAAAGGACTGGGAGGCTCCTTTGGTGCGTGAACAGTCTGATTATTTTGAGCTGCAACGATCCCAGCAATAGCCAGGAAATACAGAAGACCGCGCATTTCGAAAGCGAACAACTGCTATGCAGGCTGAACAAATGCACCAGCCTAAAACTGTAACTATTAGACATGCGCGTAAGATGACTTGTAAAATTGTGGAGGATTCTTTGCGCAGGGCGCCCTAGCTATACAGGAACTTGGACCAGAGCATAGACAATCCCGTTGTAGGACCTCAAAGTTCGAAAACTGCCACAGCGAAGTTGACGAGACTAGAGAACAAAGGGCTGCGCAAGGGTTTACCAGGAGATTCAACTTACCTCAATGGTAACGATAGTATGAAGGCCGAAGCTTGAGGGAAGAAAGGTGAGCAAGCAGCCGCCCGTGACTATAAGAAAGAATGACGGTCAAGCAGTCCAGATCTTACAGTAGCGTTCCATTGAGCTGGCAGGGTTTGACTACGACTTTGGACAACAATCCTACCTACCAGGATGGGTAAACACAAAGTGGCGGGCAAGAGTCTAGTAAGCGTCAGGCAAACTTGGCTGCTCTTCGTTTGACAGCCGCTCGGCCAGGACCGCAGCAGATCAAGAGAAACCGCACATCATCGCTAGACCTAATGAAGGCAAAAGCTGTCTGCCATGGAAAGGACCTGAGCACTGCCGATGGCTGGATGGCGCAAAAGGCGGAGGTACAGTCAAGCAAGCGTCGGAAGTAGTGCAGAATACAGGTGTGAGATTCGGATGCTTACCACGGACACGGTTGGTCAGGTGTAAGACTGTGTGCCTACTATCCGCATCAGTAAGATGCATACTGCTCGTAAACCCCACATCCATGGCGATTGCTGACAGAGTTATCCATAGGCTAGATACAGTAAGTATTCTGCCTGCGGCGTATTAAGTGGCTGCAGGTCGAAGTACATTAGCGCAAGGCATGGTTCTGATGGAGGGCGACAGGACCTGCACGGTATACTGGGGCCAAATATTGGTAAAGTTCAATGGCATCACGTTGCTTTCCGCTGTCATCCTGTGCCGCTCACCTAACCCATTGTACTCCGACGCACCGCCCCATGATTTGAATGTCTAGCAATCAAGAGTTGTGCAACGATGGTTTCTTTGTATAGTTCATCTTCAGCGTGATGCTGTGCGGCTCGAAAGAGAGCAGCGAATGGTTCGGGCGCACGTGCAATCAAGCGGGCCCTCCAGGGCTGCTAGCGCAGAGCCGTTAGGGCTCGCACCTACTGGTTCAGGCTGCCGCTAGGTCCCTTACAGCGAAGCGATCAACCGCTGTCCGGCCCGCCTTTGTCTATCACTCCTTCAGCCACCTTGATATCACTGCAACCCCCCATGCAGCCCCGGAACAAAACTACTCGGATTGGTCTGGGCACAGCACGCCAGACTTGGTGAGACACCCCTGCCTGTTTCTCCTCCAATGATGAGTCTACAAGCAGCCACAAGCCTTGTGTTCCCTCACCGGTGGACATGGACCAGCAGTTCGCAACGATCGTTCCAGTGGAGTCCCAAACCATCTTTTGCCAGCAATGCCGTGGTTGCACCCCGCTCGTGGCGCAAGGGGTGTTCAAAGAAAGCAGTTGGATATGACAGTCTTCAGCGCCCAGATCGCTCTATCTTCTAGAGACTGCGCTCACGTTGCGACGCTGACGCGCAGTGAGGCCGCGGCCCTTCGGTCCCCTCTACCTACCAGCCCAAGCTGACATTGGTGTTATGCGCGAGGCTGTCTTTGCCATCAGCCGACCGTGCTAGTCCTTCAGCGATATACGTCGCTCCTTGTTCTTGATCCCTGTTATCCCGCGCTGGCCCTCATGCTTCTTCTTTGATTGCCCTGCCAATTCCCCCGCGATGCATCTGCGAAAACGAGCATCCCAAATTCCGGCGCCTGTTGTTGTGCCCACAAGTGGAACGTTTGAAGGCAACGATGGAAAATGGTCGACTTTTCTCATCAACCTCAACTCTGATCAAAACGGGCTAAACGGTCAGGACTTCCGCGTTCTTGCTTCCACCTCATCTCAAGCAACGTTGGTGCCTGGAAGAACTGAGTGGTGCAAGGAAAAATGCGCGGCGAAGCGAGGCCTTCTCACTTTTGACGGTAATCAGCCTCTAGGCATGGAAGCGAAGGATTCATGGAGTAGTGCTGGTCTTTATGCCATTCCCACTCCTTACTGGTTCTCCGAAGATCTCAGAACAAGTGGAAATCGTACGTTGAGCGGAGAATGGGGAACTACACAGATAGGACTTGGGCCGAGCGACGCAAACAGCCCTGTCCTTGAAGACAGATACGCTGTCTCGTACATATTCGACGCATACTTCCTCGGCTCTTTTGGTCTGGCAAACGGCCTATCCGGTCCACAAGGCGCAACAAAGCCGACATTCTTGCAACAGTTTCGAAATGATGACAAAATTGCAACCGCGTCTTACGGTTATACGGCGGGCGCCTGGTATCGTAAGTATTCTCATCACTACATCTTATTGCATCATCTGCATCATTTGTGTGCTTGAATTCTGGAAAGACGTGACGTCGTCATTGCCTGCGAAGCTTGTTACTTGCGGTACCATTTTCAGTCACTGACTAGCCGCAGGCAACAACAACAATGGAGCACCTGGCAGTCTTGTACTTGGCGGCTACGATCAATCCCGAATGACTGATCCCGCTCTTTCTCTTCGTATGCCGAATGCTATAAACACCACCCTTGTCGTCGGCATCCCCTCAATTGTGTACACGCCGGATCTAGATGTTGCACCGGCCCCTACCTCGTTCACCGCGGGCTGTGGGGGCTTCAGCGCCAATATCGATTCCACGTTACCTTACCTGATTCTTCCGGACTGCGTTTGCGATCAATTCCAAAAAACATACGGCCTTACTTACGACAAGGATCAGAACTTGTACTTCGTAAACGCCTCTTCGCACGACACGAACAAACAGCAAAATGGTACAGTCATGTTCAAGATTGCAGCAGGATCCTCAGACAGTGGCAACTATACAAATATCAAGCTCGGTTACCCAGCATTCGACCATCAGATAAGTTCTGTCACCGGGGAGAACGGAAAGAATTACTTTCCCATCAAGAAGTCCAAGAATGGCATCTATACATTGGGACGAACATTCCTGCAAGAAGCCTACATTATTGTTGACTATGAGAGGTCCAACTTTACAGTTGCTCCAGCTCTTTACACCGATTCATTGCCCAAGCAGGACCTCAGGCCCATCTACAATTCGACATTCGATCCTACGACAAGCTCGGTAAGCTCGGGTGGTGGCCTGGGGCCTGGTGCGATTGCTGGAACGGTTGTGGGCATCGTTGTTGCCTTTGCGATTGCAGGCGTTCTCGCGTTTTGCTGGTGGAGGAAACGAAAGAACAAGAAGCAGGTGGGACCACTACCGTACGAAACCTCACAAATCGATCCGACTATAGCTGGCGACCAGTTCAAGACCCGCCGTATATCCGAGCTCACTGGCTCTGACCTCCCAAGCTCTCCGAAATCTCCAGTCGGTGACTATTACTCGGCAGATCACAAGAACTTCCCACCCATCAGTGAGATGTCGCCTGATAGTCCGCCAGTTGAGCTGTACAGCCCGCCTGCAGAAAGTGCAAGCGATGTCGATGGTCGCGACTACTTCACTGCTAGTAAGACGCCTCATAGGAGAGGCGCACAGCGAGATCGTGCTTCATCAGGATACACCACCCCTGGCACACCAGTTGCTGAGTTGCCTGGCGACGAAGGGCAATATGTAGTAAGCCCAGTAAATAGTCCGCAACCATCCCGTGGACCCAGTGATACGTCTCTGACTACGAACATCGATCAACGACTAGCAGATCACCAAAAGGATACGGCGAGAGTATCTGCAGAAGCTGCTGCAACGGACGATGTCGTGGGACCAAAAGACGAGACGCAGGCCGAAGCTACTACAGAACTCGAGAAAGAGCGTCGCCCATCTCATACAAGGGGACTAAGTGATGCCACAATTGCGAGCGATAGCACAGCCGTCTCACAGCCTACGCCCGAAGAACAAGAGCGCTGGGCCAGGGAACCAGCCGTGGAACCCAGACGACCACTGTCCGAATGAAGAAAGAACGAAGGTGATGTGTATCACTTCGGCGGCCTTATTGTTTACATCGGAATATCTTATTCAATTACTGTCGGCACTTGTGGAACACGTATTCCTGTCGGGGACTTTTAATGAAGCTGCGTTATGTTTGATCTGCGGATACCCACTATTACGCTCTTTAAGACGAAATGTAACATCACGAATTCTTTTCTACCCAAATTGCCTTACAAGAAAGCGCAATGAATCTTCAGGCAGTAGATCAAATGCTGTGAAGTCGTCGTCTAAGTTCTTGTCTTGCAAATGTGATTGGTGAGATCGGCTTTCACCGCTAATGCTGTTCGTGATGAGACGTGTTGGAGAAACTGAGCTGAGCTTACGACAGACCTGCCACGGCATCAGTCAGATCTGCAGCATGAATGCAGTCGTCGGTTGAGACATCTGAACAAAGTTGACTAGAGACCGTACAGCACCTTACCAGCTCCGAACGGACAAGGCACTTTCGAGGGTTTTGATTTAGAAAAGGTAGAAAGACGAAGCAGCTACTTAAGTTTATAGCTATCTTAGACTTACCCTTTACTATCTAATACCTACTGATTATGTCTAAAGTTATTCGACTACTTCATTCTTGCAGTGCAGTCGGCGCCTGGTCAGCCGTAGCGAGGTGCTGTACCTTGCAGGCACGACAGGCCAACACAAACACAAGTTGACGTGGTACTCAATTCTGTGTATTGCACGCGACTCAACAAGTCGTCGCTACCCGGTCGACGCAGCCTTTCGCTGTGGGAGCTTTGACGGTTTTTGCAATCAGGCGTGTGCACTTGTCGCCACTATCCTTGGAGTTCATTCTTCATATGAACACCTTGTCGCCCCAAACCAAGACACACACCGAGTCGCCATAAACCCACTTCACAACTGCGCAGGTCTAGACTACGTTTCAGTACGCCCCGCAAGGATGTTGCACATGAGGTCGTACTCAACAAGCATAAGCGACGTCATCAATAGCATCGCAATTAATATTCTTCTATCGAAGTCTTGGGCGGGTCAGCAAAGAGGCTAGGCTGCGTGTGTTTGCTGATGGGTCGCCTTGCTGAGTGATGTGTAAGCGCATGGATGTCGGGTAAATTGGTGGTTTTGGTCGGTGTGTTGGACCGGTGCCGGGGGGGCAGGCCACGTGCTGCTTTGCTATGGTTATTTTTGTACCACAAGATGTGGACTGAGTCGACGTCTAAGAAACTGCTTTACAATGAGTGGAGTGCTTGAAATGTTTGTCTTTGTTCCAGAGTTGTTCATTGTATATGTGATGATGTATTTGCGAGCTGGCAGCGAGTAGATATCGAGGCCTCTCATGAGGTTCCACTGTTCTGCTGTTGGGTTTTTGCCTCTCTCCCTCCCGTCGCTTGATCAGACACATGATCACTGTGATGAATTTGGGGATTTTGGCCTTGCACTACATCTGGCATTGGAGGCATGTATGGTGCACTCAGTGCTTGAGGCGCGTATGACGGTGGCATCTTACCAGTGAGATGCGGGTACGGCTTAGAGCGATCCAGTGTAGACACTGGCTTTTGTTCGGTCATCTTAGATGGAGGTTTAGGGTTCTCGCGGAATGGAACTGTTTGTGGTAGCTGCTGTGCGTATGGGAGAGAAGGCTGCCCCCGCGATTGCCCCTGTGAGATATCAAGACCTTCAGAGGGGTATTGACTCATGTTTCTAAATAGGTTCCAGGTAGGATCTGTCTCCAAGAAAGATACTGGCCATTGCAGGACTGGTACCCAACTCTTGTCGACTTCATCGTAACACGCTTTCATCAACCGGTGGCCCCAACCAGTCATAAACCAATAACGAGGCTCGGCAGCAAATAGCATGGTGGCGTAGTACATTAATATCACCAGTGCTGCGGATTGCCTTTGTCTAACGCTCGCAAGAAAATTCCCATCGAGGTGTAAGGGCCAGAAGAACAAAAATCTTAGCTCGCGGTTGTCGACTCGAGGGGGGCTGGCAAGCTTGAGGACGGGCTCAAAATGAGCAATGACGCCCACAAAGAGCGCACGTTCTTGTTCTGAGAGATCCAACTTTCTTTCCACAAATGAAATGAGGTTAGGTAGATGGTGTAGCAATTCCTGAAGTAATGGTTGCGATGGGGTAGACTCCAATGGGTCCCGGAACATCGGTCCTAAGAAAGACTCAAACACGTGCGCGTGTGCAAGCGCCAATATGTTTCCCATGCCTTGCATGAGCGTGAAGATGTTCAGAATACCATCGATCGCTGATGTCTGCGTTGTTTCTTCTGCGTGCGCAGCCTCAAAGCCAGTTGAAGCGAACACGCCTAATGTGAGAAGTGTCGATGTAGCAACGATAGCCGGTGCTTCTTCTGGAGTGATGCTCTGGAGCTTAGGCCGCATTCTTTTGATGGCAAGATCCTGGTGATGGATCCCGAGCGTATAATACTCCAAGCACCTATCAGGAAGTTGCGATGCCTTGTGAAATGCCGCAAACGCGAGTATTTCATGCATCATAAAAATGTGAGTGGTAGCAACCTTAGGTGCTTCAACTCTCCACATGTGACGCATGTCCTCTCTTTGTGATAGCTCATCATATGCTTCGATAGTCCAGTGATGCCTGCAAATGTTTAGTATCGTTTTTTAGTGAGGTCAAGGAGTACGGACATCAGTTCTATATCCCGTACCCAGATATCAGATTGATCTGTTTTAAGCTTGTGGATAAATGGTCTCAGAAATGGGAAATGATCTGACTGCGAACTTGGAGAGCTGCCCTCTGAAGCGCCATCTCCAGGAGACTTCGCAGACGTATTCGAAACATAATCAATGTTCAAAGAGGGTGATGATGACGATTCCTAAAAGTTATTCATTAGCCGCACGTTACGCAGCTTCATTATGTATACACACTCACAGCCTTAGATCGTCCGGTTATCGACTTGCTGCGCTTTGGAGCGCTGCTAGTACTACTTGACGCAGCGGAGGGAGCCGAAGGCGGTGGATCTGTGACGAGGCTACATTGTACACCATGTCGCGCACAATTAGTACAAGGCTTCAGCTCATCGCACTGTGGGATGATCAGTTCATGATTTTTGTTTATCCGACGAATAACATAGGTCACAAAGGCATTGACGCACCTTCACGTGGCGGCTCTTGCACTGTCGGCACCCTAGCCGGCTCTTTTTATGGCCCAGGCGCGGCATTAAGGTGTTACAAACCAGTCAAGATGCGCTTGAAGTCACTCTCCCGCGAATTGGCTGGGTTACCCTCGATGTAGCCACGCGGCGGTGTCGTGTCAAAGCGAATGCGAGGCGGGGTGATCAGGCACAGTGGGTCGACAATTTCTTCCTGCATGGTGGCATGACGCTATCCTCAGTTTGATTGGATGAGATGGGATCACTCTCGCATTCGCATTGATCGCTCGAACTCGCAGTTTCAACTTCTTCACAAAGCGTTGAATGTGAGGGTCGTCGCAAAGTATTTAGCGGGAAACGGCTGCTGACTAAGAAGTCTGCGACGCGATTTGCCTTGCTTCGCACAAACTGCCTGGAAAGACGGAGGACGGTACTGTAGCTCTTGCACGCCAAAGTAAGCGTCGCAACGCTTCCGCTCTACAACTACAGCTTAAAATCAAGTTTTAAAAGCCAAAATATATAAACTTATACTTACTTGCCTTCGCAGCTTTTTTGTATTTCTCTAGTGCCCTAAAACTTACAGTGCGCGAGCATATAGAGTTTTACGCCGGAGGTCTTATCTGCCAGTAGGTATTTTTGACGTGGAAGATTGTAGGCCCTAGAATTAGCTTGTTCATGTAATTATCACAACACAATGAGAACCGCCGCTTGAGTGAAAGAAGATGGCGGATGTAATCAGGACTCTATCGGAATATCATTGTTCATGTGTGAGTTTGAGGAAGTTTATGCGCTGAACCCGGGTACTACCATTCTTTGGCGACAGCGCCTCATCGTTCTCCTACCACGCCAGCCATACACAAGTTTCAGCCTCGCCGACGGGTTCGGGTCGTGATTCAGTGCCGGTGGGTCCTGCCAGATACCCGCGCGCCATGGCACTGGCTCCATTGTTCGACATCATAGCATAGCGCTAGCTGTTGACCAGTTTGTAAACTAAACTATAGTCAACATGCGCCATTTTGAAACAAATTACCTTGAACAACCTCGAGCCAAAGGATTTGACCCGTGGCAATTAACGCCACTGACCGGTTGACTATGGTTGTAGGCCTCCACGCCCAGTTGTGACACGAGCCAGAAGGCTATTTGCAACCAACCCTGCTCACTTCTCCATCTCATAAGGTGGATATTCGCAGCTGGTAATGCTAATTATGGTTTATCGACCAGACCCGGATATTGAAGCGATCCATCCCACGATCTCTCGGGAAAAGCTAGCCATCAGATTCCCTCGCATCCTCCAGGGCTACAGGCTATACTCTCAATGATGGTTCAAGTATCCTGTCCCAACTTTACAGTTTTTCCCAACTGCCATAGTGTCCGACGCAGCTCTGCTTTTCTTGTTCAAATTACCAACCTCACACTAATCATATCTGCCTTCAAATAACCCATTTCAAATACCCCAAACCACTTCAGACCACTTCAAATTTCTCAAGAAGCCTTAGATACGATCACGCACTTCACAATGCCTGCTTCAGACATCTATGAGGTGTTGAGCTCAGTGCCTGACTTGGAGGCCAATAACACGTCACTTTCGCCTGCGCCTTCATCTCCCAAGCAGCTCTCTTCTTCTGAACTTGACTGGACTGACTAGAGCACAGAACAGGACGTATACTCAATTCCCTTCAATCTCGTCCAGCTTGGAAAAAAACTCAATGGAAGGCCAATTTTCACACGCCACTTGCTGCAAGAGATCAAGGACAACAAGACCGCCATCATCACTGAAATGCAAAAGCCTCTGCACATCCGAAAACTAGTTATTGCTGAGCATCAAACTATTTTTGGGAAGTTCAAAATCTGGAATCCCGACGTTGATGACGATGATGACAATGGCAGTACCTGCGCTTATATTCATCTAATGTCACGCGTTGAACTTCACTCAGACCTCCAAGTAGGTTACTGGAAGTGCTCAAAAACGAATCGCGTGCTAAGGGTATCGAACAGGCTACAAGGCAAGAACACCTGGATTCCCGCACCGTACGCGCTTGATTTAGATGATCTGGCCTCAAGCAACGAGCACAGGGACGACAAGATTATAAGAAGGTACTGGAAAGCTCTTCAGAACACAAGGAGCCTATGGTTAAGGAGTAGCTCATGCGCAAAGCTCCGCCCAATTATCAAGGACCTAGGTTCAACGCACAAGTCCATAACAAAGATCGTATGCTTTGGTCTCGGCGCTCTAGATCTTAGTAATACATCATGGTGCAGCGCGCTGCAACAAATCGCGACCTTCACAATAGCAAAGCAACTGGAACAAGTATATAGGACCAAATTCTCGCGTAAGAAGCCTGCTAAGATTATTCTTCAGGACCCTTGCTATATGAAAAAGGACCGGAGACTGCTCCGGAAACTCTATGGCGGCACGGTAGCCTTTGCTTCAGATCCAGACGGCCTTTTTGCTATTGATTCGACTTGTATTGTTATAACAGCTTTCCTTCCAGTTCATTATCCTTTAATGCAAATTATTGCGGATATGTTTCATGGGACAGATAGAGAGGGTCCTGCGGCTATTTTGTGTGATAGCATGGCATTGAACCCTACTAGGGAACTCTACGCCCTTCGAGACCGTTCGTCGCCAGAGGTCGCTCGATTCTTGACGGAGCAGTATGTCGTTTCAGACTTCAAGGACCACGTCATGGAGCAAGAGCTAGCAGAAGATTATTTCGGTGCGGGAGATGATGGTTCTGATTATTGGCTTTCAAGCATGCAATTATACTCAAAGAGGTGGAATGGGGGAGCTGGTAGGACGTTGTCGAATCCAATGGTGATACAATGTAGATTATTTCAATCCAAACAAATACGGATTATGGGATCTTACAGCAGTACTGCGAGTGACTTGACTGCCTCCAGGTTATTGGATGATCGTGATGGCTTATATTAAGGGCATGAAGGGATGGGAGAAGAGCAGGCCGAGTCATGTGCTAGCGTGTGATCGGACCCTTGTTTGACACGCGACCGAGAAGTGGCGTTTCGTCATCGTTCACGAACATTCTACCAGTCGTCACCGCCGTTGCCTGCAACAAACACCACAAAACCTACAAGGACCCCATATCGTGTGAAGCGCAGTTGACTTAACCTTTCGCGTTTAATTTTCAAATCGCGAAGAAAGACAAGTCGGAACAAATTTCACGGCCGAATCCAAGCCGTCAAGATGGATGTGCAGTTGTACGTGTATGACCTCTCACAGGTAAGTGTGCACATATGTCCTTGTGTGACGGTAGTACTGATGTGTCTAGGGTCTTGCACGTAGCATGTCACGGCAGTTCCTCGGAATCCAAATAGACGCCGTATACCACACCTCTATTGTCATCGACGGCATAGAATACTACTACGGTGGGGGGGTACAGACATGTCGGGCTGGCACAACACACCATGGTAGACCTATGGAAGTTGTCAAGCTTGGTCAGACGTCGCTGCCGCTTGAGGTTATCCTGGAATATCTTGAATCGTTGAAGACGATCTACACGGCAGAGGTATGTCCCACGTGATTCGATCGGTCAAACTCCTTCTAACTTCTTCCAGGCGTATGATCTTTTCATGCATAACTGCAACAACTTCTCCAACGATTTTGCTATGTTCCTTGTCGGTAAGGGCATTCCCGCACATATTACCAGTCTTCCGCAAGACGTCCTCAATACGCCCTTCGGCCAGATGCTTAGGCCGCAGCTCGATGCTATGATGCGACCCATCACACAGGCGCCCACACCACAGCCCGTGCAGCCTGTCGCACCAGCAAGACTGCATGCTACTGTTGCTTCAAATAATCAGGCGGCGCCCGCTAGTAACGGTACTAACGGTACTGCCCTTGAGGCGTACATAGGGCGAGTCAACAATCTCACTTCTATCAAGGAAGTCGATAAATTACTCAATTTGGCCGAGGATCGTGCTGCCATTATCTTCTTTACAAGTGCAACCTGCGGTCCTTGCAAAATGGTCTATCAACCTTACGACGATCTTGCTACGGAAGCAGGCTCGAGGTGTATCTTCATCAAGATCGACTTTACACGTGCGGATCCTTCGATCAACACTCGCTACCCGAACGTTCGGGCCACGCCGACATTTATCACCTACAGCAAAGGGTCCAAGCAAGATGAGTGGAGCGGAGCTGATCCTCGTCAGCTACGCAGTAATGTAGAGGCATTGCTCAACGTCACCTTCCCACCGCACCCTCACCTTTCTCAGAGCACACCAAACCTCCTTCGCCAGAGCCAGCGACCAATTACATTCACAAAGATTCCACCGCTCGAGAAGCTAGTCGCAAAGATGGGTGGTGTTGGCAAGGATCCTGCGGTCTCTTCGATAGTCTCGTTCATCAACACTCGGGAAAAGTCAGGAGCAATCGAAGCACCGCTAACACAATTACCGCTATTTGCCAGCTTTCTGAGGAACTGTACGGACCAGCTGTCCCAGGAGCTGCTATTCACAGCCTACGACCTACTGAGAGTTGCACTTACCGACGTCCGTGTCGCTGGTTTCTTCGCCGAGGAGCACAAAGGTGCCACTGGCACACCAGCGACGGTTCACCACATGCTGCAACATGTCGAAGCACTTGGCGAGGCAGCACCGTATCCTTTACGCTTGACAACCTTACATCTCGCCTGTAACCTCTTCAACTCTCCGCTCTTCGCCCCCCACTTACTCTCTTCACCCCTATCCTCAGTCCTCATTTCCATCCTCACCACCTCCCTCCTCGACGACGCTCACCCCGCGCTCCGCGCCTCCGCCCTCAGCCTCGCCATGAACCTTTCGTCCTCCAACCACCAAATTCGCATGAAGAAGCACGGCGGCAACGTCGCACACACGCTCTCATCCGCACATGAGCTCGCAGAATCAGAGCAGACAGAGTTGTTAGCTTCGCTGCTGGAGACTCTGGGATCGGAAGACCCGTGGAGCGAGAACAAGAAGATGGCGCTGATTGCTACAGGGTGGCTCGTCTATGGCGCGGATCTAGAGGGTGAATTGAGGGATCTCTGGCGCGTCATGGACGCTGCCGGCACGGTTGGGAAGATTCAGGCTGGTGCTACTGAAGAGAGATTGTTGGTGAAGGAGGTGCAGAAGCTTTTGGAAGCTTAGAAGTCAGATCATCGATATATACCCCTGCAATGTATAGACTTGTCATCCCGCACATACGATATATTCACTCCACCACTGCCCTACATTTTTTACACACTGTAACCCTGTCCAGTCCCACGCCCCTCGTCGCAACCTCGAAATCGCCCCCTCCGCACCTCCCACACCTCTCGTCCCCACCCTCAATCACCTCCTCATCACCCTCACTCAGTTCGTCTGTCAGACAACTAACCTGCGTAAGCTGACTGACTTGACTCGCACGTGGATCCAACGCCGGCCGCTGGCTCTTATTATGGTCGCCCTTGTTGGCCCAGAAGAACCAGCTCTGGCCGTTGATGATGGCAAGCGGATTGGTGATTGAAGGGTGCTTCTTGAGCTCTGTCTCCTTGGACGGCTCCTCGGACGGCTCGGTCACCTCCGGAACGTCCATGCGTGGCAGTATGAGAGCCTCAGAATGAGACGTGCTCTGCGCAGGCGAGTGCAATGCAGATGTGGATGTCTTTGGGGTCCCTGTGATACCAGAACTTGTAGTGTCGTGGGAGGTTGTTGGCCGCAGGGCTGGCGAGTCCGGTGTGCGTGCTGAATGCAAGCTGAGTGCCGCCAAGGATTTGTGCGGAGAAGCGCTGCGCCCGCTCCTTCGTCGGGCGGATCCGGTCGAGTCGAAGCTGCCGTGCGAGACGCTTTGCTGCCAGTTTATGATGCGGTCGTTGGGAGGCTGAGTGGACACGCTGTCTCGCCTCGATCGACTGGCCCGAGATACGATACTGCTTGGGCGTCCGAGCTTGGAGGAGGTCTCCCAGAGGTTCCTCAATTGTATGCGTTTTTCGTACGCGCAGTCCTGCCTGAATACCTTCAATGACCCTTTGTAGTCGGTTGTGATGATGATATTGCCACCCGGATGCTCACAGCGAGCGAGATATGCTGGACTCTCGTTTGTTCTCGGAAAAGTACTCTGGGCTGGAGTTGGGGTGAGGTGGGCTGATCCCTGTTCTGTTGGGGCTCGAGAGGAACGGACAGAGTCGGCTTTAGATATCAGAGTGACGGGTGGTGGGTTGCATATGTCGTAGATCGGGTCTTCGGAGGCACTCAGGAGCTGTCGGGTTTGTAGAGGTGCAAATACCGTACACGTCGTGATAGAGCTGTGTGCTTCGAACATCTCCACAGGTCTCTGGTTTTTCTTGTCGCCTTCTGGAGACGTAGTTGACCAGATATATGCCTTGCGATCCTCGCTTCCACATATGATATGTCCGGATCTGTCTACGAACGCTGCCCTTATCTGACTGCAGTTATTCTCATGACCCCTGAACTTCATATCCAACGTCTTATCTTTCAGATTGTATATTCGTAAACGAGAGTCATTACTGGACACCAGCAGTTTGACCTCGCCATCACCGCTACCAGGAGGCCAGTATGTTGTTTGGAGTCCAGTGATTTTGCTCCCTTTGGCATTTTGACCTCTCGTTGACTTGACATGCAACTGCGCTTGCCATTTTAGGCCTTCGGTGTCATAAAAGTTGCAGAGACCACCTAATGTTCCCGCTATACAGGTTTTGCCGTCAGGGCTGAACGCGACGGCCGTAATCATGTCTTGTACCGAAGCGGTATACGCCACACTCTTGTCGGGTATACTCCACAAGCGGAGTTTCGAGTCGAGTGAGCCAGCCAAGAAGAATCGGTCGTCCATAGGGTGGAATTGAACAGAAGGCACGAAATCGGAATGTTTGAACGTGCACAGATTCTCTTCGCGGCTGGCATGCCACAGGCGTACGGTTTTGTCCATCGAAGAGGATAGCAGGAAGTTGTTCTAGATATATCAGCATGCGCAGATTTTCACATCAGGCAGGATGAGGGCGTGAGCATCTTCCCTGTGTCAGTACTTACTTTGCTCCAGCTCAAATCCAAGATAGTTGCTGTGTGGCCTGTATATTCTCGGCAAGGCTTTTGCTGGAATACTGGCGCGCTGAGACGCTTCGCCTCTCCAGTAGAATCACTGTCATCCTTCTCGTGCGCCCTTCGCTCCTCGGCACTGGACAGAACCGCCCATACGCGTACGACTTGGTCTTGACCCCCCGCGGCAAGGTACTTTCCATCTTTGCTAAATTCTGTGGCCCAAATAGGATTCTGTGTAGCAGCTGAGCCTGATTGAGGAGCCGGATTGGATCCAACAACGGGGCTACTATGCTTATCGACGCCTGTGCGTAGTTCTTGTGCTAGAAACACACGATCGAACTCCTTCTCCGTCTTGTGCTTGGAGCGTACTTTGATGTACGCAGGAGGTTGTGGGTGTCTTGGACTAAAGCCGAAGTTGTCGATGTAGAGCTGCGCATCCATGCCTTCTGGTCGATAGTCGCCAAGTTCGGAGCCATTGTCACTTGTGCCATCAAGGGTGCTCTTCTTCTTATTTCCGATGAAGCGACTAAGGAATGAGACGCCTTTCCTGTCGCGAAATCAGTCATGGTACGTACACTTACCGAAGCTCAGCCTCGGGAAGCTTGGCCTCAATAAGGACCGGGTTGTTTTGGGGTCGATGCGCGAACACGATATACGCCCTCCATACGAGAGACGCACTAGACCATGTTGGTGCAATCTCATAGGTACGTTCGAGCCAAACATTAGTAAACTTACCTCTTGTCTGTTCTTGCACCTGCACTCAAATCGCGTGGTGTCTCACCACTCTGCGTTTTGTCCGGAGTTGCATCATGGAGCAATTGCGGATCTGTGCCCTGAACCCGCAGCTTCTGCCTAGCAGGAGACGTGTTCGTTCTCTTGAGGATTTGCTAGCACAGAACGCGCAGTCAGCCTCACAGTGTGCCTGCGCAGGATGCCCTGCACGGTCCCCGGATTGTACCTACTTGCGAAAGCGGGTCGATGGCCGCCTCAGATGAGATTCTTCCATCACTGCCAGTACCATTCGGTACGTCGCTCGACTGCCCCGAAGGTGAAGTGGGACTGCGGACGCTTGCGGCAAGCCTGCCATTGGTACCTTTGGACCTGGATATAAGCTTGAATGCCAAGGTCAAGGTAGAGACAGTCCGAGCCTTACCTTCGCCTTTGTTGCTGAGCTTTCCAATGTCGCGACTATCCTGCGGGCTTTCGGCGTGAGAGTGTGGGTCTGTCACCTTGAACTTCGGTAACAGATCTGCCATGCTGTCTCTTCCAATTATGGTAATGCAGATCGTGGAAACTGATGCCCACTCCTCCAAATATGTGGGCAAAGCGGATCACTGGGGATTCGAGTGCAGCAGGGTCAGATTGGCGTGCCTTATGTTTGGTTGCACAAAGATCTGGCTGTCGCGGAATGCCCGGGTAACGGGTCAACAGTACTTTCGAAAATCTTGCATATCTAACCTCGACACGCGCTTCGTGCTAATGCAAGGCACCGTTTGAGAGTACAGAAAAGTCAGATAGTCAGAGAGTAAACCTGTCCTGCATAATGGGTGGTACATAAGAAGCGAAAGCAAACAATTCGCTTAGTGCTTATTATTCTCTCGCTCTTTCAGAGCCTATTGCCTCGGACGTACGCGCACCGATGACGTCGGTGACCTTCTGCATCGCGTAGCTGCGAGGAAACTATCGATGTGTACCGTGGAACTTGTAGGAATAGCATTCAATCATACATGAATGTTGTCGCAGCAAATAGTACGTGATGCATGAGCTGTGATGACAAAGGCTTCGGGCCTACTCAAAAGCTCTTCCCCTGACCGAGTAGCGCAAGTAGTAAGGTAGGCAATCACAGAAACAGCAATTGCCGCAGCAAAGTTAACGGAGAAGCAAGTATAGTTGAATATTTGCATTGATCATTATCCTAAAGCCATACACGATCTTGTGCAGGAAACGACGTTTGAGACCCATCACTCATTGTTCCACCGACGCCAATACTCCGATATGCAGAAAAGAGGTATCAAAAGAGTGCGAAGCCGCCCAGAGCAGAGATGCGCGCAACTCACTCCACCAATGCAGAGACGAATAAAAATGCAGATTGAGGTAAGCCCGTACCTCACATCCAAATGCCAAAAGGTATACAGCGCAAGATATTGGCGAAATGACGAGGGAGAAAGCAGAAATATAGCAGAAGAGCGCATCTAGAAGTCTTCCTCGAAGTTGAAGTCGCCAGACAAGCCTTGGTGCTCGGGAGTAGGTGAGGAGCTGTCCTTCTGCTCCTGCTTCTTGGTGCTAGCCATGACACCAGCCTTCTGGTAGTCACCAACGCGCTTCTCGAAGAAGTTGGTCTTGCCAGCAAGCGAGATGTTCTCCATGAAGTCGAAGGGGTTGGTAGCGTTGTAGTGCTTGGGGTTGCCAAGAGCCAACAGTAGGCGATCAGCGACGAACTCGATGTACTGGCACATGAGGCCGGCGTTCATGCCGAGCAGCGCACAAGGGAGGGCGTCAGACAGGAACTCCTGCTCGATTGTGACGGCCTCGGTGATGATAGCTGCGACAGCCTCTTTGCTTGGGCGGTTATTCAGCAGAGAGAAGAGAAGGCAAGCAAAGTCTGTGTGCATGCCCTCGTCACGAGAGATGAGCTCGTTGGAGAATGTGAGACCGGGCATGAGACCACGCTTCTTCAGCCAGAAGATGGACGCGAACGAACCACTGAAGAAGATACCTTCAACGGCGGCGAAAGCAACGAGACGGTTGGCGAAAGTGGAGTTCTTGTCAGAAATCCATCGCAGGGCCCAGTCAGCCTTCTTACGGATGCAGGGAACTAGGGCATGTCAGTACAGGTGATGAGACGTATGATGTGCAGTGGCTTACTGTTATCAATAGCGTTGAACAGGTATGTACGCTGCTTAGGCTCGCTGATGTAGGTGTCGATGAGGAGAGAGTATGTCTCAGCGTGGACGTTCTCCATCATGATCTGGAAGCCGTAGAAGCATCGTGCCTCAGGGATCTGTACCTCGCTCGAGAAGCGCTCGACAAGGTTCTCGTTGACAATGCCATCGGAGGCAGCGAAGAAGGCGAGGACGTGGGAGATGAAGAAACGCTCGTCGTCGTTGAGGCGCTTGTTCCAGTCGTGGATGTCCTTGGAGAGATCGATCTCTTCTGCGGTCCAGAAAGAAGCCTCGGCCTTCTTGTACATTTGCCAGACCTGTGTAGGTACGGTGTTAGTCCGTGATCGACGGGACGCGTATTGGAACGCGTGAAACGCGTGGTGACTTACATCGTGGTATTTGATGGGGAAGAGAACGAAACGGTTGGGGTTCTCCTGGAGGATGGGCTCGTCTGCCTCCTCGGGCTTGATGGTAGGTGCAACAGAGTGGAACTTCTTATCCACCTCGTCTACTTCCTCTACGTCGAGGTCTGGGATGCCAACAATGGCCTTGTAGGTGTTTTCCTTGTCTACCGACGAGAAGTCAATCTTCTTTGCTGGTGTATCAGACATCTTGAGTGTGTCAATTGCAGATGCAACCTGCATGCGCGTTAGTAAAGACGCGTCGATTATACTTGAGCATTTTACGCGTACCTGCTTGGATGGTGTAGCTTGAAGGGCCGACATTGTGGGAGGAATTGATAAGAAGTGTGGCGCTGTGATGTGAACGACAAGACAACCGTGCTATCTAGAATGCAGGCGGTAGAGGAAAGTCAGATGCTGAAGCTGTTGATGTTGAGTTCTGTGTCTGAGGAGCGCGTCTCTTATGGATGTCGAAGATCCGAAGTAGCGACACGTGAGAGCGTGCGGGATGCAGGCGAGAGACCTGTGCGGTCCTGGCTTTGACGCTAATGACGTGAACCACAAGCAAAATTCATCGCAGCCGCCTTGCGCCGCCGATTATACGCTGCTTTAACAATGACATGTAGAGTTCGTTGAGGTAAATGTTCGCATTCCAACGACACCCATCTTATGGCTTCGATTTGCTTGCTATCACTACAATTCTCAATGTTCAGTTGTTCCGTCGCGTACCCCAGCCACAGATCAGTCAAGCACTTCGGACGCGTTGCTCCACTGAACGCGTTGCACGCGTTTCGGCGGGTCCACCACAACACTGCGCGTTCTGTTCCGCCTTACGTTAGATCAGCCTATGGCGTCTGATTCAGGGCTTGGAAATGTACAATCTGGGCATCATGGGCCGCACCATCGGCCGCATTGTGCACCCTGTGTCAAGTTCGCACAAATTTTGATCTGATAAGATTCATCTCTGTCAGATCAATAACCTGCCCCACACATCACAGTCCTCAGAGCGCGCATCGGGAGCAGCGACGCGTCCAGAGACGCGATGATGACACCGATGCTTTGTCTGGCCGCTGTACCGGTACTGTTAGTTCGATGTCCACAAGACGTATTCAAAGCAGGCATCGAGTCTATCCGATCTACGCGTCAATCATCGCTCATGGCAGTTTTGTTCTAACTTCCATACCAGACGCAGTCGCCATTACTTGTTTGTTGGCCCACCCAGTGGCATAGGAGGTGAAGTAAGATGTGATAATGTATTGAATCTTGCTTTTCTAGAATTATTGCAGCAGGTTCAGTAAATTGATTTTGGATTTTACAAAGAGCACAGGTTCCATGCCAATGACAAGCCGGATGCGCGGCGCCTCATTGAGGCTTGACTGGTGAGCACCCCTCAAAATGATTGGACCCTGAACATGAGCTGCATCCTACCATCGTTGCTGAACATTTCCAGATTGAACACCTGCTCCCACGAATGCAGGACACACACCCCAGGACCATAGCTCCAAATAGAGCGCCAGCATTGCTCAATGCTGCAGCTCCAGTTATTGACTGCTGATCCGAATCTCGTCGCTACTATGCCAAGCACTCCGTATCCGCTGCGGCTGAGCTCGTGCGGGCGTGCAGCCTCGTCCAGCTTTACTCTGCTTATGCGCTGAACACATACACCCGCATGCCAAAGTCGAATTGTAGTTACCTCGAACAGCATGTCGCAATACAACAGTATGCCTACGCCGGGGGCATATGTCCCACCAAACCAGAACCAAAGCTCCCCGCCGCCGCAAGGCTACGGTGCACAACATCAGCAGGGGGTTCATCCGCAGTCGCAAGCTGGAACGACAGCGCAGGGCTACAAAGGCAGCTTTGGGCAGATGATGAATCAGGCTGTCACAACGAGCAAGCCAATGCTGAACAAGCTGAGCAAGACAATAAGCTCGAAGCTGGGAAATAAGCCGACAGCTACAGAGACGACTCCACAGCATTTACAGAGCTACTCAAGCTATCAACAACACCACGGTCAACAGACCCAAAGTCCCACTCCGCCGCAGAGCTACACTTTCAATCCCCACGCATACAGCCCACAGCAACCACCACCGGTACCGAACACCTATACCTCGCAGCAATCACCCCACCATCAACCGACCTTGGGTCAAGGACAAGGACAAGGGAACTACTTTACGCAACAGATGCCAACGACACCCCAGACACCGTATTCTCAAGCAACTCCACCGCCGCCGCAAGTTCAGCAGACGTACCAAAATAATGGCACTCACTTTGACCAGGGGTTGAATGCAAACGGGGGCCAACAGGTTCAAACCCAATCAGGGTACCAACAGCAGCAGTACACGTCGTCGAATCAGGGACAAACGCAGGGACAGTACTATCAGCAGCCTCTGCAAGCCCAATCTACGGGTCAGCAGACGGGCGTTGTAGGAGCCACTCAGCATCTGCAGTCCTCAAATCCGCAGTCACCGCAGGCGCCAAGCACCTCGCCACATTCGCCAGCTCCACAGCAAGCGCGATGGAACAGCCCTCAGGTTGAGTCTGAGAAACCTTTTGTCTCTGCGTACCAGCCGCCACCACCGGGACCCGATGCTCACACACAATCATACTTTTCAAGCACCACTGTGCAAAACCATGCCAATAACCAACAATGGAAGCCCTTGTCACCGACAGGCTCTGAAGGGTTACAGAGCCAAATTCCACCTACTTCAATCAGCCCCCCTCCTCCATCAGTCCAAAGCCACACGCCGGTATTGCCAAGCGTCTCGCCAGTGCCATCTCACAGCGCAGCTCCTGCTCCACCGTCAGAGTTCATTGCCGAGTTACCGGCTGACCTGGATAGTCTGACTTTCGCGGATACAAAGCCTGTAGACACAGTTCCCGCACCAAGCTCCGGGCAGACTACACAGTATAAAGCCTACCAGTCCACACCTGCATCGACTGGCCCCTCTTCCCCTGGCTTCACCATTGCCCGTCGAGCCGTAAGCATCAGCAATGCGCCCTATGCTGATCCGTGGCGGTTCGCCGACCCTCTAACCGAGCTTCCTACTCGTGAGTTCTATGTCATTGCCGATTTGCTGTTCGATGCGCTCGATAGGAAGTTTGAACCACAGAGCACAGGGCTGCTGGAGGCCAGTAAGATTTTAAGGAGCTGGATTGATCTGACTGAAGATGCAACACGTGAGCCCCCGCGGATTTGGAAACCATGGTACAATACTGATTTGCATGCAGAACTCTTCTCTTATAACTCGTACAGCGCTTTCACTAAGCTTTGGACCCTACAGGGCATCCCGCATGTTTTGGTGCCATGTCAGCCATCGCTGGCTCCAACGTGGAACTTCAACCAACACTCACATGCCCACGATCTCAAGCTGACCTCGGTCTTTGCACATGCAACGACCCATGCGACTTACATACCGGCCTTGAATCGCGCTGGGTGGTATAAGTTCTTTTTTCTTGAGATGATGCACGGCCCGGACAACATTAACAAGCTGATGCCAGCGCTCTGTTTGGAAACGTATAAGCCAGGGGTTCTTCATCACCCAGAACTGACGAAGAGAGACAAGGCAGAGGCGCCAGCGCTCCAGGCGAGAGCTGCTGAAATACAGGCCATAGCGATTAATCAGGTGTGCACTGAGATCAAGGCCGCGATGCTAGCCGACACAAATGTCTGAACGGGTCGTGGTCGCTGAGGCAATATCTACTGGATTTTGGTGTAACCCATTTGGTCCTATCTGTCGCTGTTAGAATGGCTGAGCTAGTTATAGTTCTCTTGGCCCACGCATTCCAGACAATACGTTTACAACCTATCGCTTTCGATGGATTTCAACGATATCGACCCCCTATATGCGTGCATATGCAATGCCTTCTTGGGCTAATCAAACTTCACTATCTGAACCTTAGTGGCAGATACAAGTGGCGGGGGCTAGCTTCCCGACGCGTGTCCCCGTCCCGTTCACTGCCCAGATGATGATCGAACGCCGCCAAACATCAGAGTTCAACAAAGCAACGCGTTGAGGGCCACCATTTGTGAGTCCGTCGACACGAGGCGGCATGGTCCGGCTCAGCATCCCCCGGTCTGTTTCTCCAGACCGAATGGTGCCGATTCGCAATCTCGGTAGCTAGGGCAGGGGTTGTTGTTATTCGGTTGGCTGCGCACCTACCCAGATAGAGCGTTCGATCGGCAGGCACACAGGTTTGGGGCGGCAGGGTAGCTTCCTTGCTTCACCCCAGCGTTGTTGCACAACAAAAAGCCAGGACGCGCATGCCCACCTCTTCGTGGCAGCTCCAGCCTTCACCTCCTCTAACCAGCATCATCATCAGTACACCGCAGCATCGTGTTTCTACCCCCATCTTGATTATCTTGATACTGTAATCGACGCGTATCTTATCGCCGGTCTTATCGAACATCATACACGACATTGATTAGGTTGGCCTGCGCTCGGACGCCAGACTCCACGATGCGCACTTCCACCTTCCTCGCTCCGCTTTTGTTCGCCGCCTCATCCTTGGCTCAAGGCGTCGAAGAAGGAATCGAACCATCCGCGTCTGCACCAGCTGGATGCACAAGGGATGTGAAGGGAAACTTCACAATTGGCGTTGAGAACTTCTTCGCCCCGAAGTCCAAGCGTGAAAGCGCTCAAGAGGTAAATCCGCCGCCTACAACTCTCCAAGTTCATACTGACAGTGGTTGTGAAGGCCGCCGATGGAGCACTGTTGTGCACACTCGAAGATGGTATCCTACGTGACCAATACAGCCGCACAGGCTCCATTGTAGCCAACCAGCAGTTCCAGTTTGACGGGCCCCCACAAGCAGGCGCAATCTACACAGGCGGGTTTTCAGTATGCAAAAACAACTCGCTGGCGATTGGTGGCTCCACCAGATGGTGGCGGTGCATGAGCGGCAAGTTTGGCAACTTGTACGATGAATGGATTGGCGACCAGTGCACTGAGATCAGGATCGTTGTCGATATGCTCGACAAGCCTACCCCATCCAGCTCACTTGTTCTGCCATCCAGCACCGCAGCCAGTCTGACTGTTACTGGCGGGTCAGGCTCCTCTCGGTCATCGTCTGCCACAGCTTCACCTTCTGGTGCATCAAGCGTTAGCAGCAACAGCACAGCATCCGACGCTTCCTCTATGAGCGCATCGTCACAAGCTGCCACATCCTCTGCCTCTGCTAGTGGCTCGACAAGCGGCTCTGCAACTGGATCTGCCTCGAGGAGCTCGTCACCTACTGGCACCGGAGCCGCGCCACCTGCAGGTGAAGGCGGTGCCCCCGCCTCGACTTCTGCGCGTGGAGTCGTCCTTGCAGCGTTCTTGGCTGTCTTGGGTGCTGCGTTGGTCCTGTAGGCCGCTCAAGGCGCATTTACTCTTCTTCTTCTTCTTCTTTTACAGCGTACATACGACCTAGGTTTAATTGACTCGTCGTTTGTGCGACACTTTACATCAGAGAAAAGATGGCCCGATTGCCAGAGACGTGCAGCGGGAGGGTTGCCCAGTTCTTCGCGATACAGCTCTTGGCTGCAGCTACTACGTCGGTTTCGCAGCATAGCAAAAATCTTACCCGCAAAAGTTGCATTCGAGACCTCAGCCGAATCTACCACATCTGGGATGCTCTGGGCGCTTGTATTCATCATCTGCATATATAGGAAGAATTCATGAAAGTAATGGTAATGGTAATGGTATCAGAGTCGAGATTGTGCCTCCTGTGGCTCACCAGTACATTGTGTCTAAGTAGCTTTCTACGGACTTTGGTGTTTAATTGGAGCGTGTTTGAGACACGGTTGGACGGCGATGATGACACTTTCGTGCAGCGTCGCGAGGCCGCATCTTGTTCCCGGGGATTGGAATTGGTGTTTGGACGTTGGTCAATAAAGTGAAGGGCTTATCTGTACGTGAGGTTCGTCCTCTTCTTCGCTCATGCAAGTGCGCATGCAGCTCGGTTGTACTCGCGCGCGTCGTGCTCCTGCCCCTGCTGCAGGTCTCTTTCTCTTCTAAACGGGTGGGTAGGTAGGTAGCACACAGTGCACAGTACACTCGTGCACGGCGTCGAGGCGATGCGGCATGTGCATGTGCATATGCATGTGCATGTGCATGTGCATGTGCGTGAGCCACGGCAGTCGGCGCGCACTCGCATGGTCGACTGCACCTCCAGCCGATTGAGTGTGGCCTGGATGCTGCGACTGGACTAGCCGCCGTCCACCGTTCTGGGGAGGGGGGGGGGGGTAGATGTGTAGAGCAAGGAGAAAGAAAGGGGGTCCTGTATTCTTTTGTTTTGTGGGAGGCTGTGTTGGGTTTGGGTACGGCACTACAGTATGGCCTTGTAGATACTAGACAACTCTATAAGGATGGGTGCGGCCATGAAGAAAAGGAAAGGAAAAGGCTGGTGATGGAAGTTGCAGTCAGCTTGGAGACTGTTACATTCTACAAGGGGACGAAGAGTAGCTAGTGCGTTTGTATTGATAGTCACTTTCGATGGTGTTGCAATTTTCTACAGCTTGCTAGTCAGACATGAAGTACCTCTGGCCTTGTGTTGACTCTGTGTTGACTTTCGCTATCCTTGTAGTATGCTCGATGTCTAGTAGGCCGTACTGGCACATCTCGTGCCCCTTGGAAAATTGGCTCGCGAATGTATCAGGTTCTGCTTCGACATGGTTTGTGAGGATTGTTTTGAGGTTCTTCTGGCTCGCGAAGGCTTGGTGTCAAGAAGTCCGGGGCTTTCGATGTGATCGTCACTGCAAGGAAAGAATGGTGAAGAAGGACATCTCATATCTGAAAGCTAGTGATTATATAACTACAACGGAGGAAGGTAAGGTAAACATCATACCTCCTCCTTTGCCTTGGCCTCTGCGGCAGCTGCAGCAGCTGCAGCTCGCTTCTCCACCTCCCTCAGACACGGCGCTTCGACCAGCTTTCCGTAGAATAGGTGCTTCACCGTCCCCACGGTCACCACGCCCCAGAGCAACATGACACTGATGGCGAAGCCTGTGCCCAGGCCCTTGAAGACGGTAGAAGGCAGCTCCTCGCCAATCGTGAGGGTCGACATGGTGAACACGCCAACGGGGAAGGTGAAACCCCACCAACCCATGTTGAAGGGGAACTTGCTCCGGCTGATGGACGCAACGGCGAAGAACAGCCATACCAGGCCGAACCCCCACAGGATCATGGCGACAGCCCACCCCAGCGCGTAGAGAATCTCGCCAGTCATGGGGTGCAGAGTGCCCGCCTCGGGGAAGCGCTTCGCGGCCTGGATCCCCAGCTGCATGATCCCGTAGCCGCCCTGGCCCATCGGGCCCAGAGGGAGGAACACGCTGACGATCACTTCCTGCGGCGGGAGTTTGTGGATTGCGAGGCGATGGAAGTAGATAGTCAGCACGACCATGGCGAGCGGGACACCGATGCCCCAGAGGACGTAGCTGGTGACGATGGTTGTAACGGCGAGGCTGGTGCTCGGGAGGACAGCCGCGACAACTCCGCCAGAAGCGGCGGCGACAATGGGCGCGACGATGGGCAGAAGCCATGCCGCTGTCATCGTCTCGTGGCGGGTTTGGTGCGTCGTCATCATCTGAAAGGGCAGCCCCAGACAGCACGTGACGGATACAACGGCGTCGAGCCACCACAGCCCCGCGGCGATGTAGGGCGTGCGGCCGCCCCATGCGGGGACGCAGTGTGCGACGAAGAGGTTGATCAGCGTGGCGAAGCCCATGGGGAGCGTACCGAGGAAGAGGGATTGGACGGGGTGGCGGATCATGAGATTCCAGGTTGCCGGGTACAGCGCGTAACGTAGGATGCTGATAGCGAAGATGACGGTGAATATGACGACGTTGAGGATGAAGAAGATTATGCTGAGGATGTTGAGGGGCTTCTGGACTGAAGGATAGGTTGAGGAGAGAGCGTGGAATAGAATGCCAACTATTCCGGTACCCATAGTCACGGCAAACTGGAGATGTTAGCTTTACGATGACATTATGGGGGGAGGGGGGGCTGCTTGCTTACCCATGACGGTGTGAAGTTTTGGACTACACGGCGCCAGCCCTGTCGGTCCGCTGGGATGAGCCAACCAGGCAGCTCTTCAGTACTGGATTGTGCCATCTTCTGTCGAAGTTGACATGGGGTGAGTTGCTGAGGCTGATCTGGGCATATGGCTCCGACAGCTGTGTCGTTAGAGCATGAGCTAGGTGGAGCGCCTGCTGCGCAGGGCGTCGCCATGATGATGCGTATATGGAGTATGTCGAGAAGCTTAGAGATGGGTATATGAGAGATGTGTTTGGTTGGGTTTAAGTGAAGCAGGTCCAGTTTGTATAGTTCGTTCTATGAACAATGTTACAACCCAGGGCAAGGAGGATGGTAAAGCGTAAAGGAAGAGAGCATGCCCAATACTTATGCCCTTTTCACTGGATACGAACCAGTCATGATGTTTTTCTATACTTGCCACTTTTCAGTACTTTCGGTCACTTCGGCGTTTGATTCTGAAGCTTGCACAGCTTCCTCACGCGGACCGTCGGCGACAGGCCGAAAAGCCTCATAAGATCCAGTCAGAGGCATGGCGGGCTCGTTTTTCTCTCGTAAAACATTGCTAGGCTTTTTGTGTGCGTGCTTTGGTCAAGGATTCGCTTTGAAAGGACCTCGGGAAATCTGGGGATGGCCTGGCAAGACTTGATTGCGTGATTGAGTGCAAGCGCTAGTACTAGTTTGGAAGTGACGGTGCTTGAGATAGTCTTCGGCGACTACGAACCAAATGTAGTGAGACTTGTCAATTTACTTGAAGTAGCATTGTGCAGGGCTGGGGAACAGCGAGCGGATTGGTGTGTCACGCCTCTGTGTAGACAGACGTCTTCAACGAATGTTTGACGGCCATTGGCATTGCTTGTTATGAGCAGCCTTCTTACAGAGGACCGAATTGGCCACTCGGGGCTGGTAAGGCGCAGTATATTTTGAACATGATTTTGAGGAGTCGGTCGCATGGTAATGAGTTGCTCCGAGTCTTGTTGGGTGTCGATGTCTGGTCATGCAGGTACGCGAGTGCGGATGATGTGGCTGCGGGGTGGCGGTGCAAGCTTGAGCCTCGACCTCACGTCTCCACCTGCACTGCATGCAACCGCAACACCATGTTTGGCCGGTAAGCATGTCGAAGCCAACCGCCAACTGGGAAAAGGTGGGCGACAAGTTCTACCGCAAGATCCAGCTGTATACGGCCGTGTTCGACACAGACCTCGAGCTCGAGAACTACAATGTGGCGGGGGCCCCGTACAGCGGTGCTGTAGGTAGGTACGCAGCAATGATGCAGGATCGACGACACAGCGCATGGCAAGAGCTGATTTCCCGTAGCAATCTACCGCGATGAAGACAAGCTGCATACGTACCGCGGGCCCGGCGCGGCCAGGGAGAGCATCGACATGTACAGCTGCGCCGGCAAGCTGATCCGGAGCATCAACGTAGGCGCCCTACTGGACTCGAAGTGGAGGTTCGCTGACGCTGCGCAGTGGGACAAGGGCTCGATCAAGGGCCTCGGCTGGTCAGAGGACGAAAAGCTGCTGGTTGTCACCGACGACGGCACGGTGCGCTGCTACTACGACCTGCAGGGCGACTTTGCGCCGTTTACGCTGGGCCATGTATACCACCTGCGCTTCTACACGTCCGTCCCCGCCTAACTGACGGTTGTAGGACGCCGACAAGCACGGCGTCGTCGCCTGCCGCTTCTACAACACAGGCTTCGTCGCCCTGCTCGGTAACAACCACCTGATATCCGTCGCCTCGTACAGCGAGCCGCGCCCCAAGCTGCTGGCCATCCCGCCGTCCGACCCCATCGTGTCGTGGAACATCATTCCGCCCGCCTACTCGCTGTCGCGCTCCGTCGAGGTCATCCTGGCCATTGGCAGCACGCTGTACGTCGTCGACGCGACCGAGGCCGAGGACCGCAACTTCGACGCTGGCCCCTTCCGCCACATCGCCGTCAGCCCGCGCGCCGAGTTTCTGGCCTTCTACACTGACGATGGCAAGGTGTGGGTCGTCAGCGGCGATTGGAGCGAGAAGCTCAGCGAGTATGACAGCCGCGTCAAGACACTGCCCAAGGACATGCAGTGGTGCGGCTCCAACGCCGTCGCCCTCGCCTGGGAGGACGAGGTGCACCTGATCGGCCCCCGCAGTGCCGCCACCAAGTTCTACTATGACACCTGGGTGCACCTGCTGCCGGATGTCGACGGCATCCGCCTGCTGACCAACGACGTCTGCGAATACCTGCAGAAGGTGCCCGACGAGACCGTCGACGTGTTCCGCCTGGGCTCCGACTCGCCCGCTGCGAATCTTCTCGAGGCTTCGTCGCTGCTGGATCAAAAGAGCCCCAAGGCCGACGACCTGATCCAGCTGATCCGTCCCAACCTGGCCGAGGCCGTGGACGCTTGCATCAAAGCTGCTGCGCACGAGTACAACATCCACTGGCAGAAGTCGCTGCTCAAGGCCGCCTCGTACGGCAAGTCGGTGCTGGACCTCTACTCGTCCGACGACTTCGTCGACACATGTGACACGCTCCGCGTCCTCAACGCCGTGCGATTCTACGAGATCGGCCTGCCCCTGAGCTACGACCAATACCGGCGCATGACCCCAGAGAAGCTCGTCGAGCGTCTCACCAACCGCAATGACTATCTTCTCGCTCTGCGGGTCGCCGACTACCTGCACCTGCCGGCGAGCCACATCCACGGACACTGGGCGCAGCAGAAAGTGCGCGTCTCCACGGACCCAGAGGAAGAAATCTGCAGTCTGATCGTGAAGAAGCTCTCGGGCAAACCAGGCGTCTCGTTCGAGGAGATCGCCCGCGCCGCCTACGACGAAGGCCGCATCCGCCTCGCCACCTCGCTGCTGGACCACGAGCCGCGCGCAGGCAAGCAAGTCCCGCTCCTGCTCAGCATGAAAGAAGACACGATCGCGCTGGACAAGGCCATCGAGAGCGGCGATACAGATCTCGTTTACCATGTCCTCCTTCACCTACGCAAGAAGCTGCCCCTCGCCTCCTTCTTCCGCGTCATCAACACGCGCCCCGTCGCCACCGCGCTCGTCGAGGCCTCCGCCCGCGACCAAGATACTGACCTCCTCAAAGACTTGTACTACCAGGACGACCGCCGACTGGACGGCGCAGCGCTCCTCCTCTCCTCCGCACTGACCCAACCGTCCCCACCACAAGCCATGGACAAGCTCAAACTAGCCTCCAAGTACCTCGCCGACAGCCGCGACGCGCCCGCCCTCTTCACGCGGAGCGCAATCGACGACGCAACCCGGCTCCTCACCCTGCAGACGCAGTTCGAAAAGGACCTCGCCAGCAACGCCCGCGACATGCCCAACCATGCCAGCGCCAGCACCTCGCTCATCGGCCTCTCGGTCAACGACACCATCTTCGCCCTCACCAAGCTGGGCCACACCAAGCGCGCCGCCAAAATCACAGCCGAGTTCAAGGTCCCCGACAAGACGGCCGCGTGGATCCGCCTGCGCGCCCTCGTCGCCGCCAGGCTGTGGGTCGACATCGAGGACTGGGCCAAGGCGAAGAAGAGTCCCATCGGGTGGGAGCCGTTCTTCAACGAGGTGCTGGCCGCGGGGAATGCGCGCGTCGCTAGTCTGTTCGTGCCCAAGTGCACTGGCTTGACGGTGCCCGAGAGGGTCGACATGTGGACCAAGTGCGGATTGATGGTTAAGGCGGGGGAGGAGGCGTACAAGGCGAAGGACAGGGAGTTGTTGCTTAGTTTGAGGGATAAGGCGGGAGGCAGTGCGGCGGTGGAGATTGAGCGGTTGGTGGGGATGTTGCCGCAGGGGAGGAGGTAGAGGGGTGGGTGAGTGAGTGTGGACGGAGGAGATGGGTTGGTAAGGGAGATGGATATCCATGAATTTATTCTCGATTGTCAACTCGTATACAGTATGCTGCTCGCTAAGTGTACATGATGACTGTTGCGGTCTAGACATGCTCCGAGATGTAGTCGAGCATACAATCTATTACTCCGTCCGCGAATGTCTGCTCGCAAGTTTCCGACTCAATATGTTGCAACAAGCTGGACAGCTTTGTGGTCGGCACCTTGCACGTTGGACAGAAGTAGTGATACTCATAATTGGACGGCGTCACACCGGTTCGCATGGCGTGTTGGGATTCTCGGAACATGTACTCGGAGCAGGAGTAATACTTGGCAGCGAGCTGATTGAGCGTCTTGTGATTGACGTAGCTGCACACGCCAGACTCGAGATGGAGGATCTGAAGTGTGTCAGTGGTGGTGCGAACATGTCTGGGATAGACATACCATGCCACTGTAAGTGCTGAAAGAACGATTACACCTCAGGCATTCCTGGTCGCTGTCATATCCATCGTCCTCGTCACCAGCGTCACACACGTCGTGATCTGACTCCTCTTCGCCGTAACCTTCATCCTCTTCTTCCTCGCCCTCGTAATCTGGGCAGTCATGCTAGAAAAGATTAGAAACTCAAAGGCAAGGAGTATGAATATTTACCTCATCGAGCTCTTGCGGTGAGTCAAAATGCTCCTCGCAATCCGTACGAGCATTGCAATCGTCGAAGTGCTGCCAAAACGCATCCGAGTCAAATGTCCAGTGCTCGCCCTCTCCCTCGTCGCAGCCCTGGCAAACTGACTTGGAATTGGTCTCACGGCAGTGCTCCAGCAGAGCGTCCCAGCCATCGGCATCGTGGGCGCGAGTCCTGGATGTGGAGGGTGAAGCCGTGCTCTGTCTTGAAGCCGCGCTTGCATCGGTCGCAGTATCTGGGAACGGTGAGAATGGAGGTAAGGCAGTGAAGTCCGGCACTTACGCTGCAGCGTCTGCCCATGGCTGATAAGGTGTATAGCGGGCCATGGCGTGCGGAGTGCGGTGTGCGACTCAGTGCAACTGGCGAGAGAAGATGTAAGAGCTATGTGAGAAGAAAAGAGGTGGTGTGCTGAGGTGGGTGTGGGGAAGTGAGAGAGTGAGGTGAAAGGGAAAGTGAGAGTGAAATAAACACCACAAGAGGCAGTCACAACCAGGCACCTGCAGGGACTCCTTCATCTCGCCAGTAGAGTACTAACCACATACTGAACTAGTGCAAATCTTGACCCTTCCCGGTCTCATAAGAGAACTTTTGCATGCGTGAGATAAGTTGTGAGGAGAAACAGTGTCTCGCCTGCGCACTGCAACAGACTGGATGACCGGCGCAGTGCTCAGACACGCATATGCCCGTTCACCTTGTCTCGTAGTCAAAACCTCACCCAGAGCACCTTCACTCCCCGCACTCCCCGCGTAGCACCACGCGTCTATGCTGCAGCAAACAAGTGAACAGGTGAACAAGTAAACAAGTAAACGCTCACTCCGCAGATATCCCACTCACCAACTCACCTCCCATTTCTCGTCTATATAACCAACCTCAAACCCCCCCATATTCCAATCAATCTGGGCCATCTGCAACACATGGCCCAGCGGTTCGAACGAAACATTTCCTATTAATAGTTGGCCCGTCTGGGGGTCGGGAGTTCGAATCGTGACAGGATCAAATGCGATTATAACCAAAAAGCTGACCTGGCTTTCACTCCAGGGGTCCTCGGCGGCGTGACGGATCTACTGCGGTTCATAAGTTCCGCGGAAGACAAAGGTCTGCTGTTCTTTTTGCACATTTTGAGCAACTTGCCCTCGCTCATTACTGTTAAGCATGTCACTCTGTCATACGCACCCAACGACAAGGTAGTGAGAGAAGCCACACTGTTGAAACTACCTACGTATCGCTAATAAAGATATTCCACCCCAACGCCATCGCTGCATGCAATCGTAGCCACTTCCCAAGGCCGAGGTTCCTGACTCCACAACACACACGGTGCTAATGACCGCCCTGGTCATACCCAGTGGCGTGCATCAAATCGCCTCGATTGACAAACCGATCGACGTCTGTGCCCACTTTCCTGCGGAACATGCCCAGGTCGTTCAGGAAAGCCTGCGCTTCGTCGTGCAGTTCGCGCGCCAGCTCGTCGTGCTGATCGCCTTCATCGAAGCCAGAGTCTGATCCGTACTCGCTGCCCTCCGCATCGGACTGTGCCTTCGCGTCGCCCTCCATCCAGTCATCGCGCTCGAAGTCGGGCGTGCCCAGATCTCGTGCTGGAGGCAGCACGATGGGGTTCTTGAGCTCGCCCACAGCGAGAGCAAGATGGCGACGCAGCGTGTCGATTTCAGCACGCAGCTGGACGTTCATCGGGCGCAGCTCCTCCACTTCAGATGAGAGCGCTTTGATCTTCGCGGCTGAGACTTGGCGGTTCTCCTCCATCAGCCTGTGCATCAACTGCACTTGCCGTTGGTACTCCTCGAGTTCTGTAGCCTCTTCCCGCTTGCGCTGACTGGCTGCGTTCACGCTGATCTGCAGGCTGCGAATCTGCTCTGACATCTCGGCGATCTGGGCGTCTCGCTGCGCGGCAGACATGCAGTCCTGGTTGACGGAGGCACGGGTGCGGATGCGCTTGGCCTGATCTGCATAGCGCAGGGTGGACAGGGTCTCCTCGTAGTCGGCTGGGGCGATACACGCGACCATAGCTGTCTTGGAGTTGCCGCCCAGCGAGTCTCTCAGCAGCCATGTCAAGACGGAATCGCGGTAGGGAATGATCTGGCGCGGCTTCCTGCTCTTGGTTTCCTGCCCACGAGCTGCAAGTGCGTTGATGACGCGGCCAAGGGTACTGAGCGACTTGTTGATCTGGCCGCCCTCCTTCAGCTGCTGGCCGGTCGCCTGCGTCGACTTGGCGCGCTCGGAGCCAGCCAGATCGACAAGGCGCATGCGGGCTGTGCGCTCGATGGTCTCGTCGGATGTGATGGAGTGCGTGATCTGCTTGAGGCGGATGGTGAATACGGCGTGGGAGCGAGAGGAGGTGTCGTTCATCTTGGTGGCTGCCACGGTTCGGCTCTGCGCATGGTCGTCAGCAGGTGCAACATGGCCAAAACAAGGACATAGTCACGTTGTCGCCCTTTCGCAGGTGCTCGGCAATTTCGGAGTAACTCTTGACTTCTTCCTCGCGCAGTCCCTGGACATAGACGCCGTCCTTGGGGCTCTCGCGGATCTTGAGGTAGACGGGCGGAATGGTGGGGGTCACGAGCAGGTCGCGGACGTGCTCGTTGTAGACTTCGAAGTAGGAGACCTGGACGTGGTAGGTGGTGTCGGGCTTCGGCTCGTGCTCGATGCGGTCGAACAGCTCCTCGCAGGTGCGGCGAATCAGGCCCGGGTTGTCGTCGGTGCCCATCATGGTGTAGCTCTTGCCAGAGCCCGTCTGGCCGTAGGCGAAGATGCACGTGTGGTAGCCGCCGAAGTTGTGGTCGAGGAATTCCTCGCCGAACGACTTGTACACGTCCTCCTGGGTGGCATAGTGCGGGTCGGCCTCGTCGTGCGACCAGAAGGAGCGGTCGAAGGTAAACTCCTTGTCCTCGACGAGCGAGCGGCGCTGGTCGTCTGGTCCGACCTCGGGCGCAAGCAGCGTCGTCTTCTCGGTGGCTGGGTCCATGCGGATCAGGCACTGGGTGCCCTTGTCGCGCTCTGCAAAACATCATATTAGCCTGCATTTGCAGCAGATGGACAGCGATAGTATAAAAAGTCCACATCTTCCAAGTTCATACCACGCTTCAGAAAGGTCCGGCATCGCACCACAACCTTGATGTTGCCGGGGTCGTCGTCTTGCGCCATAGCCGTGTATGTGCTCGCGACGGGCGCGCGTAGCGAAGGCGCCGACGCGGTGGTGTTGTGGAAGGCCGAGTACATTCGTGAGTCCAGTTGGGCGTCCAGCAGTGTGTAGAGATGGTCCAGTGACTGCTGCGATCGAGCAATATGAATCAAGTGCATGGGCGCGGGCGCGGGCGCTGGCGGTTGGCGGTTGGCGGCAGCGATGGGGCGGGCACGGCCCAGCGCTTCCCCGAAGCAGCCAAACGTAAACACCGCGGGCGTGTCGTTGCTGGTTGCTGGGGGCGGGTAATCGACGTCAGGTCTTGGCGGTCCGCACCATCAATCAGAGGCCGACACGACTGCGCAACGAGAATGAGAATCCATGGGAGACTCTGGACAACCGGTACTGTGCGAGACGGAGCCATGTCGGTGCAGCATCGTGAGAACCTCCTCGCGGGAGCTCAAGTGCATTCCGCAAGCTGCTGGGTGACGGAAAAAAAATCCCACATGGCACCGCGCTCTCGCTGCAAAATTAGAAACTAGACACCCGCCAACATGACTCTGGATGAACATAACTCTGGATGAACATAACTCTGGATGAACATACCGGTACTCGCTTATCGGCTTCGCTGCTTTTGTACTTTCAAGAGTATAAGGCTGTTCTGCGTTCCTGTGCAGCGCGCGACAGCACTAAATAGCCTTGTATTTTTTTTTAAAAAAAATACACAAGCAACACGCGCCCACCACACCGTGGCCATGGACGACGCCATCCAGTATATGAGTGATGAGCTGAAGCTCACGGCATTCGAGCGCAACTGGGCCAGACTGGAGACATCGACAACCCATTTGGACCTTGATGCGCTGAGGCTGTGTGTCCGCCTCCTGCCTCAATCTGGCGAGCCCCGCGAGAAGCTGAGGGATATGCTCCTGCGACACCTGGTGGACAAGCGAGATGAGCCCGAGTATGTCTATCAACTGGCTGAAGCATGCACTCTGGACCTATTGTTCGCTGGCCAGTTCTTCCACACAGTATTGTGGAATGCGGCCAACGTACCAGATGGCTTCGGGGACGCTACTGGTCAAGGAGACGACCACATTGGACCTATTGAGCATGGGCAAGAACATGCAGCATCGACGAACCAGCGGATCACAGCATATCTGAGGTTCCTCAAATACGTTTTCTGGCTGTCTCCGAGCAGCTTTCACGTGCTCCAACCTGGCATCCCTATGACACTCTTGGCTTTCGTTAGTGGAAGTGAAGACGACATTTCTGATGCTGCTTTGGACGCACTGTCTGCTCTACTATCGCTTCTACGATCTGCTTTACACAAGCCTGTCTGCGCTGTAAATCCTCGACTCGAACTGCCGTGGCTGCAATTAGACCCGACGTTGAATCAACTTGTTTTGCGTGGTCCAGTCGTTAATCAGTCCGTCTGGGATAAACTCAAGACCCTCAGCCCCACACATTTCGAGACCAAGTCGAGCAAATTATTCAAAGTGTGGTTCCAATGGATAACCCAAGCAGTCACAGACGGCCTTGACCCAGAGGGTATCTACGAAGGCCTCTATTGGGAGAGAGTGCGCATTGGTTTGCTCAGTGGATTTGCTGACCAGCGCAAGTACTGCCTGGGTATCATTCGGGCATCTCTCCTCGCTGCCCGCAGAGACATCAACACGCGCTCTATGCGCTTGGAAGTCGACAAAAAGGATGTCTACATCCAGGCATATGATCGCTATTTCGTCCTCTACGAAACGATTGTCCTCGATCGTTACGCAAACCAGATTGAAGCTTCTCTCTCCGAGCTGTCAGCTTTGTTCGGCTCCAAGTCCGTCGTCACTGCGTCCATGGCTACAGCGCTTCTCTCGTCCGGGCTGGACCCACAAGTCCAAGAAGGAATTCGCAAGATTGTCGGCAACTGGTACTTTGGATTCATGAGTGGCAGTCAGAGTCCTCTTTCCAAAGACGCCGCGTCTTTGGCAGAACACACAGGCTTCCTCGCCCATGCCTTCCTTCCATGGGCGACTCAAGGCGGCCTCTTCACCTCTACATTGAAGACTGCACGCACAAGTACCGAGTGCGTTCATGGTGCAGCGCTCGTCAAACTCGTTGCTCATTTTGTTGCATCGACATTCTCAGATCAGACTTATCGTGAGAAACTGCTCGTCCTGGTGCTGGACTTCGTGCTTGGCGCGGGAGGCAAGTTATTCCAAATGTCGGCACTTTACCTACTGGAAGGTGTGATTCACGGCTACGACCGAGTCGCTCAAAACGATGGTAAGTCTTCCATGCTGTTTGCGGTCAAACGTACCAGCGTTTTGCTCATCTGCTTGGTGGCGAATGGGTGGAGTTGCTCTGCCTATAACTCAAATCACTGACTCGTGGCGCCAGGATCGACTCGGCTCTCACCGCAAACAATTGAGACTCTTCTTCGCGTCTCAAGAACTCCTGGTCTTCCGGAAGTTGCAAGCGACTTGTATAAGGTCTACTGCAAGCGACTGTGCGAATTCGCGGTCACTGATCTAAGCTTGGACTCTATTCCTGGGTATCCTGCGCTAGCTGCAAGGACTGAAGAGCTCAAAAGTTTGCACACGGCGTCGGAGCCACAGCCTGCGGTAGCGTCAACAAATAGCAGCATCACGTCTCTATCGGCATTTTTGCAGACGCTGCAAGACTCGAAACATGCATCTATTCAGGGCGCTGCCTACGCAGCAGCATGTAACCAGCTTGTAGCTTTTCTTGGCAGTGTCGACCTGTCAGCCATCAAATCGGACGAGCTTCACGCTGCGCTGGACGCCATGTGGGAAGAAGCTGATCGTCGAGAATTCAACAGATCAGTCGCTGTACATCTGCCAGCCTTGTTGTTCCACCCAACATGTATCCGAATTTGCTTGACAGAGCACGTACTCACTTCACCGGATGTCTCAAGGGCTAGCCTCCAAGCGTTGTTGACAAAGGCTGCAACAACTTTGCAACAGCTCTCAGAGGGAAGGTCTTATATACTGGCAAGCTTCGCAACCTCCTTGCGCAAAGCTGCCTTTACGCACTCATCCATTCTGGACGTTCTTCCTTACGAAGACATTATAGTCAGGTTCTTCAACCACCCGCCAGCCGCCAAAGTGGAGTTTCTGTTCGAGGTAGCTGCAGCGGAAAAGCTTCAGAGCTATATTCCTCACCGCAGCTACGAATTTTACTATGGGCAACGCGAGTGGCACGCATATGCTGCCTGGATTGATCTCTTGAACCGCTTTCCGGAGAGCCAGAACCACGTTGCAAAACGTATCTTCGATCGCTTGCTGGAACCTTGGGCCGGCCAAAAAGGCTCCGTACCTGTCATCAGCAAGTGGAAAGACGTCTTCCAGTTGCAAGCCATGCTCGTGCTTACCGAACACTGCATTCCAGAAACGGATGTGGACGTTTATCTCGACAAGTTCATGCATGCGCTTACCGTGGAGCAGTGGCCGCGCTATCGGTTCGTCCTTGAATGGATCATCACTCGCATTTACTTCTACTTCCCTCGCAAGACCGATCGTGTGCTGAAGGATCTTGCTCATCTCGACGAGAGTAGCCCGATCCACATTGCGTCTCTCATGAAGCTTGCAGTTCTGATCGCACCGTACCTCCATTCGGAAGACTTCGCAATGGATCTCATAGTCCAGCTTATCCCATTCTCGGCTAGCCAGAAAGTTCACATCAGACATGAAGCCCACTTGTCATTTCCTGTCATCTTCGAACTGGCCGAGAAGAAGAAATGGACAAGGATTACCTCAAATCCTGGTTTCTCGGTCCTGAATACGCATATCCGTCAGACGGAGAAATTCAAGACTCCTGCCTGGTCTATCAGAACACTGAGGATAGACGCCGTTGCCGACTTTACACTCATTGGGATCTTCCAAGGCCAGTATCTGTACATCGAAAGCCCAGAGCAGGAGCGAGTTGCGCATGAAGACTTCGCTGCTCTCAGCGAGGCCGACCACAACCGCATTATGCCTCCCCAACGGCGTATTCTCCTAGGTGAGCCAAGGACTCAGACCGATATCCCTGTCAACCCTAAGCCGGCAGAATACGTGCTGGACGAAAACGGCGTCAAGTCAAACTTCTACCAAACCAAATCTGGCTTCGATTTCAACTCACTCCTTCCACCTGCGGGTGCGCTCCACCTGCAGGCCAAACAACCCGCCTCCGTCATCCTTATCGCCTCTCTCATCGACAACCCCACGAACCTGGGCGGCCTCTCCCGCATCTCCGAGTCCTTCGGCCTGGAAACCCTCTATATCAACGACATCAAGAAAACCGCGCACAAGGACTTCAAAGCCACCAGCGTAACCTCAGAGAAGCACCTCCCCATCAAAGAACTCAAGGAGCCCGACGTCCCCGGTTTCATCATGCGCATGAAGGCAAAGGGCTATGAGGTCGTCGGCATCGAGCAGACGGACCGCAGCGGGATGCTCGGCGACGAAAGCGCGGAGGGCGCCAAGGATGTTGGGACACTACCTAGACGCTGTGTGCTGGTGCTGGGAGCCGAGAAGAGCGGGATCACGCCCGAGGTGTTGAGCGTGGTGGATCGGTGCGTGGAGATTCGGACGGTGGGGGTGACGAGGAGTTTGAACGTGCAGACTGCGGGCGGAATTGCGGTGTATGAGTGGTGGAGGGAGTGGAATGGGAAGATCTAGGGGAGGGGAGGTTTGGAATTGGGTATGGAGAGGTTTGCCACATAATAGCAGATGGAAATCAGTGTTGCTTTCTATCTTGGGCGACTACAATTGCTGATCTTAACGCTTCCATCCCTCTGGAGTTTCCTTAGGAGGTCTTCAGGGCGCACACGCGGCGGTCGCTCGGTGTCCAGTAAGCGAGCTGAGGCCGCCAGGAAGAAACAGCAAACGACGATAAAACCCAAACTTGCCGCATTGGGAAGGTTGAACTCAAGATGCAAGATGAGGAGATCCCGTCGCAGCGATGCCAGTGTATAGACTCACACATGGAAGCAAGAAGAGCTTCTCGAATATATGCTGTTACCTTTCCATTTTTTCCATTTGCGCCAACGCAACGACAGATGGCTCCACAACCTTGTCCAGTCTCGACGCCTTCTGCTTTCCCGCGAGCACCCCCATTTATCCTCCTCTCCTTGCCTTTCAAGAGAGATCATCTGCCACCAGATCTTATCTGCCGTCATTGCATCTGCGCTCCCTCCCTTACCTCCCCCACCCTTCTGATCTGCATCCAGGGTCCGCGGTGCGCATTCCTCATCTCGGGCCGGTCTGCCTGGCCATTCAACTTCCTCGAGCTAGGGAAATGACATGTACATGACAACTTATCGTTTGAGCTACGCTTTTCATTATGATAAACCAACGCGCTTTTCTATCCTGATATGACCTCCCGATTCCAATTCAACGCCCCCTCGCACAACCTCTCTCTCCAGTCCGCAAAAAGGCATCCAAGACATCGTCTCCTTGCGCGCCAACATGCGCACCTCCCCCCTCCAAACCAACTCAACACCATCCACATCCACTGTCTCCCTCGCCAGCATCTCCTCCTCCCAGCCCACCAATGCAGAAACGCCCTTCCTCCACACCCACGAGCGCAGTCACACCGACAGCTCAAACCCCAGCGCAAGACAGCAACGCACCTCGCTACGATCGACCCTGAACTTCCCTTCCAACCCCTTCAGCACAGCCTCAGCGTCGAAAACCCCCTCCTTCTCCCCCTCCCGCAAATCCTCTTCTTTCAGAATCACGCGCTCGCTGTCAAGGCGGGACTCACACTCCCCCTCCTGCTTCCCTTCGTGCGTGTGCTTCGCCCACGACGCTGGGGGCGCAGTACCGCTGTTCACGCCGGGCTCGCTTCTGTCGCGCGTAGAAGCACTCGAGGCGCTGAAGGGCGAGACTACCGTTGCGGTGCGCGAGGAGGTGCTGGAGGGAAAGGGGGAGGCGGGAGGGGAGGGGGCGGTGGTGAGGTCGTGTGAGGGAGTAGGGGAGGGGTGTACCGCGGCGAAGGGGACGGAGAGCGGGAGGAGGAAAGGGAGGCGTGGTGTGTGGAGGGGGTGGAGAGAGCGGTTTGGGAGACGGGAGGGGTGGGTGCGGTGGGATGAGGGACGCTTTGGTTGATAAGATTCAAGAAGAGAGAGAAACCGGTGGAGAAAAGATGAGGTGCGTGTTATGAAATCGCTATCATGACTGAAAAATCGCTATCTTGGGTATCTGTATCTGCATCCGGTCTCGTAATGTACATCGGCAACGCTTCGTTAGCTTAAAGAAATATGAACATGGAATCCCCCATTCTCTATCGCCTCCCGTCTAAGGCCATCATCATATGGTGACCACCTCACCCCCTCGAGTTATCAGCGTGATTCCCCCACCCAACACTAATAAACAAATCATCCCCCTTCCTCGTCGGCGTAAGATGTGGGATCCACACCGGGCTCTTCAGATCCTCCATCTCGCTATGTCCGCCTTGCATGCCCGTCTTCTGCACATCCGTCTTCTTGACAATACTCAGCGGCCTTACTACAAGCGCCTCGGCACTGCTGTTGTAGCTGCGCCGTTCCACCTTGCTCTCAGGCGTGCGCTCCCATGAGTTAGCGCTGCCATTGCGCATGTGCTGGTTCTGGTAGGCGCGCAGTTCGCGGCGTGTTGGCGTCGTAAAAGGGTCTTTGAGAACGAGCTGTTGTTCTAGCTGCACGGCTTCGCGCTCGCCGCGGCGCTTGACGAGCAGGGAAGATGGTGAGGGAATGTCGCGCACGTAGAACTTCCCATGCTCGCGGCTGCGGCGGGTGCTGCCCATTGGGCTGCGGGGCACTAGTTGGTTTGAGGCCCGCGGGACTTTGGGGTACTTCAGTCCGTGGATGGGGCTTTCTGCGACAGGAGAAAGCTTGTTGTCGTCGGACAGCTGCTTGTTGTTTGAGTCGTCTTCGGGTGTGGGGTCGTTGGGGTCGGCCGTCTCGAAAGACGTCTGGCTCGATACCGAATCTCGGAACGTTGATCTGGTCGAGTCGCGGACAGTTGATCGGGTCGAAGGTTTTGACACCGTACGGGAGCCGGTTGTGCTGCTTGGCGAGCGTCGGGCTTTGCGTGTCTTGACCACAGGAAGGGTGTCTGAGTCTTGTCGGGGCGTAACATTACGTGAGGAAGACGCAGTACTGAAATAGTAATCTGGGATATCTACTGCGCTGCCAGGCGTGATGGTCGAGGTTGAAGTGGACGATGTCTGGCGGGAGTTGACAGAAGGAATTTGCAGATGAGGGGCAAGACGCTTGGGTGCTGGAGAGCCGGTCGCCGACAAGCCTGTAGAGATGATCCTCTTGGGCAATGGTCTCTCATGACGAACTGGAATGTCGAGGAAAAGCTCTGAGCGACGCACTACTGTGCGAGTGGAGGAGCTAGTCGACATTGAGGGGGCTGCTGAAGGTAGACGAGAGGGCTGCAGGCTGCGTATTGGCTTTACAGGAATTGGTGGTGTTGGGAGAAGTTTAGACGATCTACGGCGCACAGCGAGCTCGTCTTCTTCAAAGACTGTCGCCTCTGTACGCGTGCTGACAGGCCGAAAGTGATCCTCTGTGACCTTGGGTCTTGGGTGGTTGGTAGACTTGGCTGGAGCGGGAGATCCTTCAAGTTCAGCACTGATGGCCAGACCGATCTGCGACATCGGAACAGAAGCTGCAGTGTTCGATGTTCCAACACCTGGTCGTACCATGGCGCGACCGGACGCGGAGCTCGACATTCCCAACGTGCTGTAGGGTGATGGTGTGACTAGACGGGGGTATCGTGGACTGTCACGCGAGACCACCGGTGGCGGAGGTCCAATAGAGAGGTGAGCAGAACGAGCTGGTGTATCGTCAACAGGAACGTAGTACGAAAAGCGCTGCAATTGCTGTCTCCGTCGATCCTCGTCTTTCTCGTTTCCGAACGCACGCCTTTGTTCTTTGCGCCGTCTCAAGAATACACTCAATGCCATCAGACCAATGGCAATGATAAAAGCTGCAACAGCTGCTACTGTAAGCCCGGCAATCTGAGCCGGGCTCATCTTAGGACGGTCATCGCTCGTGGCAGGTGCTGCGATCGAAGTGGGTGTTGAAGACGATGTTGGTGTGGTAGAGGCCGGAATGGAATTGGAATCCACAAAGGCGGATTGACTGGAGGATATCCGTGTCTGGAAAGTTTTACTGGTAACTGAAGTGATAGTTGCTTGTGATGTCCGAGTGGCGGAAGCAGTCGAAGCAGTCGAAGTGCGGGTCGTTGTGCTCGACGTACTGCTGGGAACGACAGTGAGGGCGGTCTTGGTTGGCAAGACGGCATTCTTCTGCCCAAGGCAGACGTTATATGCCGATGCAGCGAACTCAATACTTCCACACGACGCGTACACACAGCCCAGCGCTACTTCACCCAGAGACTCTCCAATGGTACTGTAACGAGAGCACAGGCACTCGATGTCTGTTGGAGCCGTACATACTACTGGAAAGCGTTCTGACAACGAAGTTCGAATACACGAATGTGCGCAGGAAGGTACGTCTTGTTGAATTTCGGTAGGGAGTGTGGTTGGTGTTGAAGTGACTGTGGGTGCTGCATTGCGTGGCGCTGCTGCAATTACGGATGCCGAGAAGATGCATATCCTTCTGACATGACTCAAAAGCATAGTTGTACAGAATCTGCATACCCATAAGCTGCATTCTTGGTGGTTTGTCAGAGTTACTGGCGCACTTACTAGGAAAAATTAGAAAACCTCAAAAGTAACATAGGGAGAAGCGCCGAACCAGCGGCGGTGAAGGCAAAGGAAATTGAAGGAATGCTCAAGGAAAACCGTCACGCATCACTCGTCTCATGAAGTCGACTTTCTGCATCCAAGAGAGGCTTCACGAGGGGATGGTAGGTCGACACTATGTATCGATACCTTGGCTAGGCGCCTGGTCAACGTTGTGGCCGGGCAGCCGCCGAGGCGTCAAGATGTGGACTTTCGATGTCATTGCTGTCTGTTGTAAGCGCTCGCATACCAAAGTCTAGAAGTGACCCAGAGTCTTCCACCGTCTGTATGGAGTCGTCCTGTCGAGGTTGCTATTCTCGGCGCGTACCTGGGGCGCGTTACCACATCGGGAGAGGGTTAAGCGCCCAGTCACCAGACTCACCAACCATGACAGCCTGTCGACACCAACCTCTTCTGGATTCTCGTACAACGGCACCAGAATGACACTTGGCCTACGTTGTTTTCACATTGCCAGGTCATCTTGTTGGGTGCTGTTGTGCGCGCTGGGCGTATGTCGTTCGACGTGTCGTGCGCAGTTGTGCAGCCTTCTGCATGTGCAGCTCGACTTTGGCCGATGCATTTAGAAGGTGGTACAATGCTCAAAATAGAAGCTCGGTTGGCGAATCTTTGAAGCTGTGCTGCGTTGTACCAGTGGTCGTTTTTTCACCAAGTGAGGTTGTCAGCATCTCGAGAAACCATTGAAAACCCCCAACACCCATATATCGATCTACAATAGAGGTTGACATGCAACGCAACTGTCAAGAGGGCATCAATTCGAGCTTTTACTGCTGATATGTTCAGAATATCGTATAACGAGTCACCAAGAAGAAAAGGCTATCCTCGGGGCGTTGAGCTCCTGGAGCGTATGTACTCGTCGAGTTGACTGTAGGACGAATGGCGGGTGCAGCCGGTTTGATTTGACTCTGATACACGTGATGGCAGGTACGCCAGAGCATGAGCAGAAGCGTCACGGAATGGGTAAGAACAGCAGTTGTGAGACACAATCGCACATGGAGGAGAGTCAAGGATGTCTCTCCTATGCAATTGTGTGAGCAGACCAGACAATAATTATTCGATAACGAGTTCTTAGCCGGCCAGTCAGCGTAGATTCGCCGGTACATACTCCCGGACGACGTCTTCAGTGGTCATTAGGATCATCGGTTATCGACGTCAACCTCGTGGTTAAGGTGTGGTGGTGGCCTGCAGCCTCGCCGTCGCTATTCACCTGCTCCCACTCCCGGTCAGTGCCTCCACGTGCTTGCCGACGATCCTGCCGCTTCTTGACTCGTGAGAGGGCTCCAGCGCAAGGTCCCCAGGCGATAGGTGGCGACATGTCGTGATAACGTCGGCAAATCCCCAAAAGAAGGTTCAGACCGGAGCGGTTTCCAATTTCATAGGACCCATCGCTCCACTCCGAAGTAGCGATGCCAGTTGCATTGCGGTGCGAGGCATACATAGAGCAGAGCTATGGTAACGCAGGTGGCATGCAGACGGTTTCTCGGCGGTGGTATGCGTGTTGCGAACCGCATCAGAGCTCTTGCAGATCTGCCATGAGCATGCCGTGCCGCCGTGAAGCAACGGGCAACACAGCATCAGTTTGGCCATGCTAGAGCTGCGTGGAGAATAGGAGAACGCATACCAAGTGAGGCTGTGATTGGCCGCTGCTGCATGAATCGAGGAGATGAAGACGCGATCAGGATGGAAGTTTAGCGAGTCACCTACCGCAACGCCTTGCCTGATCGAGGACTAGAGCCAATGAAAAGGCAGTCATGGTCAAATGGGGCATATAACAGTCTTCGATGAACAAGTTTGCAGGCGGGTGCTGCTGCCGCGGCTGCTGCATGGAAGGGTTTGCGGTGATGAAACCCGTTGCGCAGCAAACCTGGCATTGATGAGGACAACGGACAGCGGACAGCGACAGTGAACGGCGGAGGCCGGCAGCGTGCCTTAATGGCAGCTGTCTACAGGTGCAGGTGTACGCAGTGACGAAGGCGAGGGCCGTGCAGCTGAGTGGTTCTGCGTTTCAAATCTCGCATGCGAGGTGCGGCATGCTTGTTTGCTGGGCCCCTAAATTTCCTGAAGGGCTTCTAGAAGGGCTGCTAGCTTTGCTGGGGCGGGACGGGAGTCGGATCTAGTGGCTACAGGCAGTTCGTAGCACGGTGCGACGCAGGTTCTTGGGGGGGCAGAAGTGCGGTGAAGCAGCGGCGGCTGGCGGCAGCGAACGAGGCCATCCAGTGCAGCGGACGAACAGGCGGGCCTGCGCATCGTGGTGCAGGACCTCGGCGGGATCTTCATGGCTACAATTACTAATGCTGGCTGCTGGAGCTGCTGGTGGTGCGGGCTTGCAGAGTCTGCAAAATCAAAGTCAGCATGGACAGCGCAGAGGCAGCACACGGGCGACTGGCCCGGCACCTTGAAGGGGAGGGGACCAGGAAGCGCACGACTGACATTTTTCTTGCGCGCCCTCAGCAGCGGCCGGGTTGGTCTGCAGGTGGTCCGCACCCCGTCCATTAGTGAAGCCTTCGCGGCGCTAGGCTCTGGCGTCGCCTGCGTTTCCAGCATGGCGCCCGTTCGTTTGGGCATAGCGCCTCTCCTTTCGCGGTGCCAGCCATCTAAAGCCTCTGGTTGTCGCTGTTGCTGCGCTGCTTGCTTGCTTGCTTGCTCTGCGTCCAGCTGTGTGTTTGTCCAGTCCCCCGTCGTTCAGTGCATCCCGTGCTGCTGCTGCTCTCTCGCCGCCAACAGTCCAACAAGAGTCGAAGAGTCCCAGCCGCCTGCCGTGCAACGCTCGCCCGCTGCGCCTGTCTCTACTTGCGACACTTGACGATCCGCGTCTGAGCGCCCCACCCCCGGCCTTGCAGCTGCCCTGAGACATCTCGCCGGAGCGAAGCGAGTCGCCTTTCTACCCAGCCTCCATCCCTTCACCTGCCACACCCTCCACGACACCCATCCGTCACCGTCACGCCCCCCGGCAATCGCATCCCAGCCAGGAGTTCGAGCCAGGAGGTCCTCTGCAGCGGGCATTGATCGCTGTCTTTGTAATAATAGGTATGCTGCCTGCCCTATAGCCCTGCTCTCCTAGTTCCTACCCTCCCCTGCCGTTGTCCCCTATAGTCGTTGTCGTTGTCGTTCTGCCGCTGCACGCACCCTGCTCCTGCCAAGGCACGCCGTCGCTTCTGCAGTCCTGAAGCAAACCTCAGTTTGCCTTCACTCTCACCGACATCCACTCCTCCTATCTGCCCTCCCATCACCACACCGCGCGCCGTCGCCGCTGCCGCCGCCAGCTCTGCACACTGAGCACGCCTGTTAACACCGCGCCCAGATTTCCGCATTGGCCGGCCTCTCGACGGAATATCGCTAGTATCTTCACCCTAATACACCACCCGCTACCGCCATCATGGGTTGCGGCATGAGCACAGAGGAGAAGGAGGGGAAGCAGAGGAACGAGGAGATTGAGAACCAGCTCAAGCGCGACAAGATGATGCAGCGCAATGAGATCAAGATGCTGCTGCTCGGTCAGTAGCCCTGCGCGCCCTCTGCGCCACCGTCCTGTCTTCTAACACGCTGCAGGTGCCGGTGAATCCGGAAAGTCGACAATCCTCAAGCAGATGAAGCTCATCCACGAGGGCGGTTACTCTCGCGACGAGCGGGAGTCGTTTAAGGAGATCATCTTCAGCAACACGGTCCAGTCGATGCGCGTCATCCTCGAAGCCATGGAGTCGCTGGAGCTGCCGCTCGACGACCAGCGCGCCGAGTACCACGTCCAGACCATCTTCATGCAGCCTGCACAGATCGAGGGCGACAGCCTGCCCCCGGAGGTTGGCAATGCCATCTCCGTCCTGTGGAAGGATGCCGGCGTGCAGCAGTGCTTCCAGCGCTCGCGCGAGTACCAGCTCAACGACTCGGCCAAATAGTGCGTACCCCTGGATGGCCATTTGATGCAATGTGGTGCTGACTGCTCTAGCTACTTCGACTCAATTGACCGTATCGCCGCTCCCGACTACATCCCCAACGATCAGGATGTTCTCCGCTCGCGTGTCAAGACCACGGGTATCACTGAGACCACCTTCATCATTGGCGACCTGACCTACCGCATGTTCGACGTCGGTGGTCAACGTTCTGAGCGTAAGAAGTGGATCCACTGCTTCGAGAACGTTACCACGATTCTGTTCCTTGTCGCCATCTCCGAGTACGACCAGCTGCTGTTCGAAGATGAGACTGTAAACCGTATGCAAGAAGCCCTCACATTGTTCGACTCCATCTGCAACTCGAGGTGGTTCGTCAAGACATCCATCATCTTGTTCTTGAACAAGATCGATAGGTTCAAGGAGAAGCTTCCCGTCAGCCCCATGAAGAACTACTTCCCCGACTACGAGGGTGGCCCAGACTACGCCGCCGCCTGCGACTACATTCTCAACCGATTCGTCTCGCTCAACCAGCACGAGACTAAGCAGATCTACACTCATTTCACCTGCGCGACAGATACAATGCAGATCCGATTCGTCATGGCCGCAGTAAATGGTATGTCTAGCTCACCTATCATATTGATCAAGCAACTAACGGAATATAGACATCATCATCCAGGAGAACCTTCGTCTGTGCGGTCTGATATAATGCAGTGGGTTGTTTTGGAAGCCAACAAAACATTTTGATTTTGTCTTAGTTTATGGGTTGTATGTTCTTCATGACGGGGCATCACCATGTCATTCTCAGGCGTTGTGGACATTCTTCATGCCGCGCCTTCACCACAGTACCACCTTCTTCCATCGAGTGGCTTGCCCAGTCCCGGGTCGCTCTTTTCTGATACCCTGCGAGCGGGTTCTTGGGCCGCCACAATAGCGAAGCGGTTCATTTATTTTCCTTATTCCTCCCGAAAGACTGGCGAGCAAGTCAAAAAGCCGCCCAGAGAGGCGTTTGCTCTTCCTAATACTGTTCTTGTCCGTATTCATCTACCTGGTCTGGTGGCGATTTTTCGAGTTTCCTTGCGGTTTTGTAAGACAAAGACAAGCACGTGTGCGAATATGTAGTGAATGAATACCAGTGTAAAGACAGGTCTTGCTTCTCGTGACACCTCGCGGAATCAGTCAGCGGGTCGTTCCGTCGCTCTTTCCTTGAGTGATGTCTACCATCCTTCCACCACGACACGCGCCTTGCATATCCTTCCCCACCCACAGCATCATGCTCTCGCCAGGTGCATACAAATGGCGTCCCAAGTGCGTCAAGTCCCCACCACCAACTCTCCCTCTCGGCAGGAAGCAACGCAAACGAATTCCGTGACCAATCCCCACCCGCCGGTGAAGACATCCCCTTCCTTCCAAGCGACAAACAGCACAGGCAAACAGCAACCAGGCAAACGGGGCGATTCCAAAGGACGGCCTGACGGGCAACAAAGCAAGGGGCGCTGCTTGCGGCTAGTGCGGACGGCGCTTCTTGCTGGGCCGCTGGATTCGCCGCCGAGGGCTACTTGGTGCGAGAGATTATTTAAGCTGTTTGGCTATTGCTTTGGGATTTAGGGCGCGATGTGGTGGGCTGCATATAGAGGGTGTGGTGGGTATCACCGATGTATGATGAACAGGGTGGAGATGGAAGAGGTTAGCGTGGACTGGGATGGGCTGAGGGATTGAGGGATTGATGCGCCGGGAGTGCGGTACCGATGCGGCGTCGTTTGGTCCTTGGGCATGGGGGATTCGCCGTTGTAGGAGGAGCTTTTCGGCCGTAGGCGCGGAGGTGTTGGGTTCAGCGCCGAGATGATGCGGGTGGTGTATGTACGTGCAGTTTTCCTGCGGAGGATGGAGATGGAGGGTGCTTATGGGGAAGGAGGGGACAAATGCTCTGTTGCTCTGATCGACCCGGTGAGGTGGTAGGTGACTCCTGGGAGGTCGAGACCGAGTAGCCAATGCGTGCTTAGGGTTAGATATGAGACATTGGTTTTACCACGGAAGGTTTGAAGACCTCCAATAATCGCTCTGTGTGCTGTATCGCTCTAACCTGTAGATCGATCGTCGATATGTTTGTTTGCGAACTATCGTCTCCAGGAGCTGTCATCAGCCAGATAGACATCATAACGAGATTACACGTTTCTCAATGGAACCTCTTTCGTTCCATGCCGAAGTCCATTGGTAAGGTCTCACGATGTTTTTCCCCGCTAAACACCAAGCACGTTCGTCTACCATCAACCTAGTAATGCATGATGAGCTTCCTTCCTGATCGATCGACAAAGACGCACATGTTCAAGCCAGCACTCGTCACCTTACTCCATCAGTACCGCTTCTTTCCAACCACCATTCTGACCAATTCCATACCCTACTTCCATTTCCTCGTCGGTGATCTTCTCACAAGGGAACGCGCAGTCCAGCCTCCTCTCCTATCTGATGTCAGTTTAACCAACGGATTCCTCACCACCCTCAATCCCAGACTCACCCTTCGCCTGCCATTTCCTTCCCATACCGAATCATTGCACCACACGATCGCTGAACTATCCTCTTTGCCGTACGCGTCGCGACTGGTCCACCGTAAAGTGCCCGCCTCAAAGGCTAGCTCTTCCTGCCCAAACTGAGAAATGGTCAAGCTCGAGTCGTCCAATAGTCCGGTCACAGCGAAGGCATGTTCTTCATCAATTCGGGTGTAGCTGTTATATGATGATGCAAGGCGCTGCGAAGCAATGTCGATGGTTATGTCGTTAGCGTGGTCCAGGATTGTGTTCAATTGGATATAGGAGGCTGCATCTTGCTGGCGGTGCCAGAGCACGAAGGTGCACCTGTCGTCTAGCTTGGGGGTTGTGTGAATGGGGGTTGCGGGTGTCAGTGGATGAGCTGCGGTGGTGAGCGCTAGACAAGAGATCGCAAGGATTCGTTTGCTGAACAGCTTTATCATCTCGGAATACCCTCTTTTGTTGGGAAACTGCTATATTTCAAAGGTATTTGGATCACCTGAAGGCTTGGTACGAAGTGCAAGGTGGGCTGAGCACCTGTTGGTCTGCATCTGCGGGGTTGGAGCTAGAGGTAGCCGCATACGTCAGGAATATATAGCTTAGATTGGCGACCTGGAAGAAGCTTCTGCGTTCTCGATACATGCACAAATCCCTTCAATAACATGAAGCGAGCTTAGCACGGTGCCCCGGGCCAGTCAAATAGCGATCGATGTATGGAAGCATGGCCTTGCGATGAAAGCAGCGCCAGCGGAAGCAACACTTACAACACACCAAAACCAAAAGAACGAACTCTATTGGGAATGGCAACTACAAATACAGTCCACGCGACGATTTATGGTTTTCTGGGATATCGTAGCCTGGTAGAAGCAAGCCCTTGTTCGAGAAGGTCATGTGAGCTTTTCCCCAAGAACCCTTACAACTTGAAGAAGAAACATTTGACACTTTGTCAACTATACAGTTTTTTGTGACTTTGGTAGAGTCAATCTGCGTAGATATGTCACTGAGACGCCTCATTAACCTCGCGATTTGATGTTCAAGCAAAATACCTCACTCTAAAGTACACCAAGGCGTGCAATGACCCTGTTCTTATATGCTGTAACTCCATTGTTCTGTTTCAAATTTAGTCAGGCTACCTATTCAAAGCAGAGATCGCCAAGTTCGGTCGTGCATTTGGTACACCTGTTTAATTTTGTGAAGGCTGGAAGCCGACCGAAGATTGTAAGGACATGCCAAAGGCTTCACCAAAGATCTTATCTTAAAATGGGAAGTGAACCATATCCTACGATACACTAGTAAACCTTCTAAATCAGAAGTAATCTGCGAACAAGTCTTTCTATGAGTTATATAGCTCCTTGCCGCAGAGCTTTAGTGTTCTAGAGAGCCATACTCGACATATAAACATAGCCTCGGGCGTAGGGCTGTACTATCAAGAGCTTTTAGCCCAAGGGTATTCCTATACCCTTGCGCCAACTGCTTGATATCGCCTTCCCTTAACATGGTTGCAATATCAAGCTGCCAAAACGAGCATCGACCACCACCCTTACTGGAGGGAGAACTGGCGCAGAAAACACCTCAGTAACCCCCGCAACTTTAATTGCCCCAAAATTCGCACTCGAACAGCACATAATGTTTCAAGCCAAGAATCACAAACAAGGCTTCCCTCTAACATCATCAGTTCCAGTGTCTGCGGCTCTCTCTACAGGAGTTTGGCCATGCTGCGACCTACTAGTGGAGCTTGATGGCTGCACGAGCAACTACCATGTCGAAAAAGTGGATAAGATGGAGGCTGATGGTAGTCCCAAAGGCAAGGGGCCGAGAGGTTCTGCAAATAGTGATGGAAAGCAGATGGATTTACATGGTCAAGGCGACGTGATGCTATATGAGCCCAATGGAACGATGCCGCTTGATCTTGATGGAATGAGGACGTTTGACTCAGGATTCACAAACCTGCAGGATTGGGGGTTTGCAGATCCTCGGGAATAGGATATGACGGAGCCCTTGAATTCAAGGTTTACAGAACCTTGGGACTAAGTACCAGAAACGATACTGGCGATGCTTTTGACCAGACCTTATGATAAGAAGGGTTGTTGACATGAAGAGCTTATCGGAATTTTAGATGATATATCCTCATGAGCTAGTGGAAAGTTCACAAGCTGTAACAATAACGTGGAATTCAGATAAGACATAGTCTTGAGGACTCAGACCATCTGAATTGTATATTGCTCTTAGAGATAAATTTCTTATGATAACACACCGCCTTCAACATAAGGAATGTTGATGCTTCACGCCCTAGCTCCAAACACAGCTCTTTATACCAAAGTTGCTAACCAATCTCCAGTTCAAACCTTCGTCCAAGGCTCACGTCCCCACCCGAAAAACTGTCCGTTGAACAGCATTGGCGGGAACAAAGGCCACCCAAGCAGAATGAAGTACCCAGGAAGAAAACTGTAGAAAGTTAATGTTGCTTCCGTATCCAAATCTCTGTATCTTCAATGAGACCATGATGAAGTATGGCTCATCCTGAGAACATATCAGAGAACACAGCTGACTGAGAGACTCACAATGCTGTCGCTCTCCCAACTCTGCGGAACATGACTCGATATTGTGGCGGGTATGGCTTCATGGTCACCGGGTTGGGCGATGAGGGATGCTGGCTCGCCTCTGTGAAATGGCTTGTGAAAGAGCGGAGGAAGTGACGGGCTTCTGTAGCAGACGGCATGGTGTTTTCCGTAGAGAGTACCGTGTGGAAGTTGTTGTGTCAGTGCTGACGCTAACGTCGATGTTTGTGGTGCCCGATTCGTGTGATATAAAGGGATGTCTTATGCGATTATATGGGATAATGGTGTGTGTAGTCTGCAAGAAAGTCTCACAGCTCTCTTATATTCAAAATGAGCTCGGTCTATCCGCTCCGTCGGCCAAAGCTTTGTCACCGCATGGACTAAACGCGTTGTGAACTGGGCTGCCAAATCCTGACCTAGTCTCACACAATGCCACACTGACCCTGCCATGGAAAATGAACTTCGTCTCATGATCTGATATTTGTAAAGGCAGAATGTGTCGGCATGTTACGTTGAGCGTGTGAAGTGATGATGCCGAGCCGATCGGCATGCCGTCGGCATGTCAGACGGCAAGGCTTTGTCTGTCGCGCACTGACAACTTTCACGCTCTTCTTCGCCAAATCGAGATCACGAAAAGATGCGTTGCGGTCCTTTTGGAAGATAATTAAACTGTGTAGATTGTAGAGCCTATCTGGTTCCTTCTAAATTTCCTTCCATTCCCTGTTTCGAGGAACCAATCGAGCTTCAGGTTGCATCGTTCTGGCAATACAAGCTATACTCTCGCGACAGTTGCCTAATCAAACATCCGTAGATTCAAGCACTCAGATGAATAATGGCTCGACATTACGACAGAAAAACTTCATATTGAAAGTATACACAATGAACTAAATGTGAATTGTGAACATCAAACGAGCTCAGTGCCTTGGCATAAACATGGGCATTCCCCTCATCTCCCTCTTGATGTTTGTAGCGCTCGGCAGAGCGCCTGTGCAGTCAGTGAGACCTACCAGCCCGTTGCTTCCGAATCTAGTCATCTTCGCCATGGCAGCAGCGAACTTCCCGTTCCACTTGCCTTGCTGGTTGACGAAGCCCTTGAACTCTTTACCAACAGTTGCGTGCGCAGCAAGCCTGGCATCAGATGGTAGCACGAGAATTGGAGGCCCCGAGGTTGGTGGTGTTATAGTCTCACTATAGTACTTGACATCCCAGATACCGGGCGTGCTATCTTGTGGCAGACCAACGCTGGCAGCGGACTCATTAAAGTGAAACTGGTTGCTGGTGCTGTGGGCGCCGAGCAAAGCCGCGAGCTCAGAGGCGTCAAAGCCCTTGTCCTGGAAAAGCTTGTAGAGAACGTCTGCCGAGGCGTTGGCATCGGGAAGGAGACCTCCCGGTGCTTGTGTAGACGAGTCCTTACGTCCGATGTAGGTTTGGATACGCGGGCCACCCGGGCAGGTGACGATCGCATGAGAACCAGCAAAGACGATCATGTCTGCCACACCGACTTTGTAGTTTGTAGCTGTGTCGTTGAGATACTTGGCGATCTCCTGCAGACCGTTATTTTCAGGGAGTCTGGTTTCGTCGGCAAGGATCAGGCTGCCATCACAACCACCCGTTGCGCCTTGTGCCGTATTCCATGCTCCACAATCGTGAAAAACAGCACGGATAGCAGACCGTGCGGCAGGGTTGCACTGCCCATCAGTCAAAAACTTTTGGGTCAATTCCGCCGAAACGGCAGTCCAAACAGCAGGACATTTGTTGGTGTTTTGCCGGGCAAAGATTTGGGAGATGTCTGGGAAGTTTGGTAGTGAAATAGCAACTGCTGATGAGGCGAGCATGAGGATGTTGGCGACCAGCATGATGAAACTGATGGATCTGAATTGTGATAGAAGAAGCGGGAATAGTAAAAGCAGAATTTTATGCAATTTCTTTGTTGCTTCTGTAAAGCTGGAGCTGAAGATGTAGTGATGATGAACATGGACACGACATCTTCATGGGTTTATATACTCTCGGCTTGCATGCAACAATGCTCCAGACTCGAGGAGCTGTCGCGATTTCCGAGCTGTTTTGTCATGCTCGAACTCTCGGCTGAATGCAAGTGACAGAGTTTGGTGGTTGAGAGGCGTTCAAGGCGTATCTACAAGCAATGCACAGGAGGAGAAGCTTGAAGCTTAGCTGATGTGGAAGCCCCAAGACTCGGACTGGGCCGATCTGTGTGGAGAGGGCATCAGTGTATATCTTGGCAGTGGAGTCTTAGACGAGCTAGACTAGTCCTCACAAGGAGTGGAGGAATCGAAGAGCGGACATATATGTTGCCAAGCGATCAGTAACGGATCGAGACCAGCCACATTGCTTATAGTGATTTGGCTTTCGTCTATCTGGAGGCGTAGATCCAGCTGGATTTCAAACTGTAAGGCATTCCATCGATGACTTGACGTAGCTGCGAGATATGCCGACCAAGTGGCAGTATATTGATTTGCAACAAACTTGGTTTTTGGGACTGCCATGACGAGACCCATCATGGGGTATTCAAATACTTCAACGTTCCGGACAACGGCACAGAGCCGCTTGTAAGAAAGACGCTGCTGCTATTCAGCTAATAAGCTCGAACGAAAGTCTTCAGCTGAAAGTCATTGCATCTTGACCTCGCTACAACCTGCAGGTATCGTGTTCGTGAGGTGACTACAGTCGAGACCTCAACTACAATGCTTTTACAGATGCGACCAAGTGTCAAAGATAGAGCCCAATCGGGCACTTCCCATCACTAAGAAGAGAATGTAGAACGAGAGCTTATGCAGATGTGGTCTTCGGTTCCAAGTCGTGTCTTGTCGTGCATCGAGCGGGCGCTGCAATGGTAAGGCTGAACGTGGCCAGACCCAAAGTCCTGAAGCCACAAACCCAAAGCCGGAAATCGCATCGAGACGATTGGCCAAAAATGACATAGATGGCAAGCATAATCATCCAATGTATGTTTGGTGCCCCCGTACTCCTTCGGGGGCTTACAGTAGAAGCCGAACTATCTTGATCATTCGGCGACACCGGTGCGGTTGATGTTCTCAAACCAATCGCAGTCTCTTTCAAGGGGTCACTTACTGTAGCGACCCTTTGACACTACGCCTATCGAGTCAAATGCCGCAGCGTATGAGCACCTGCAAATGCTGCGGATCTCCTGCATCTGCTGTTGGGAATTTGCAAAAAGATTGACAGTAATAAGAAAGCTGTCCTCATATGCTTATGTAATATGGTGTTTGGTTGTTAGGCTGGAGTAGCCAAACTCGAGTGGAGCCGTCTAGCACTAAAAACCCGGCTCACAAAGGAAAGACGAGGTTCAGGACTCGCTTTATTACTTGGCGGTGCCCCGCCTTCCCCAGGCTGGTAGGACTCAGCTTGGCAGGCTGAACCTCTTTCTGATAAGACTGAGCGCTTCGACATAAGGCGGACAATTCCCCAATGCTGGGAGATTCTAGGCATTGCACTGAAGTGGAGGATCTTGTTCGTGATCGACAAATGAGAAACGTTCCTTTACTACAGCTTCGACTGGTCGGTCTGGATCTTCTGCAGGCCGTCTCTCAGTTCAGTGGCCATGCCTGCTTTACTCGGCTTTCTGCTCTCGCGGTCGACGAAGACGTGGACAAACTCCCCAACAGCCTTTACTTCATCTTGGCCGCGCTCGAAGACGCCTATCTCATATGTCACGGAGCTCTTGCCTAGCTTGTTGACCCGCAGCGCGAGGTCTACAACGGCTGGAAACTCGGTGGACGCAAAGTAGTCGCAGTGCGAATGCACGACAAGACCGATCTGCGAAGACGTAGGCGGATGAAGGTAACAGTGCTTTATTAGGTAGGTGTTGACGACGGAGTCGAATAGATAATAGTACACGCTATTGTTGAGATGGTGGTACATATCATTGTCGCTCCTGGATGGCGTCAGTTTGATTCAATATCTGGGCCTGATGCGCAGCAAAGCCCTACCATCGTGTACGATACTCAAGCTGAAACTTGTAGTCATTGCGGCGACGTTCTTTCAGCGCATTATGAGACATGTCGTTCTTGCTTGGACACTCTGTTAGGAGTGGTAAAATGATGCTATACCAGGCGCAGAGGTCGATTGTGTCTTATCGATAACAAGAAACCTCGGCTCGGTTCTGCATTGTTTTTCATCAGATATCTGCAGCCCACGATTACAGCAGAGCCCCGCATTCGTCCGTCACGCTGCCTTCTCCACGCATTCTCGCCTACCTGAGGTCCAAGGGACGCTTGCCCGTTCCGAAATCTCCCTTCGGTTCTCCGGTAATGGCTCTCGTGCCTTCGCCTGAGCGCGAAAAGTACCCTCCCCTGCCCGACGACACATTCCCCTGGAAGGAGCCACCGAAAGTTATCACACCACCCTGCAATCCGTGGCCGCCGCCATACTACCTCGAAGATGGGCTACGTAAGGTGACACCGTACCACTTCACATACAACACCTTCTGCAAAGAGCGCTGGCGGGGGCGTGAGATCCTCGACATCTTCTCCAGCGAATTTCGCGATCGGCCGACAGAATACTACGAGAAGGCCATACTAGAAGGACGTGTGGTGCTCAATGGCAAGGCTGTGCCGAGTACGAGCACGATCGTTAAGAATGGCGACATCATCTCGCACACCCTCCATCGCCACGAGCCGCCCTGCACCGCCCAGCCTATTGGCATAGTCCACGAGGACGACGATATCATCGTCATTGACAAGCCTGCTGGCATGCCCGTCCACCCGGCTGGTAGGTATAACTACAACTCGATTATCGAGGTATTGAGGGCAGACCGCGGCTATGGGTGGAATCCTTTACCGTGCAACAGGCTGGATCGCCTGACAAGTGGAATCATGTTTATTGGAAAGCATAAGCAGGCGGCTGAGAACATGAGCGGACAGATTCGAGGTCGGACTGTCAAGAAAGAGTACATATGCCGTGTCGTGGGCGAGTTTCCAGAGGGCGAGATTGTGTGCGAAAAGCCTATTCTCCAGATCAGCCCCAAACTTGGTCTCAACGCTGTTCGCGCGAACGGCAGAGAATCTAGAACCGTCTTCAAACGCATGGCGTACTACCCTCCGAAGGGTGATAAGCAATCCAATGAGGTTGTGGATGAGAATGCAGACCATGAAGGCCAGCCTTGGAAGAAGCTCCGTGGCTACTCCATCGTGCGGTGCTTTCCGGTCACAGGACGCACACATCAGCTGCGCGTACATCTTCAATACCTTGGCCACCCTATCTCGAACGACCCTATCTACGCCAACCAACGTGTCTTCGGTCCTTCCCTTGGAAGCGGCATGTCTGAAGACGAGAATGACGAGGACATCATGGCGCGTCTTGCACGCATGGGAAAAGAAGAAGTGGCTGACGCAGTAGCGTACCATGATGAAATGGTCGATGCCTACAATAAGAAAAAGGCAGAGAAGCAGACAGGGGAGACCTGCGACGTCTGTGACACACCACTGTACAGTGATCCAGGGACCCATGAGTTGGGCATCTACCTGCATGCTAGAAGATACAGGTGTGAAGATGGAAAATGGGACTACCAGACAGGGTTGCCTGAGTGGGCTCTTCCGCCGCCTGGCTACGAAGGGCCTACCGAGAGCACTCAGGAGAGCGATCCTTTGACCGTCGACTTGGAGAAGCTTGGGATTGCAGATGAGCAGGTTGAGGAGAAAGCAAAGGCTGCAGCGGCTTGAGTCCGTCCCAAGATGCTTGCACCCTTGAATAGGCAAACGCTAGATACCCAAATAAGATCATTCCAAACGTCCAACTCGACTCAACGATCTTACTACTACGATACATTATATAATCGACAATACATTTTAACTGACATCCACTGAGACCGTACGGGCTCCGCGGAAGACTGTGTGAGATACTCGATTTGGTAGGTAAGTGGGGCAAAGTAAACATCCAAACATGCCCCGCAGTCGATGATGCAATTGTAAATCATCTTTGAGAATCGCATACCGTGACAACAATTGCCGTTTAACCGCCGTCTGATCTGCAGGTATGTTGTTCTCGACTTCTATATAATCCAGGGGGGTTCCAAAACTACATACTAAAGCGTTGAATCAGGCTACCTTTCCATACGCAATCGTAGTACCTGCCATACAACCATCACTCAGCTCACAACCGCTAGACACCATGGCTACCGGAGTCGCTCTAATTGGAAGCGGTATCTTTGTTAAGGAAGAGCATCTGCCTGCCGTCCAAGCAACGCCACTTCTGATCCTAAAGGCAATCTACTCGCGTTCCTTGGCATCCGCGAAGGCTGTGTCCGCGAATCTCTCCGACGTGGATCTGTACAGTGACGACTCGGAAGGGAAAGGCTTCGATGAGTTATTGAAGCGTGAAGACATCAAAGGCGTAATCATCGCGTGAGTAAATATAGCTAGCCTATCAAGTGTCACCTACTAACACGTACAGACTCCCCATCCTCAAGCAGCCCGAGTTTATCAAGAAAGCTCTTGCAGCAGGGAAGCATGTACTGGCGGAGAAGCCTATCGCGAAGGATGTTTCCACCGCAAAAGAGCTGGTAGCCTGGACCTCCGACAGCGCAAACACGCGCGCCACGTACTCGGTAGCCGAAAATTTCCGCTACCTGGACTCGTTCGTGTATGCCTCCGAGCAGCTACAGTCGCTCGGCCGCCTACTGAGCTTCCGCTCTCGCGTGTCAATGTTCGCGGCTAAGGGTGGTAAGTACTACGAGACGCCATGGCGAAAGGTGCCCGAGTACCAGGGCGGCTTTTTGCTGGATGGCGGCGTGCATTTCGTTGCAGGAACCAGATTGTTGTTGGAGGGTGCTGGGGAGAAAGTGAACCGCTTGAGTGCCTTTACCGCTCAGTTGCAAGAGCATCTGCCGCCTGTTGATACTATGCACGCTACTCTTCAGATTGGCTCTGGCGCATCCGGAACGCTCTCTGTTTCTTTCGGTACAACTGATACTGGAAGCGAGTACGTCTTCGCGGCAGAGAAGGGAACCGTGACCGTGTTGAGGGGCAAAGTAGTTGTCACTAAAGATGGGAAGAGCGAGGAGCAGGAGTTCCCTGATGAAGGAAGTGGCGTCAAGCAGGAGGTTAAGGCGTGGGCTGAAGGGCTGGCACAAGGAAAGCCGAATGCGCTCCAGAGTCCGGAGGAAGCATTGGAGGATCTGAAGATCCTTGAGGCAGCGCTGAAGAGTGGTGAGCAGGGCGGGAAGCCAATTGAGATCTAGATATAAGAGGAATATACAAATCTCTACCTCAAGCCGACTCAGCCTCAAAGTCATACCCATAAATGATTGCGTCAATCTTCCTGTCGGGAAAGCTCTTTAACTTACCACACTTCTTGACACGTCCAATTCTCTCGAACCCCAACGAATCCCAAATCTTAGTAGAGGCCACGTTCGTTTCGTACACCAAGTTGAAGACCGAGTACGTGAAGCCCTGCGCTGGTTAGTCAATCTGTCCCAATCAACGCATTCCACAGACACATACCAACTTCGGCGCCCACTTCAAATACTGCTTGCCCAGCTGCTTGCCGACCCCTTTGTTTCTTGCTGCGCTAGTGACAAGAAACCCAGCATTACACACATGGCTACTCCTCCCAGGATAATTCGGCTTCGTGTAGAAACTGCCCAAACACACTCTACTCCAGTCCGCATCTAAGTCCCTGACATCTTCCGAGCTCTTGTGCTCGCCTTCCAACATCACCGCCCCGAAGACTCCAAACCAGTACGGACCGAAAGATTCTAGAGGAAGTGCGTCGAGCATCGGGTATGTGTCGCCAGCCTCGATTTCGGCCGAGAGTTGCGCGTGCAGAAAGGCGACTAGAGAGGCTGGGACTTGCGAGAGAGAGGTAAAGGGAAGAATAGTGGCATTCGAGCCATCCTTTAGTGTCACGTGCTCGGGAGTAAATGAGTGTGCGGCTTTGTCGAGCTTGTGGAGGATGGGCGGGGAGGTTGGGTCGTCGAGCATGGCTGGCATGTTTGCGGTTGCTTTCTGCGATTTTCCGGTGTTGCAAATACTTCGAATATACGGAGGGAAGAAAACTTGATGCAGATGAGGCACAATTGCAGTTTTGAGGCTGATAGGGCGTGGGAATGTATAAATGTATGAGGATGCTACGGCTGTAGCTAGCGCGGGGCTCCGATCTCGCACTCCCTATCAGCCCGTCGGGCAAGCTTTCTCCACAGTCAAACATTTATCTAGAGGAAGTTCTTGAGAACAGTGCGAGGCTGAGAATAACCCCGAAAAGCTAAGTGGCTGCTTAGAGCTGATACGACGCAGTATCGAGACTTCTGGATACAATCACGTGCTTCGTGACAATCTCGCGTCTCCCGATGTGGGGAACCTCAACCTCGCTTGCACCTTCCCTCCAATACCTCCACACTTGCATCATGGCTTCCGCTTCCGCAGACCCACCCAAGGGCGACCACGGAATAACTGAAACCACTGGACTTCCACCCTGGCTCGCAAATCACTTGAATATAGAATGGAACCAAGACGATGTCGATGCTCTCCTTACATCCATCGACGCCAGTCAGGACGCCACAGCGCCCACATCGCACTCATTGCCTGCTGAACTACTGCTGCTCATCATTGAATACATCCCAGTTGGATATCTGCTCGACATTCGATTGGTGTGTCGAGGGTTCCGCGATGCCATCGATGGACGTATCCTCTATCATCACTTGCAACGCACGCGGCTGGTGGGCTATCTCGGATCGCGGAACAATACTACAATGGGAACAATGAGCGATGAAGCGTATGAGGATTTGCATCTGCTCTATGCTGATTTTAAATGTCTTGAGGATGAGGGATCGGATGAGGCTTCGGAAACACGCCAGACGGTGCGACGCGCATTGTGGTCGAACACTTATGCAAAATTCACATCCGGCTTACAGTGGAAAGAAGCACATCAACTTCATGCAAGTCGTGAGGAGATACCTTCTTCTCTCAACTTGTTAAGCAGCCTGCAGCTTTCTCGGAACCACCAGGCGTACGGCACGCTGACATGGGCCATACAACTAGACAGCTGCGTCCTGGATCTTGATCTCCCACTCGCGGTAGGGAGGCAAAATTTTGGCATAAGTATCGACCCCGACTGGAACATGCTACGAGTCGAATGGAAACCAATGCTCTTTTGCTTCCTCAAGACCGAACGCGCCTTGCGACTTCTTATGGAAGAAAAGCGCGAGGAGGCTTTCACGTTCAGCCACACTGAAGATTGTCTGCGCGCCATCCGACGACAGCGGCTTCATGCAGCCCTAAATCTAGAGAATAAGATCGATCGCCACATCAAGTGGTCTTTGCGACTATTACGGCCGTTATGGGGGATCGGTGGCCCCAGAGATCCGTCGACACTCGACCCTGTTGAGCGTGATGCAGTAAGGTTTCTTCTACTCCAGCGTCGTGCTGCTGCAATGAGCGTACAGGAGATTGCGCATCTCAACCAGCTAGCTGAGGACTACGAGGGATTAGTCAATATGGTAAAAACATTCGGGGGCTATGCGAAGACTTTACAGTCGCACCTCGTTCGGCGCACCGACCAGGACATGATGTACGAGGAAGTAGCGCAGGAGGTTCTCGACTACCACAGGATTCCTATCAATCCTATCGTCTGGCCCGAAAAACTCCGTGAGGACATTGAGGTGCGCGTGCGGAAGGGGAAGGCTCAGAAGCATATCCTCGAGCGGATGCAGGCGCTGATGAGTGATTCCATGGAGGCGCTGGTGCCACCTGAGTATGTGTTCGACGCGATGGATTCTGACTTTTGAGTGCTGATGTGTCATATGAAAGACTTTAATTGGAATTCCAACTTGAGATATCGTAATAGCATCGATCCATATCATCCCTGGCACCTCGTTCCACAAACAACCATCCCTCACAAAGCCTTCATCAACTCAAACGCATCCTCAAACTCCTTATAATCCCACTCCTCCTCATCCGGCGCAAACCTACTCCCAGCATACTCCTCCTTCCCAATCTTGCCCGGTGGCGCCTCAAGCTCCAAATGCAAACAATCACGCAACCTCTCATCGCCGAGAGGGCTCCTCTCCAGCATCCACTGCGCGGCACGCTCCACGCGCTCCTCCGCCGTCTTGCCCCCTAACTTAAAATACACCGGCACCAAATCCGCATCCCTCTCGGCCACCTTGACAGGCACAGTGAAACTCTCCATGTTGGGGAACTGATCCAGCATCTTCCCACTTTGAACCGAAACGCGGGGCCAGAACCAGAGCTTCCACGCGTAGCTCGCGGCGTGGAGGTGCGGCGAGCCAAAGACACGGTGGCCTGTGTTGGACGCAACGAACGTGTCGTGGATGACTACGCGCCGGACCAGCAGGCGATACGGCAGCGCGAGGTTGTGAGCACCTTCTGGCAGCAGCACGATGCGAAAGATGTTGTCGCTGTAGAACACGGGACACGCCTCGGCGTGCACCTGCCTGCACGATCGCAGCAGGGCTGTAGACACGCCAGCCTGAGACAGCGATTGCGTCTCGGCGGGGCCGTGGTTTCTGTAGCGCACGTTCATTGCCTTGGAACGTACATCTAACGTCACTGGTGAAGTGCGGAGAGGGTCGCTGCGCACAATGTCCACAGACTGGTCGAGGAAGATGGCGCCGGGGACATGGAAAGTGTAGGCGTAGATGAGGTCGCGCAGCTCGCGGGGCAGGTCCAGGAAGCTGATTTTGGCGGTGTCGAGCTTGTGCGACTGGCTCCATGCTACAGAGAGGTCTGATTGCATGGTCATTTGAGCTCTACTTTTTTTCAGGCTTTATATTCTGGGTCAAAATGAGTGGAACTTGAGAGTAAGACGGCGGTGGCGTATGTGTTGCGTATTCGACTAACTACGTTTGGGCGGCAGGATGCCGAATATAGTAACAGTATCTCCCATCCTTACGGCCTGCCTCAAATAATAACAAAACCACTCCACCTCCTGTATTTCCTCTGAAGCTCTTTGTCATGGAAAGAGAAACATGGTTATGAGCAAGCAAAAATTGCGCCAGCGAAGGCCCAAATAGGTCCTTCGGACAGAACCAGTCCGCCCTGTGCGATGCAGCTGATTCGTGACGGTCAAGCGACTCCAGGAGCTCGCGGACCCTGACAGGTAAGTTTTGAAGAAGGAAGGGTGGTGGTAAGATGATAGTTCGTTATATATGTGTTTTTGGTAGGCAGAAGGGTGGCACGTGAAGGCACGTGAGTGTGGTGCCTGAATGCACGTGAGCATGCTGCCTGAATGCACGTCAGCATGCTGCCTAGGTAGTCGCACAAGCAGTCAGTAGAAGCCGGGGAGGTGGCAAGCGCACTGATGTGCAGGGGTATTCTTGCAATGGAGTTTTGGACAGATCCCATCCGTTCCCTCTTCCCCCTCCTTGTTCCCATCAATCCAAGATATCCAGTGTATCTCACGACCAGTCTTTCTACCAGGAGCAACATCGCCTGCCAGACTAATACAATCATCGCAGCATCGGTGCGTGCTGCGCCTTCACTTTAAGTTATGCGCCTGATCCAGAGTGTATCATCCCACGCTTCGCGTCATGGTTCTGATTTAGGGAGTCTGCTCAGCGCCTGGTGAAGCATCCAGGGGTCGGGCATCGAGGTGCATTGGGCGCCACCTGGGTGATAATTGTCTGACTGGGGTGGCGATCCAAACTACCGACCCTTCGTCACCAGTCGCGCCTAACGACGCTCTCGTAGCCAGTCATTTGTTTCAGTCCACAAAGTCTTGTTTTGTTGCGAGATCTTCGTTCCGGACGCCTTGACTCCGGCGTACACAGCGTCCCAAAGAGCAAACGCTGTGCTGAGATCGCTGCGGAAGTCTATCGATTGTGGGAAGTAGCGAGTGGACACAGTTTCGACAACTCGTCGCTTTGTGTCCGCGGACGTTGGGTCGGCGTCGTTGGTGAGCTCATCGAGGTAGGATTTAACACCTATGCCAAGCGCACAGTTGTTTGGCAGAAGGAATGGCAGTCTGAGTACACATCAGTGGTGTCTTGGAAGTATGGGAGATGTGACGTACTTCATGATTAAGCTCGAAAGGTCGGTGCTTCGATCGCAGCATCCTGTCAAAAACATGTTTGTGCAGGCCGCTTCGACAAGATCTCGCAGCGTCTGTCGGACAAGGTTTACAATCGATCCGTATCCGAGGAGATGCTGGCTCAAGGGACCGGTGAAGCCAATGGGCTTGTGCTGGAGTGTACCTAGCCCAGCAACACGCGAGATGAGCATGTTGGCGCGTTGGTCCTTCGCTGTAATATTGTCAGCTTTTGTCGAGACACTTGTTCTGCTGCTAATTACCATCGCCACGTATCGGTGCCCCGTTGTATGGGAACATGTCGATGTCGCCATTCAGATCTTCAAGGCGTAATAGTTCTACAGCGAGTACAGCGCTTTCTTCCAGCGCAGCGTTGCCGTCCAAGGAAGCGATCGTTTGAGCCAGCACGTAACCCCAGGGTGTCAGGTTGTGCTTTGCATCAACATATTCGCGTACAGCGAGGAATCGCCATATCGAATTGTACAGGATCTCTTCAGGTGTCGAAAGCAGCTACTACCAGTCAGTTCAATCCATGAATTATCATAAAGCGATCTTACGTTATTGGTGTCCTTCTTTGACACAGTCTTTGCAACGAAATCGTCGCTTGTCAGTGCCAGGATGGCAGCTCCAAGCGGGCCACAGTCCTCGTTGCTTGTCACGACTTCCTTGAAAGTGGCCTCCTTCACGTTCCACGTTTCAGCAATCTTCTGGTACTCCGGCAGATCTTTCATGGAGATCTCGCTCTTCTGTGACTTCCCTGTCGCGGGGTCGGGGAACCAGCACGTTAATTCCAGACTCTTGAACCTGTACCAATGCTGCAGAGGCGTTGAGAGCAGATTGAGAGCAGCTGTCCGCAAAGGTGTAATCTTAGTAGTGACTAGCTTCTGGTATTCTGCGGACGCACCGCCATCGATTGGAGGCTGTTCGTTGATCTCGCAAGATGTCCGCCACTGAAGGAGGCGCGAGTTCAGGATGCCATGGGTTTGCAGATAGTGAACTTCGTCTGGTAGACGCTGTCCCAAATAAACATTCGCATCTGATGCCATCTGGGGTGCGTTCAGAGGTTCAACCTTGCCGTCTGCGGTTGCGACAGGGTGGTTTTTGACAGCCAGACGTGCCTTGCAATACCTGTCGACGTAGTTGCCAAACCGTGGATCGTCTTTGTTGTTCACAACGACGGAGTAACCAGTCCTGCCGCTGCTCATGATCATCTTAATCGCGCCATGCGGTTTGAGTAGTTCGGTTCTGTTTGGCGAGCTCAGATTAGGCAAAGTTGGTAGAAAAGGAGTGCCTGCGAGTAGTAGGGCATCGACGAAGACATCCTCGGTGACTTTGCCACTGCCGGCGAACCTCTCCAGATCAGCGATGCACTTGGCGCGCCGTGTCCAGCTGAAAGTCTTCTCTTCCAGGTTCCACGATGTAATGAGCTTGTTGCATTCGAACAGGAGCACTTCAGATGCACCAGATATCGCGTGAACGATCGTCTCATTGTCAAGATATGCCAGCTGCACGGCGTCAGTGAAATCGCCCCCCAAGCTCCGTGAAACCTTACCTGTGCCCAAGCGCTGTAGGGCGCAATCTGGAACTTGATCTTGCGCTCGATCAGGATGGACTGCAGGAAGCGGAACAAGTCCTCAGGTGTCACATATGTCGATTCTCCAAACTTGACCACCGATGCCTCGGCTTGGTTGCTATCGTACAAGCTCCACGCCATTGTGTTCACGCTGGCCTCGCGCTGCTTCTGCTGGAATGGGTCGTCTGGCTTTGTGATATCCAGACCACTAAAGATGAACCAAGGCTCAATCTGCAGGCTCTCGAATGTGTTCAGGTCCTCCTCGATATATTGCTTCATACCAAGTGGCAGGCCACCGAGCGCGGGCACAAGTGGCTCTCTTGCGCGGGGATGGCTAAGGATGCGGTGCTGCAGGTAGTGCGCAGCTTCGATGGCCACACGGCAGCCGCTCAGCTCTTGGAGCTCACTAAGCTCGCCGATGCTGGCGTTCCATGCTTCGAAGTCGCGGATCATCGTGGTCGGCGCGTGCGCGGTGCTGTTTGTTTGGGGTGGAGTGATGATGTATGGGTAGTGATAGACGTTGCCTCAGCAGATGTAAGGACGCAAGCGGGGCGCAGCGCGTAGGAGCGTCGGGTAGCGAGGCTGCTCAGTAATGGGTAATGGAGAATGGGCCGCACGAGAGCGATTGCGGGGTGGTGATAGTTGGGGTGAATTAAAAGGTCCCAGCACACGAGAGCTTCCCGCCCGGCGCCCGCTTGCTAGACCCCTGTTTCACAGCTTGACCGCCTTCGTCTTAGCTCCAGGAACACCAACTAAGTGCCGCCGATAAGACAAGGCAACCTCAACCACGGATCTTGGATGCTTGACCAACTTCAGGATTGCATTCGTCTCACAGAGTTTCAACCCTGGTGTGACATCATCTGGGTCGCTTCTGTCATCCGTCTCAGCGGCTGACCATATCAATCAAACAAACAACCACATCAAGCAATCGGCACTATCAAAGCCGGTGGTCTTTACCATGGCGCATTCTGTTACTCAAGATTCGACCATTCCAGTCATCGACATCTCAAATCCAAGTGACGAAGTTGCCCGCAAAGTTTTCGAAGCAGCTTCTACACATGGCTTTCTCTTTATCAAGAACGATGGCGTGACCATACCACCCAAAGACATAGACGAAATGTTCAAGCTTGTTTGTACTTACACTGCATACTATCCGTCTCACACTCACACGAACCAGTCTGAAGAATTTTTCAGCGCCCCTGAAGACCACAAAGCCGCATATGCAATCCACTCCGACAAGGCCGGCGGCATCAACCGCGGCTGGGTGAAAATGGCAGGCGAGTCTCTCGACCCAGAAGGGCAGAAGGTAGGTTTACACAAGTCACACAAAGTGTAGAGTTGGGACCATATGTCTTTCTCACCACCACATCCACCACACACTAACAACCCCCCAGCAAGGCGACCCCAAAGAAGCCTTCAACATCGGCCCACCCCAACCCCACCTCCAACCCCTCCCCACTCCCCTTTCCGCCTCCTCCTCCCTAATCCTCCGCTTCCAAACCGCCTGCCACACCCTCTGCACAAACCTCCTCTCCCTCCTCGGCACCGCCCTTCAGCTCCAAGACCCCTCCTACTTCGCCACGCACCACGACCAGAGCCTCGGCCGCTCAGGCACCATCTTCCGCATGCTGTACTACCCGTCCACCTCCTCGAGCAGCCAGATCCGCGCAGGCGCACACTCTGACTACGGCTCCTTAACTCTCCTCTTCCGACTACCCGGCCAACCGGGGCTGGAACTCTTCTCCCCCACAACGAAAGACTGGATACCTGTTCCCGTTAACCCGCAACCCTCGACGCTCACCGAGGCTCCCATTTTGGTGAACATAGGCGACCTGCTGAGTTTCTGGACCGGAGGCGTGTTGAAGAGCACGGTGCATCGGGTCACCTTCAGCGGCGGGGAGGAGAGGTACAGCATGGCGTATTTCTGCCACCCGTTGGATGGGGCGAAGTTGGAGAAGGTGCGGAGTACGGTGCTGGAGGAAGCGGACGGAGAGTTAGGTAGGGAGGAATTGAGGAGTCAGAGAAAGAGGTTGGGGCTGGAGGAGGGGAGTGAGGAGGTGTTGACCGCGAAGGAGCATTTGGATCGGAGGTTGAAGGTCACTTATGGGATTTGATGGTGCCGCCACAGTATTTCTCAGTACTCTACGGGCTCGCCTGCTGCTTATGTGGCGGATTCTGAATATACTCAGACTATGTCTACATCGCCGGACATCCAAACTCACATATATACCCCCAACATCATTTCACACGAGACGCACACCCTCAGAACCCAGGCCGCCTCTTCCTCCCCGCCCGACTCGTCATCCCACTCTCACTCGGCCCATCCATCGCACCCCCAATAGCCTTCACCGGCACACTCTTCTCCTTCAGCGTGCCACCCAGCTTCTTAATCATCGCCTCTCGCGCCTTCGCCGCACCAGGACTATCCCAGCCCAACTCCTGGCTGGGCTGATACTCGTCCAGCACGACAGTCTCGTCGTCCTCGTCCGAACGATCCAAGCCCAGACCACCCCCGGAGCTGGCATCACCCGTCGAGCCGATGGAGCGAGTGGAAGTTGCGCGGCCGAGCTGGCGGCGGCGACGCCGCTTTTCATTGGCTTGGTCCTCGGGAGTGGGGAGGGCTTTGCGGTTGTTACGCAGTTTGGTGAGGAGATCGGAGTAGTCTCTCTCTTCTTCGGGGATCTTGGCTGCGACCTCTTGCTCCTGCGCTGGCCCCGGTTCTGTAACTACCGATTCAGGTGCTGGAATTACAGAGTCAGGTGATGGTTGGCGAGCTGACCTCAACGTACGTGATGCATGCACGGCTCTTATCAGGGACTCGGCTGATGAGCTTCTTTGCCTGGCTTTTGACTTTTCGGTGACAGCTGAGCCCTTTGACGATGTTGACGGTCGCCTTGTTGGGTTTACATCGATGTCTCGGAGTGACGTAGACGCATCGCCGTGGAACACCCCAAACGAGTCATCATTATCGAACACTCGACTGTTACGCGTACTGTCTGCTGGCAAGGTAAGCGGGTCGGTTGTTGGTGCAGGTGTTGCATCCGCAGAGGATGCAAAATCAAGAGCGCGAGGTTTGGAGGGTCCTCGGGGGCGAGAGTTCTGTGGCTTCGTTACGATTCTTGGTGCATCGGCTCTCCTTTGATGTTCAAGAGGCTTTTGGTTTCCTTCGACTGCAGATTTACCTGCATGCTTCTCGGTGATTTGCGGAGCTGGTCGTGTTCTCTGAGGCTGACGCGGTGCGAGAACGTTGAGCATATGATTGCTGAACGGCTGTAACGCGCCAGTGCGCAAACACTCCCAGAGCCAGTCGGCGTGTACAGCTGGGATACGTCTCTCCGTAGCGAACTTGAGTTTATGTGGGGCAGGTTTTCGGCTGTTGCAGACGATCACCGAGGTTTTGGCGTGCAGTTGTTCGTCATAGGTCGCACCTGTCACATTTGTCAGTTGTACGTAAACCTAATGTATGAGCAAAGGTTATTCCCGTACCCATCAAAGTGATAGCTCTTGTCACATGCAGAAGCTCGATGCCTGAAAATCCCGTGGAGTTTACAGTTAGGCCAGAGAACCCTGAAGACGTCAGCGCGATCGAGCACGAGAATTGTATGAGGCTAACAGCTTACCATTGATGCTAAGCTTATCGAAAGGGCGACTCAAAACGTCGGATGTGGGGTCGATCAAGCGCTTCCCAAACAAACAGCGCTCAACCCACCAGTGAGTGACGAGGTTCGCTATGTCTCCGGCACGTTCCGGCAGCGATCCAGACACAACATCGACCCCGACATCGTTCGGTATAACAAGGAATCCACGCCTGAGATGTTCTGAGGGAATTTCGTCGAGCTCGTTGCTGCCGACGACACGAGCGCCGCTTTGCTCCAGATGCTCGTGTAGAATTCTGGTCTGGCGGATATGTTAGTTTGACTAGACTAGGACCACTTTCGCAACGTACCTTGTTTTGGTCGAAGCCATGTGTGACCACTATGCGGCCCTGAAAGACCCCTTCGCCCTGTTCCAATTCTGGTACTGGAGGTGAGATTGCGGAGGCAGATAAATGCGCATTGGCGTTGACGGTGTCAATTTGATCTATGGTGTCATCTTGGTCAAGGGCCGCAGAAAGATCGTCCTGCGGCGTGGTTTGCTTGAACAGGTTGTCTTCTTTCCACTCATCTTCATCATGGTTGCCCTGGTCGAAACTCGGTGTAGTGATCTCAGCCCACAAGGCGTCACCCTGAAATCCCAGCTTGGTGCTGGCAGCACGACGCAGCTTCCGCCGATTGGAATTCAGAGGCTGAAGCGGTTCAGCATCACGCGCCCTCTTACCCAAAGCTGGCGAGGGGTTCTCGAGACGAACCCAAGCCTCCTTCCCACGCTCTTCGATGGGCAGTGTTGGATTGTAAAGGGCCTCGTCCAGTACCATGCCCCGTTCCAGGCTTTGTTGGAGCCATTCCAGCGAGACAATCTTCATCCGCCAGTTCAGGGCATGTTCGTACTTGTTGCCCGAGGGCGTTGCGGCGATAAGATGGGTGACGATCTTGGTGAGGTCGCCGTGATACTCTGCGCCGTTCTGATCGACAGTCTCTTGGATGTGTTTCCGTTGCTCCGCTGCGCTTCGTCAGCACCTGTCACACAGGGATTGTTTGTGGAAGTCGAAGTATCGTACGGTTGTCGAAGCCGGTGAGGCAGATTTTGAGGCCGTAGAACGTGGGCAGACGGTACTGCTTCTCCAAGCCTGCCATGTCCATATCGTCCTCGCCTTCCATCCATACATCGCGGAGCGCCTCCAGCCAGGACGGCGACAAGACCTTGACGTCTTCTCGAAGCTTAGCGACATAGCGGTATTTGGCGCTGTCCGTGTTGCCGGCGATGAGGTGCGTTACGTCTGAAGTGAGGTCGAGCTTGATGGTCGCACCCATCTGCGCCCCAATAGACGAGAGCTGGGCCTGCCAGCGTTTGTCAGCTCAGTGCGCACGGCGCGAAGGCAATGTGTACCTACCCGCTGCTCATGCGGCAAGGCGGTGCAGCACAAGATGGCGCCCGCAAGGGGCAGCTGGCCAGTCCCTGCAGGATGGTATGAGCATGTCTATGCGTATCTGTATGTAACAGTTCATATAAACTCACCATAGTGGCCGTCCGTCGCGTCCATATCAACGGTGCTGGTGCCACATGCAGCGGTCGCGGTGTCGTGTGCTGCCAAAGCGCCGAGGGCGACTCGCGTCCACAGGGCTTAGCTCCCGTCAACGTTCAGACGCGTCAGATCTCAGCACAGAAATTCACGAAATCACGTGCACGTCCTGCGCAGCCCTCCAGCTAGCCCGAGCCCAAGCCCTCGAGTGCAAGCGGCGGAGCTCTGCGGCGCCCAGATGCGGACAGATCTTGCTGCTCTTCCGCCTGCGATCCGAAGCAGCGCCACGAAAAGTCTTCCCTGCCGGGTTGCCTATCGCGTGCCTGCTGATGACGACGCACACCGAAGCGACCGCACCGCGTGCGCTGATCGTTCTGATTTCTCCAGCATCTCCAGATCCAGAACCCCGACTGCAGATCATTGCGGGTTTGGGTCGCTTTTCCATTTGCTCAGCAACCCAACTGGGCTGCAGACCTGCAGGATGCTGACGCCAAACCTGCCCACCACAATTGTTGGATCGCAGACTCGACTCACGGGACAGGCGGCATATTGCAACCACAGACTCGACAGCAATCAAGAAAGCTGCCAACGTGCATGATGCGTGCCAACAGCAGTCAACTTGGCTGTTCTGTCACAGGTACTTGCCGCGACCAATTGCTGGCTGCATTTAGCGTGCGGCCGTCTTTGTCTTGCTTAGCAGTGGCTCAGCGCGCGTCCTGAGTTTAGGTGGATCGAAGGAGCACGAAGCGTGAAGCCGCGAGCGTTTCCCTGCCGAGCAAGCCGTGATAGGGCCGCTGAGTCGCAGAACGGGGACTAACAAATACTCCCCTGCAGCTTGGTCAGTCTTGATGGTTGTGCTGATGTCATGGCTGTCCGAGCCCTCCGCAGAGGCCGGCGCGCCATGCTTTGAATTGGAGCTCAGAAGGGCGACATATTATTGTCATTCCCAGTCCGTGGCGGACGGTAATGCCGAGACGCTCCCTTGAGATGGAGGCCTGCTCACACTGCATGAAGAGCACACAATCTTGACGATCCCCTTCTCGCCGACTTCTGCAAGATCATTACTCACCGCACTTGTTCCGCTCAGTCACCTCCATCGACTCCGCTACTACCAGACGACCCCGCCGACTGTGCTCCAAAGGCCCGCGTCATCTGAGGTCTGCAACCTAGCGCCAGCCCACCGTTATTCCCTGTCCGCCGCAACTCATCGTACGGGACGCCCAGTATCCGCACGTCCTGATTTTGGAAAGGCCCTTCTCTAACTCGACCACCCAAAACCCCTGTGGTCCGCTGCTGGTGTTTTCCGTCCTGTCGTTGACCAGCTGCCCGAGTTCCTGAGTTCCTTTTGCCCATCTCGACGCGCCAGCGCATCTTGACAAAACAGGGAATACCCGTCACATCCGCCGCATCGGCACTCTTACCGCTCCACAACTCATTGCAAGCTGCAGTTGCTGATCCCTCTGAACACTTGACATGCACGCAAGCGCACAGTAATAAAGTTTTTTTCAACGTGTGAGTCCACATCCCTGTCTTATCTCCCCTTCACCGTGTTCGGGCGCTTTGTTTCGCAAGCCTTGAACCTGTGTTGTCCCCTTCCCAGAGCGTTGACATGGGTCCTGCTATGTTACCTTGACAAGCACAACCGGGTCGTCCTTTGTAACACTCTTAATTCTCCTGAGTTACACAAACCCTTTCCGTGCTTTGATCCAGACCTTTGCTTCTACATAAGCTCCGTGCACCCTGCATGTTCCTGCAAGACACTGCCGTTACGTCCACCACCAATTGGCGTTGCTAACGCCGCTCTCGCCATGACAGAATACCGTCACGTCTACTCTGACCGCGGACGCCTGCGTTACATACCTGAACACTTACCAGAGCCCTTTCGCTTTCGACGCGGCCTCTTCCAAGGACGCCCTCGTCGACCGCACCGCATCCACATTGCGCACGTCCAACCAGACCCAACCCTCTACCGCCGTCAAAAGCGGGAAACGACCAACAAGTCGTACTTCACCGAAAAACTGGCGGGCCCCCGGGAGAACGCTAAACGCTATCTCCGAAATCTGCTTGACAAGCAGTTCGCCTCCCACCCAGAGCCTGCAGACATAGTGCTGCAGCCATCGTCCACAGACAGCAACCGCACGTCAATTGTGTCATTCCCGGAGAGCAGGCTCTCCACGTCTCCAAGCGAAATGCGGTCCACTCCAAGAGCCGCGGGGGCTATTGGCTCCTTTGGCCAAATGTCAGCACAATCTCATATCGACATGTCGAGACCTTCTTTAACAGACTCGCATTTCTCATCTGGGAGATCTTCGGCGAAGAGTGTAGTCAGCAGTATAACCAAGCTGTCTGAAGAGAAGCCAGTCGCGTCAGGTGGTGGTATCAGCGTCAACATCGCGCTCACAGAACCTGTTCTGTTCCTCCAAGGGTTTGAGCAGACCGAGCACGCTGAGCGCAGTACAGCGATGCTTCGTGGATCATTGATTTTGAAAGTCACAAAAACCACCAAACTCAAAGCCATTACCTTGAAGTTTAGGGGAAAGGCCATCACAAAGTGGCCCGAGGGAATTCCACCTAAAAAGGTCGACTTCGAGGAGGTCGACATTTTGATGAACCACACTTGGCCTTTCTTTAACGCCCAGTTCCCCACTGCAGAGATGGGTACTGGCGCAGACCGCTTCGAGCTTTACAAGACCGGAGGCGGTGGTCTCGGCGCTTCGCCAAACACCTCGTCAACGAACCTTACATCGAAAGAGGCTAAGAGACTTTCGCTCCAGGTGAATCACTCACGCAGCTTTGGCAAGGGAGAGTCACCGTCGGGAGGACCTTCCGTCGCGCAGAAAGGGTATAGAACGTTCCAAGCCGGTGAGTACATGTACAACTTCGAGCTTCCCCTCGACAGTCATCTCCCAGAGACTATCGACGTCGATCTCGGCTCTGTCAAATACGAAATGGAAGCCACAGTCGAACGAGCTGGAGCATTTCGAACGAACCTGCTTGGCACCAAGGAGGTGGTCCTCGTTCGCACACCTTCGGAAGGATCCTTGGAACAAGTCGAGCCCATTGCTATCAGCAGAAGCTGGGAAGACCAATTGCACTACGATATCGTTATTTCTGGAAAATCGTTCCCACTTGGCGCTCAAGTTCCCATTGCCTTCAAGCTCACACCGCTCGCAAAGGTGCAGTGTCACCGAATCAAGGTCTTTGTGACGGAAAATGTCGAATACTTCTGCAACCAGAAGCGCGTCCATCGGATGGAACCCGTCCGCAAAGTGCAATTGTTCGAAAAGAGGGCAGACGGGCCACCCACCAGTACATTTCCCGGCAGCACAATGCGGATAATATCCGGCGGCGGCGTACCGTACGACCAGAGAGCTGCGGCTGCACGAGGCGAGGACGTGCAAGTGCAAGATCCGGGGAACCTGCTTGGTGATCTGAATGGGGAAGGTAACATCGGACCCACAGAGATGGAATTCAATGTGCAACTGCCAAGTTGTCACAACATGCGTGAGAAGGACAAATCGTCTCGGCTCCATTTCGATACCACATACCAGAATATACAGGTACACCACTGGATAAAGTTGGTCATGCGTCTCTCGAAACCCGACAAAGCGGACCCGACCAAGAGACGACACTTCGAGATCTCGATCGACTCGCCGTTTCACATCCTGTCCTGCCAGGCCACACAAGCGAACACGGCACTGCCGGCATACTCATCTCCTGAGCCGTTTGTTGGTAACAATGCACGGGTTCCAGAGTGCGGCTGTCCAAATGCTCCCACACGTCGCACGTCTCCGACTGGTCGGGTTCCGACATTGAGCTCGATAAGTCGCTCGAGGAACAACTCGGATGCAACCATGCCAACGCCGATGCCAACTCTTGCACGACCACAAGCAGCGCACATCGGCGGTCCAAACGAAAATGTAGTACAGCGACCCATCCACCTTCTTCGCGTGCCGTCCTTTGCACCACCAGAGTTCTCAGAAGAAGAGCCACCGCCCCCTCTTGAGACTCCGCCCCCGCTTTACGAGTCGATCGCATCACCCACAAGCGGGTTGGCAGACTATTTCGCGCGTCTATCAGACGCCTACGATGACGATAGCGACGCCGAGCGTGCGGACCAACGGCGTGTTGAGATCCCCTTGACCCCAGGTGGACGCACAGCCCGCAGCTTGGACGAGCGACGAATGTGGCTTCCGGTCGGCCATTGATCTCGCCCAACTCAGAAACAACACGATCCATGCATGAATACAATGACGACACGAATTTCGGATATGACCTGCATTTACTGGTTGGATTTTCAGGCGTTGTCGAGACGGAAGGACCGATTTTCGGTAGTGTAATTTCCTATGTCTTCTTTTCTTTTGTCGAACCTTACAACCGAGCCGCAGCCATATACGCATATGGGATCTTCTTGGCCGCATTTATCTATCATTTGTTGTCTTAATTTGCGGGTGTATATGGAGTACGGGCGATTGCTACGAAAGCAAGGCGCACTAGGACCGTATGGGCATACTATACGAATGACCACATAGCTTACTAGGCACGCGATACGATATAAATGTACATACAAACATCTATCCGCAACATTGCACCTATTTAAACTTAAGCACACCCGCAATCCCGCCTTTCACATGTGTAATCAGTCTCGCAACGTTGCTTTTCCCAATCCAAATGTTGCTTTTGCCAACAGGGATACCCCGTAATCTAACAGCCTCCCTCGCACACCGCCACACCAGCACTCCCCTGCGCACCACCGCTTGTCACAATGGCTCGCATTTCGGCAGGCATTCAACCCTCTCTCCCCGTGCAGACGTCGCCTTGGGTTCCAGACTGCCTATAGATAGTTGGGTCGCTAGGCGAGCTGGTGAAACCCGTCACCGACGCTGCCTGAGCTGCCTGAGGCCTGACTCCTGAGCATCAAGGATGTGAGGTCGTCTAGACTGTGCACGTGACCCCGCGATCAAAAGGCGGTCGGCGGTCGCGTAGGCATGCACCATCGTTGCTACCCAAGCTAATTCTCAACGGCCGGTGAACGCAGGCAAGGTTTTCGTCGCTGTGCAGTAGTCTCCCGAGGTTGTTCAGCCTCATTCCAGCAGCGCTGTCTTGGTTGAATGTGGGGCTATTTTTGCACGTTGTCTGTCGATCTTGTGTAGACGGTTGGAGTGGGATTTGTAGTTGGTGCCGTGGACTGGAGATACGTGCAGTAGCTCAGCCTCGTCTTTTGTGGTCTCTTTGAGTCCAGGTCGGCGAGGAGACGTATGGCTTTGGTGGAGGTGGGGATGCAGCTTCACTTTCGGAGTCTGGATTTGAGGCAAAGAGGGATTGGTGGAGGCGAAGCGCTGATGTTTGTTTGTTCGTTTGTTGATACTGACCATCGGAATGCAGCTGCATGGTGGTTTGTATGGACAGCGTGGGGGTTTGAGCAGATCAATGGATACTTTTGGTATCGATACGTAGGGGAAAGGATTGAAGATCTCCGTTCAACGAGGATGTAGATAGGTGGTTACTGAGTAAACTGCGACTGTTCTGTGAAGCAATAGTGAACATCTCCCATCCTGCATGCTTATAAGAGGCACCGCTCGTGTAAGATACAAGCGAAGTGGTTAACGTAAGGTTGTTCAAGATAGTGCAAAGGCGTGGCAACTAGCAATGATGAGTATGTGCTCCAGTCTACTCTTCATCTCTAGCTATGCTTCTTGAGACACTTGTTGATGCTTATGGACGAGTTATCAGCTCCAGTTGTCCACTGAACCTTCCGGGAAGATTCCACCGTTTATGCAGACAACTGTGTAAAAAGCTTTCTGAGAGACTTGCATTTTTATCGGTCCTGTTTACTCTTTGCGTTCCCCTCGACGAAATCCTTCCAAAGTTCTAAGCAGCCAATGAACAGAATGCGTCGATCTCAGGTACCTGAGGGTCTTGAGGGTCTACCCACAAAGTCATTGAAGCACCGTCAAGTACCAACCAACGTGATAGAGGCGATGAAAGTCGAATTGAGGTCTTGTACAGGCGACCTTTGCTGGTGTAGACAGGTCGTCATTTGACACGTGTGAAGTGCTCTTGGTTCTCAACACAAACTTCTGTCAGTGTTCCGCGATTGCTCTACTCGAAATACGTGAATGATAAGACTGACACATGACTACCAACTAAGCATGAATAGCGAGCTGGGGACCCTTTAGTTCATCAGCAGCGCGCTTACAGTTACGATGGTCACTCTCTGCACGCCGTTAGCTTGCTCGAATCAGTGGATCAATGGTTCGATCATCTAGCTATGAAGGCTCGTGACGAACGAATTGAATCGGTGTAGTCTTCTGTGGTTATTCCTTGAGTGATGAACCAAAACCAGCGTGCGTGGGTTGAGTGAAATGCTTGATAAAAAAGCCTTCGTGGAGACAACTTCGTTTGGTAGCTGCGTGCAAGCTTCCTGGAGTTCGACTTGCCCAACAGCCCGTATCTTTTTGGCCATACCGTACTGTGCGGGGCAAATTCCCAAAGCATTATGTAGGTGGAATATCATGTTGATGTTTACGCTTCGCGGCTCTGCTGTAACGCTTTGACCTTCGGGTGACACCCATCTGTCATGACGGCATCTTTCTCGCATGGTGACACCCGTTTCTTACTCCGGAGTATATGTAGTGAAGCCCGACCTCTTCATATTTCGAGTCATCATGGTGTCATGTATTGATGCTGAGATAGTACTTCAGACAGTCGCGGACATGCGTTGGTGGGTTTGGGTTGATAGTATTGGGAGTCCTCGTCACACTTTCCTCTTCGAATGCGCCAGGCCACACTTCGATATGACTATTGCGGAGTACCTCAGCATTGGCGAGGTCATTACCGTGTAGTGCTGACTTCGTGAGTCAGAGGCAGAACAAAGCTCTGCCATACGCTTGTTTCATCCATAAAGTTGTATGATAGACAGATTGGACTTAGTTGACTCCGTCTTCTCTGAATTGCAGCAGGACAAAGGCCGAGGTTCGAAGTTGCGCCTCTTGTTTACCTTATCTGTCCAGTTCAAAGGCCCGTCCGTGTTTATATTGAGAAACAGGGAAGAAGTGCGTTGGCAGAGTGCACGGCTTGCATGATTCAAGAGACAACCAATCGGCGTGGTCTGGTTTCCGCCATTGTGTTCCCAAACTCTTTTATACTTTTTACGGATCGGTCGCATTCAACCTAAATTCAACAGCTGCTTGATACACCATACATAGTAAAGCTTTCGTGTAGCCTTCGTTCGCGCGCGATGCGCTTTGAAGGTTGAAGAAGATGTTGTGGCCGATATAGGCAAACTGCCGGCGGATTGCACGATTGCGTCACAACGGTTCTTGGCGCTAAGCCAAGGGCTTGGACAACGATAATCCTGCACGCAAGATTGGCAACGGGACATACAATTTCTGTTGCTCGCGCTCTTTTAACTCTGGTCGACAGCAGCGACATTATTGCAGGAGTGGTGCAGGAAGAAGTGCAGTGCGATTGCATCAAAAAAAGTGGTGTGGCTGGATCAACAATCGACTTTGGATCACCACTAGTCACTTATCGAAAGCGATCACAGACATCTGCGCCGTGTTCCGCCTCTCGGCTCTAAGCTTTCGAAGTTTGCGCCCAGCTGATCTTTGCGTTTTAGTAAGCCTTACAGACATTCTCTTCGCAGTCTTGGAATCGCTTGACTTTTCTTCCTCCAGCATCACTGATCCGTGACTGCAGGAAGACTGCGCCGTCCCACAATCCCACTACTACTGGTCTCTGCCCACGAGACTTCGAGACGTCACTGCCACTCGGGCAACTTGGGAGCGGCGACTGGGCGCACCCGCATATACATGCATTCGACCCGAGCCTCGCATTATCTTTTCACCAGCTGCCTGCAGCCCTACGGCCACGGCCCCGGCCCCTCGAATATCGCACCTTGACCCTCGACACCTTCCCACTGCCCTGGACTGTCCTGCGCTGCGGCTCTAAGCCTCCAACCAAGCCTGACGAGCTTTCTGGGCGAAACCCACCACAACCCACCACAAGCCGGATAATCGGCACCGCACAGTCGATCCTACGAACACCATGGCGTGGGACCACCTCTCCGTCAACAAGCCCCACTTGGTGTACATCATCTTGGGCGGCTTCACGACACTGTTCATGTTATGCTCTTCAGTGATCAAAGAGCGCTTGTACATCGGTGAAGCCACAGTCGCCACGCTCTGCGGTATCATCTTCGGCCCACACGCTGCGAACTTGATTGATCCCGGGACATGGGGCAATGTCGATTTTATTACCTTGGAGTTCTCGCGCATTGTCCTGGTCGTGCAATGTTTTGCCGTTGGCGTCGAATTGCCAAAGGCATACATGGAAAAGCACTGGAGATCGGTTGTCCTGCTGCTTATTCCCGTTATGACCTTTGGCTGGCTGATCACAAGTCTTTTCATCTGGGGTCTTTTCAATTCCCACGTGAACTGGCTTGACAGTCTTTGCATTGCTGCTTGCGTTACCGCTACTGACCCTGTCCTGGCTTCATCCGTCGTTGGAAAGGGCAAATTCGCCAAGCGAGTTCCAAAGCATTTGCGTGACCTGCTTTCTGCCGAATCTGGTTGCAACGATGGTATGGCCTTCCCCTTCGTCTACCTGGCTATCTATATTATCCGGTACAAACACGAGCCCAACCACGTCGCTCTACACTGGTTCTGCTATACCGTTCTCTACGAATGCGTCTTTGGCGCCGTGTATGGTGTCATCATTGGCTACATTGCTCGCCGCCTGATCCGGTACGCGCACGAAAAGGACTTGATTGATCGAGAGAGTTTCCTGGTATTCTACTTCGTCTTGGCTTTGTGGTGCGCCGGTTCTGGCGCTCTGCTTGGGCTGGACGATCTGCTCGTTGGCTTTGCCTGTGGAGTCGGTTTCTCGAATGATGGATGGTTCCTGGAGAAGACGGAAGAATCCCATGTTTCCAACGTCATCGATTTATTGATCAACTTGGCCTTCTTCGTCTACTTCGGCGCTATTATTCCTTGGGCGCAATTCAACCAGCCAGAGATTCTTGGTCTTACCCCGTGGCGTTTGGTCGTCCTAGGTCTACTAGTTCTGTTCTTCCGTCGGATTCCCATCATGCTCTTGCTCAAACCCATCATTCCCGACATCAAGACTTGGCGAGAGGCTTCTTTCGCAGGCCATTTCGGACCTATCGGTGTCGGCGGTCTCTTTGTTGCGATTCTTGCTAGAGCCGAGCTCGAGACTGACACCACAACACCCTTGGCTGAAATTCCTTCTGATCCGGACTTTCCACATGCCAACATCATCGAACTCATCTGGCCCATTACATGCTTCCTTGTGATTGTGAGTATCATCGTTCATGGAAGTTCCATTGCCGTCTTTACCTTAGGAAAGCGCATCAATACACTCACCATCTCAATGTCGTATACACAAGCCAACGAGGACGGACCAACCTGGATGGACCGCCTTCCACGCATCCAGTCTCGCTCAAAGTCACAGATGTCAGGCCGCCGATTCTCGGAATCTTCCATGGACGAGAAGAATGGAGATGCTGGAGAGACAGGTCCTGGACTGCTGCCGCCTCCAGGGTATGCTGGCAATTTCTTGCGCCGACAGAAAGAGGAGGACAACGATGGATCTCGTCCAACATCTCGATCTCGATCACGCAAGTCTAAGTGGGAGGCCGGTCTTGGTCCCGGTGGCCCTATCTCGCAGTCTGCTATCCATCCAACTAGGCGCGATGAAGAGAAGGGTGAATCAGGCTCGCCAGGTGAAGATACTGACGCGTTTGACGATAAGATGGCTGTTTCGAGCGACAGTTCTTCGAACAGTAAGGGTAAATTGAAGGATCCTGAGAAGGAAGAGGAGATCTATCAGGAAGGAGAGGAGACGATTATTGAGGACATGGAGGGTAATGTTCTAGCCGTCAGGCCCAGCCATGGTGAACACGGTGCCCAAAGACGAGAGTCAGATATGAACGCGGCACGAAAACTGTTTAGATCGGAGCACGTTGAGCACGGCGTCGCCCACCCCGACCATAAGGACAAGGGTGAATCGGGACCGGCGAAGGGGAAGGACGCTGCTGAACACCCTCAAAAGGCGTGGAAGAAGCGCATGCAAAGCTTTACCGGGCATCACCATGACGAAGACGGTAACGTTATCGCAAAGCCAAAAGCCAAGAAGCCCGAGCACAAACGCGGTCCAGCTCTCGCCTACCAATTTGGTAACACCATCATTGTTGAGGATGAGGATGGAGAGGTCATAAAGAAGTACGACATTCCGGCTAAGCCAAAGGAACAGCGACCAGGGGCAGCCCGCGGCTCCTCTATGATCGAAACGTCCGGTCGTGCTATGCAAAGTCTCAAGCGAATGGGTACACACATGGGCATCCCGACGCACTCCGAAGCAGCGCCTTCTGATGTTCAGGGTGCTGCTGACAGCAAGAAGAAGAAGAAAGATTCCGACGAAGACGACGACAACCTTCGTTTCACGCTTACCGCTGGTGGCCGCAGAATGAGCAAGACCGAGTTCATCCAACAAATGAGCCAACTGAACCCTAAGGATCGCGCCAAGATGCTGCAAGAGAGCAACGTTCCCGACTCCGTCAAGCGTGAGGCGCACCAAGATGCAAAGGACCACCATCGCCGGACACAAGCCGCTTCTGAAGCTAACATTCCCCCTGTTATTGGCGAGGAGGGCGAGGCTCAGCTGCACAAGATTGAGTCTCCCGTAGCGGAAAAAGAAGGACAGCCTCGTGGCCCCGAAGGATTAACCCTGGTCGATAGCAACGAAGAGCATGTGCCGTTTCACTCTGTTCCCCAGACGCTGGATGAGCACTCTGCAGGCCAAGAGAAGGAAACTGCAGCACAACGTCGACGCCGCCTCGCCGCTGAGCAGTCAAAAGCAAGTCCACAGGCTGAAAAGGGTGAGAATAGTGAGGACGAATCCCCTGCCGAACGTCGCCGCCGTCTCGCCGCGTTGAAGGGATCTACCTCTCCGGCAGATAAAGCTCGTCGTCCGATGCCGTCCAGCCAACAGCAGTCTACTGCTAGTGAAGGATTCGAAGGCGAGACGGCAGCGGAACGGAAACGTCGTCTCGGTGCCCTGGGAGTTGGAGGAGAGGATTCGCCCGAGTCAGACTCCGAAGGCGAGCCCGAGACCGGAGACCCTATGGAGACTGGTCGCGGCACGCACTCGCAAGCAGCAAAGCAAAACCTCGCACCTTCTCGAGCACCCGGTATCCGCTTCGCTGATGCGCCTCGCATCCCTACCAAGGACGAGCGCGCTGCCGAGGACGCAAAACAGAAAGAAGAGGTCCAGACTGGGAAGAAGGGCAAGCTTAGTGGCTTCCCTTGGCAGAAGAAGTAGAACGGGGTGTGGTAGAGGGCATTAGTCCCGCCAAGAAACATTGACGGGCATAATATTTGGAGTTGCGCTAGTCACAGGGTATGGCGTGGAGGCGCTCTATTCTTGAATATTGTGTTTGCATTTCAGCGCGCATAGTCATACATCATCACGCCGCATAGAGACGATTCTTATATATCGATGCGTTTCGAAGCATCTAATTCATGTTAAAAAATCTAATAGACTCACTTCAACATTCGTACGTTGAACCATCCCGAACACTTCTTCTGTAGCTACTCAGCGCTCAGTGACATCACAAGTCCACGCCATCCCACTTAGCCCGCTTAATCTCGTATCGCCAACAGCAGAGCCTCGGCTACGAAGCTCGTTGAGGAAGTTACTTACACAAGATCACTTGGCGCCCAGCGCCCTGATGTGAAGAGTTTTATCAATCTGATAAGATGATCTGATTAATCCAAGCCTCCTGCAGTGATGAGGCCAATGAGAATGCAATGCCTCAGCACCGGGTGGAGAGACATAAGAAGTATGCAAACGGCCGGGTCTGAGCATGTGCGAGCTACATGAGAATGTCGGAGGCCGAGCGATGACTGCAGGAGGGGTACAAAATGAGCTCATTTTCTGAGGTGTATATGTTCGTTGGCATCCCCAGCAAACAACCCTCACGCTCAAGTCCCTTCTCGCTTCACCTAGTTTGACTACCATGGGTTCCATTGCGCACCAGACGCCTGAGACGCTTCTCAGCGTCGCCGCCAAGATAACAGAGTACGCTCAGCAGCTCACCAAAGAGCTGGAAGCCGGTAAAGTCCCGCCCGTCACACTGGAGGCAGACAGCCCGATCAAATATGAATCGCTGCCGGGGAATGCGTTCTTCGTGAGACAGCAGCTGGAAGATGCGCTGAAGGATATGTACATCCTCAGCCAGGGGCCTAGCGAGAGCACGTTCAACTACTGCCACACTGTAAGCCGCTAGTCCCAACGGGATACCTTATGTTGATATATGGTGAAAGGCTGTGCCAGACATCGCAACCCTCAACGTGCTCAACCAATTCGACTTCTGGAGCGCAGTACCCGTGGATGGCACCGCGACGCACGAGCAGATTGCCAAACACACCGACCTGCCTGTGGAGGTGGTGCAGCGCACCCTCGACCACGCGGTGACGATGCGGTACTTTGCTCGCCCTGAGCCTACCTCCACAAGCGTGAAGCACACATCGCGCTCCGCAGCGTTGGCCAAGGATGCCGGGCTGAAGGCGCTGGTGCAGATGGTGCTCGACGAGACGTCGCCGCCCATGATGCTGCTGCCCGAGGCGCTGAGACAGTTCGCGGTTGGTAAGAAGGAGATTAGCAAAGTGCAGAAGGAGACGGCGTTCAGTCTGTGCCATTCTGGGGGTATCTGGGGGGAGTATAATAATACGTGGGATTTTATTGAGAATGATGGTGAGGGGGAGAAGAAAGGGTGGCGGCAAAGGAACTTCATCAAATTCATGGCTTATATCAAGGACTTGTTCAAGACGGAGTCAATCGTTCTGGAGGCGATTGACTGGGAGGCGGCGGGAAATGCCACCGTCGTCGACGTGAGTATCCTGCACCCCTGCTTTGGCGAGTCCATAGTCACTGACGAACGCCCAGCTCGGCGGTTCAGCAGGCCACGACGACATCGCGCTCGCAACGGCGTATCCAAACCTGACCATTGTCGTTCAGGACTTACCCCAAGTGGCCCCCGTATTCGAGCGCGACTTCCCTCAGGATCTCAAATCGCGCGTCTCCTTCCTAACACACAACCTCTTCGACCCCCAGCCCGTCCAAGCAGACATCTACGTCCTGAAGTGGATCCTGCACGACTGGCCGGACGTCGAGTCCGTCGCCATCCTCAAGGCGCTGGTTCCCGCGCTCAAGCCAGGTGCTAGAGTCGTCTTCATCGATTACGTGGGCAAGAATGATCCAAGCGAAGACGCCGCGCTGCCGCATTCGATGCGGGCGTTTGGCACGGCGACGGATATGCGGATGATGGCGCTGTTCAACGCGAAGGAGAGACCGGTTAGCGCGTGGAGGGAGATCTTCAGGCAGGCGGATGAGAGGTATGAGGTTAGCAATGTGAAAGCGGATCCTTTAACGTTCATGTGCGTGTTGGAGGCTACTTGGAGGGGTTGATGGGCGTATGTGTGCGGAACCAAAGACCGGTGGATAGGTATGAAAGGGAAGACAAGCGATCAAATGAAGACAAGCCATTACAAGAGCACGTCCCGTTGTCTCTCCGCACGATTTGCCGCAGTTCGACACTGACGGTAACACATCTCAGGGCTCAAGGAAGGCGTTTCCTGCTGACGCGCCCGCTCTTGCCTCCGTGTTTCTGCCGCGTCTTGTAGACGGGGCGACGAGGGTTCGCACATGGTCGGAATAACTATGGTACATGAACAAGGTCTATAAGGATCGTAAATCCTACGAAGTCAATGAGTTCCACACCTTATGTGGCCTCTTGCGCGCCAAAGAAAGCTGCAGATAATGGGCTACTTCACAATAAAGATGCTCTACAATCATAGCATAAAATCAAGTTCTAGAGATTAAAAGTTAAAAAACCCAAGCTTAGTTGCCTGTTTAGCTTTTTTGTAGTCCCCTAGAGCCCCAAAATCACAGTGCGTAGGCATGTAGAGTTCCACGATGGAGGTCTTATTTGCCACTATTTTTGACGTACAAGAGATGGCCTCGATTTCACATCGAAAGCTTGCTTGGTGATACTTATCGGCTTTTTCGATTTGAGTAATATTTACATGACTTGAGTAAGCCCGCAGTGTGCCCTGGTAGGGCTCAAGTAAAGAAGGCTTTCTATACGATACCCTGGCCGGGTCCGAGCGAAGTTCCCGTCCGATGCCCTGTTCGGGATCGAAACAGATCGAACGAGGACTGCATGCACAAGGGCTTAATAACCACACGCTTTCCAGGCCTCGGGAGAAGGGCGCTCCTCCAAGCGACGGCGGTGTCGTGGGGGATGACTCTCTGGAGGAAGGACTGGGGAGCAAGCGGGCTCACGGCAGGGTCAGGCCTGGTCTGAATCAGAAAGACACTTCGATCATTGTTTTGATGCGCACTTATCAAGTCAAGTCCTACGAGACCGCAAGTACGGCCGTTGACTGAAGCTGAGGACATTCTTTGAGACGGTAAGTGTATTGGTAAAGCTGTGAGAGGGCTGTTGTATTGATAGGAGATACTCTGCGAGGGCGCGTCTCCTATTCATGTCCAACTTTACTCTCATGATCGGAGGTAAAGTCATGTTCTGTGCATGTATTCGTGGATGAAAAACACGTCCGTAGCGGACGAGTCGGGTGCTCCGTTGGAGCGGTCGTGAAGCCAGCGCTGTTGTCGATCGTGATCAGAATCAGACTGGAGTGCGCTCTTGACTCTGCTGATTCTGAGAACACTTAAGAGACAGAACGAGTATACAATTTTGTGTCGATCGCACAAGTCTGAATAAGCTAACCTGAGGGACTAAATGTATTCTCTTGTATGTAACAGTAGCGTGAAGGGGCAAGAGGCTTGCCTTCGACCACAACAGACGGTTGTTTGTAATTTAATTAGAATAAAAAAAACGTTACAGTGATAGTAGACGATTTTCTGTGGAAAGACAACATCGAATGTTGGTCGACAGTTCTAAAATGAGTCCAAAAGGATACCCGCTCTGAGCAAAAAGAAGAATGGACTAGTGGGTGATCGAAACCCAGACCTTTCGCAATCATGAAACATGTTCAATGCAAAGCGAACGCGCTACCACTGCGCTACAAGCCCCGCGACCTTTCTTGCTCGTCGATTGATAGTCACGTGGTGGTGCTTGATATATATATTCTGTTCTTTTGTCTAGACATATGCATATATCGACCAATCTATCCTCCACACTGGTATGGACTTGGGTTTGTGTGCCTCGCTTATGGGGAGGATTGCATCGGTGATTACCTAGCTTACAGAGTGGGTTCCCACAACTGCAGGAAAAGTGGGACCTTATGCTCTCTGAAGGCTACGGAAAATGGTCGGGTGGACGTGTATGAGGGCCGGACGAGAAGTTACGATTTCCTCTGCTGAGAACGAGCGTCATGTCCTAGCCTTTTCTTGTACGAACACACCAGTTAGTCTGCTATAATTTTATCGATAGCATCATGCCACACCCTCAAGGCACAAAATCGACCCAGCCAACTGCACATCCCTCGATATCTTCAGCGCTTCGTTCTACACCCTGGGTATCTATCACGCCATCTCTAAGCCTTCCCTTTCTTATCCCCCTTCGCATTCCCTTCCTCCTTCCTCGCCGCCATCAATTCCCTGTATGTATCGATAATCGTCCTCCGCTCCTCGCCCAACTCCTCGCGCTTCCTCAGACTCCCCACCGCATTAGGCACGTTATTGACATTGACCTTTGCCCCATTCTTGACCTTGAAAATCTCCCTCGGCACCTTGGTAAATGTAGGCGGCGCAGAAACAACATCGTGCAAGCCCTTCCTCTGCTCTCTTTTCTTCCTGAGTGCCTCCCACTCATCCTCGCTGTGATTGTCGACCTCGCCGACAAGCTTCTTCCGTTTCGCGGCCTTGGCTTTCTTGCCGTTGGCACGCAAACCCGGCGCCGCGGGCTCCTCAGTCTTGTCCTCCCAGATCAGCGCTTGCTCGTCGCGCTCCTCCTCGGCGAGCTCCTCCTCCTCGGCTTCCTTCTCGCGCAGCCGCGCCTCCTCCTCGCGCCACCCAGCCTGCAGCCGCTTGAGTCGCTTTTCGTGCTTCGTGACTCGGTGGTCGGCCACGCCAGCGACTTTCCTGGCCGATTTGGCGATGCCGGCGAGTGGAAGCGCTGCGTCGACGCGCGCGCTGTACTCGGCCATGGATTCGCCGGGCTGGATCTTGGGGATCTGCTTTGCTTCGGCGGTCGCGTTGGCTTTGGCAGCAGCAGCGGACGGCTTGGCCTCGTCGTCCGAGCCAGCGCTTGGCTTACTGCTCTGCTGGGCGGCGCGCTTCGCGGCGGCTTTCTGCTTCTTGGACAGGACGAGGCCGTCGTCGAGGGCGGGGCGCTTCTTGTTGGCGCCGACGCCGGATTGCGAGAAGGCCATCAGCCGTTGGAAGGCTTTCGGTGTGTCATCGTGTCCGTAGCCGTCGATGTGGGCAACCTTGCGCTTTTTCGCCTTGGAGTTGGTGCTGGCCGTCTTGCCTTTGCCGACTGGGAGAGGCGCGGCGAAGGTTGTGGGCGGAAGGTTGTAGCTGGCGCAGCGTCAGTACTGTCACGTGTAAAGAGATAGCTGCAGGTGTGCGAAACATACTCTGCTGCATCGCCCGCCTTGCGTTTGTGTTTGTGCGGCATCGTTGCGGCTGTGAGTCGTCGACGTTTGCGGTGCCGCAGATGGTGAGATTCGCTGTGTCGCAAAACTTCCGCACATTTGCTGTAGGGCTCACGCTTGTGGAGTTAACCACCTGGAGTGGACCTTAGCTCCGGCGCTCACCACGCGCCAACAGTGTCATCTGACCCCGCCTTTCATCCCTTCCGCCAGACGTCACCAGAATGCTTTTCATCGGTAGATACAAGGCACCAGATAGGAGACTGGAAGCTTCTCTGTACTGTGTAGATAGTGAGGAGTGTAGCTTGTGTTACCCGGTCGTGAAGATCAGTGTTGAGGACCCTGTTCCACGCAGAATCTAGACCATCCTTCAAAGCAGGAACACCGAGATGCAACATGCGGAGAAACGGCCGACATGCCAGATCGAGCACACTGGTAGACAAACTGCCGTCTCCAATTGCGGGCGAGATGCATCACGAACATCTGCGCCTATGGTGTCATTTATTGTGGCTGTAGGTTGAGCGTCTACTGTGCAAGCACCTTTCGACCACACTTCGAAAATGGCTCAACTAGCTGGTGGACTTCAGGTCGCATTGGCAGGTATCAGTCAAGTAAAAATAGGACTGAGATGGCTACAATGTTAATTAAGTGCTTGTTCTTTCTACTGTCTTTGAATTGAGTCCCCTCAAAATTGCAGTCTGCTTGATTCCGGTAACGTGTTGTAGTCCTCTGCTGACGCTGCAACCGTTAGTTACCATGGGACGCCTGATGTCGCTCTTGGTGTAAGAACACCAAGAGCAGGGCCGAAAGCTTGTCAGAACTTGGTACAACGCTTCCACGCCCGACGCTTGCGTGAGCGGTGAGCGCGCGCTTGCTTAGAGATGGTGTTGTTGATCACTCATGATCTGCCTGTGTGACAGCATCTCCACCAGCATTCTTCAGCACCTTCAAAGCAGGCGACGGACAAATCGCCGCCAGCGATACACCCCGTGCCGTGCGCTTGAGGCTCATCGTGCTCTGCCGCCTGCCCTTGGCATCGCGAGTAGTAGAACTGTCGCACCAATAAGACCGTCTGCTGCTGCTACGTGCATCAAGGTAGCCCTTTGCGACGTCCTGGGCCGCACCCCACGAGGGCTAGAGCAACCATTAGATGTGCGGACAGCTTGGACGGACGCCACATGCTCTGCAACCCGTCTTCGAGTTGAATTGTTGCAAGATAAATCCAGCAATCCCTGGTTCTTCCAACTCGCCCAGTGCTACCACCACCGCGGGTCTGCGGCACGGCCAGAATTTACAGAGTAACGATGACGCGCAACACTCGTCTCCCCAGCGCCATTTATAACCACACCTGCGCGACTTACTGAGCCTCTCGAGCATTTGCGGACGGCGGACCGCTAGTCTTCAGCGCTACCTCTTTCTCGGTTTGGCATAGCTCCGGGGTTGGGATCGTGACAGTCTGGACTGTGCCCCAAAGTCCTGTGGCGCCGCTCCCAGTTTCGTTTCGGAAGGTCTCGTACCTAGGGTGCGACCAGCCAGGTGAGCGGGTTTTGCATCACAATTCATATACAGCTGCCCGGCCGTGGTATCTACGTGTGTTGCGATCTCTGAAGCATCTCTTCTTCTTTTGACGTTGTTCTGTCTGTACTTGGATCGTTCTCGTTCTCGTTCTGTCAGGGTCCAGATCTGCTGCAGGGATCGCCAGTTCTTAGCGACGACCAATGACTTCCACCATGTCGGAACTGCGGGAGGCCTCGCGCAGCGCGCAGCCTCTCCTGCACAACCATCTCACATCCGACTTCGATGTGTCCCGGGCGAAGAGTCCAGGGGCAGGAAAAGACTTCTCCACCGTAACAGAGCGGGCTTTGGAAGATGGCGACATTTCCGACTCGAGTAGCGAAGCGTCACTAGGTTCTCACCCCACTTTCTGGGGCCGTTGCTTGATGGCAGTCCGGAGGAGGCGGCCTTCTCTGCCGAGGCTCGACTATGAGAGTGGAAGGCTGCCAGCGTTCGAGAAGAGAAGGCGGGCAAGGAAGTTTGTTTGGAAGAAGAGGCACGGGGGATGGGGGTGTCTGGGGATAGTGGGCTGCATTGTACTCTTCTTGTAAGTCATGTCTTGCCGCAGCCTTCCGCGTGGGCAGTGTCCGCCTCCATGGCGTTTCTCAGCCATGTGGCTCAGGTTCAGCGCCACATCGATCAACACCATACTAACGCTCTCTCAGTGGCTGCGTGCACATTGTCAACGTCGGTCTCGGCTATGTGCCGCTCATCCACGATGACCCAGCGGCCTTCGCCCTGGACTGGTCCCAACCGAACCAGGCCTCGACAGATATGGCATCCTACCTCTTAGACATCACCAAGGATGTAACCCCAATCCCGTGTCACTCTCACAATGATTACTGGCGCCGCGTACCCCTCTATGATGCACTCCGCTGGGGCTGCACTGGCGTCGAAGCCGACGTCTGGCTGTTCGACGAGGATCTCTACGTCGGCCACAGCACCCACGCCTTGACCAAGACCCGAACCTTCCGCTCCATGTACGTCGACCCCCTGGTGAAGATGCTGGACCATAAGAACGACAAGGCTACCTCGCTCGTCACCACGGACGCCAACTCCACCTCCCAATCCGGCGTCTTCGACACGGCGCCCCGCCAAACGCTCGTCCTCCTCGTCGACTTCAAAAACAACGGCTCAGCCATCTTCCCCTACGTATCCGCGCAGATCGCCGCCCTGCGCGAAAAGGGCTACCTGACCTACTACAACGGCGTCGAGACAATCGAAGGCCCCATCACCGTGGTCGCAACCGGCAACGCCCCCTTCGACATGGTCGTGGCTAACTCCACCTACCGCGACATCTTCTTCGACGCGCCCCTGGACAGACTCGCCCTCGCCCCCGGCACCACCACCGCAGGCCTGCTCGACCAGGCGCAGTACGACGACGCCAACTCCACGGCCCCCGCGGCAGCAACATCGCCCGTCAGCACCTCCGGCCAGGGCACCGTCGGCACCGCGCCGGACAGCCACTTCGACTCCACCAACAGCTTCTACGCGTCCACCAACTTCAAGAAGAGCATCGGCCGCATCTGGTGGGGCCGCGTCACCGCTGCCCAGCGGGAGCTGATCACGGCCCAGATCGAGGGCGCCCACGCCCGCGGCCTGAAGGCACGGTACTGGGGCGCCCCCAAGTGGCCCGTCGCGCTGAGGAATCGCGTCTGGTGGGACCTGGTGGAGATGGGGGTGGATTACCTCAACGGGGATGATTTGCAGGGGATGACGAGGTGGGATTGGGGGGTTCGGAGGCATTGGGGGGTGGTTTGAGTAGGGGTGGAGTCGCCTGCGATGGTTTTGATGGCAGGGATGAATGAATGTACGATGGCGTTTTTTCTTTTTTTTTGTTCAAGCGGTTTGATACCCCCGTCTTATTCGGACGGATGGAATGGAAGGGTGGCATTGTTGGATTCTTCGACATCACGTATAGACCCACCCCAGTCTCCCAATTTAGACATTTACGTTTCCACGACTTTGAACTCGTCTATGAGTCCTTCATGGTGCGAGAGCATGCACCCTTGGACAGAGTTACACTTACAGCGATTGGGGAGAAGACGCGTCCAAAAATGCAGCAACAAGACTTGATTCTAAGAGTGGTATCTAAACGCCCGATCCATGCAAGCAATCTACGCAACAGCGACAATCATACACATACAACAGTCCCACCGCCCGTCCGGTCCGGCCCAGTCTAGAAGAGACTCCACCCACCGCCTCCCTTCTTCATCCTTTCCCTCTCCTCCCTCCTCCCGATCGCCCTCTTCTCCCTCGCCTCGAGCTGCCTCAGCCCCTCCATCTCCTTGAGCACATGCTCGAGCAGATCCTTCCTCCTCACGACATCCAGATGGCGCTTGATCTTCGGATCCTCGCGCGCAAAGCGGTCCATTTCCTCTTGGGTCAGTCCGCGTCCAAGACGAGCATCGAGTTCGCGTGGGAGCTGGTAGTAGAATTTGGACAGGAGTTCTGCGTCGAGGAAGAGGTCGGCAGTGGTGGTGAGTTTGTCGGCGACGGCGTCGAGGAAGACCTCCGGGCAGTGGTATTTGTTGGTTTTGGTGGCGCATTGTTTGGATTTGACGGCGAGAATGCGGAGCTTGATGATGTCGACGCGGTCGCGCAGGAAGACTGCTTCACGGCCTGAGAGGGTGTTAGCTGCGTGGGTGGTTGGACAGGGGACGGATAACACACCTTTGGATAAGAGCGCTTGGCTGAAGCCGCCAGCGCCGCCCACGCCGTCGCCTTCGAGGATGATTTGGCCACTGCGGACGCGGTCGATGAAGGACATGACGTCCTTCACCTTCTTACGGCCGCCCATGACTTCTTCGAGACGCTTGCTCGCTGATTCCGCAACCTTGAGCTCTTCCTTCAGAACGGCAGTGACGTTCTCACGTCCTTTGGCCCATTCGTTGTCTTCCAGGTCGATGCGATACTTGTACGGCTTGATGCATATTTCGAGCTCGTCTGATATATCGTAGGACAGGTCCTTCAGAATCGCTGTTGACGCCTCAGTGATGGCTTGGCGTGCAAAAGGGTGTGCTGCGAAGCGTGAGTTGGCAATGAGGTATTCGATGTTCCGCTGGAGGGCGTTGGCAACTACGCTTGTTGCGAGACGCCCTACACCGAGCTTGGTCAACGCGGCACTGGAACTGTCGAGCTTGATCCTCCAGATCGAGTCCTCGCCTTCGGGGTCAGCCTTCGCAAGGCTACTCAAGGGGTCAGTCTCGGGGAAGGGAGGGCTGAGATCATCCAGAGGCCGGTTCCAATAACGCTGCGCAAGGAGATTCAGAACCTGCTGATCGAGCTCATGTTTGAGCAGTTCCCGAACTTCGCGGCGACCAAAGGATTCGGTGAAGCCGCGGAAGGAATGCTTGAAGGAATCCAGCGACTCTGCGAGGTAAGACTCGGCACTCAGAGGACGCTCGTTGTACTGGACTTTAAATTCGTACGTGGCCTCGGCGAGCTCGCGCTGAATGGCCTCACTTGTGGTTTTCAGGCTGGCCGCCATGGTATGCTCGAGTACGTGCATTAGCTTCTTCTTGAGGTTTCTTGTGCCAACGTCGAGCTGTTCCTCGGCCGCATATTCGGGGTGTGAGTTGAAGTAGGCGTTCTCGTTTTTCGCGATTGCGCTCTGGATGTTGCCGTTGCCGCGATGGAAGAGCTTGCCGCCACCCGCGCCAGCTGGCACACGGCATACAACACCAACGTAACCAAGTCGCAGGGCATACTTCTTGTCATTCAGCAGACTGACGGCGCGCTCGGGGTCAACAAGGTCCATCTTAGTGATAACACCAATGGTCCTTTCGCCGCGCGGGTCGACCTTCCTCGATGCTCGCAAGGCAGTGCTGTTGGCCAGATCGACATCGGCGGCCGAGATGGCAAGTATGACGTTAGGAGCCCTGATGTACTTGTCGCACAGCTGCGAGATGCGCTCCTTCAGCTCGGGAGGCTGGTCTCGTCCCACGACCTGGATGTAACCAGGGAGGTCAATCAAAGAGAGATCCGGCACGTTGGGCGAATGAATACGCAGTTGGATGGGGTCGTCGGAGACGCAGTCGGACGCGGGCACAGCGAGATTGAGGTCAGTCAGAGTCCTCTGGATCTGGCTGAAGTCGGTGAGCTTGCCCAGGCCAAGGGCAGGGAACTCTCCATACTCGGCTTGGGCGTCGGGCGTGTTGACGAGAGTCAGCTCGATGGGGCGGCGGGTGACCATGTTGTGGCCCTTGGGGAGGAATTCGTGTCCAACGATGGCCTCCAGCACGGAGCTCTTGCCCGAGGACTGCGAGCCGATGACAACGATCGAAGGCAAGGTCAGCGAGTCTGACTGGCCGACGGTCTGTAGCAGGCCGCGGATCTCGATCATCTTCTTGGTGAGCATCATCATCTGCTCGTCGCGTGCAATCTTCTCGGCCTCGTGCGCATCATCTCCGTCCTCCTGTCCGTAGCCAAACGCGGCCGCCGTCGAGGCACCTGCCGCTGCGGTGCCGGCGCCGCTCTGCTTGGGCTCCTCAGGTCCCCCGCCGCTGCCGCCGCCATTGCTGCCTCCTGCCTCGCTAGACTGGTCGGCAGCCAGCAGCTTCTGCAGCCACTCCGGGTACTCGGTCTTCTCCAGGTTCTCCTTGGTGCTGCGCCAGCCCTGGTCGATCTGGTCGAAGAAGCCGTTGGCCGTGTCGAGCGCGCCGCCCGCGACATTGCTCACGCCGTCTTTGGCACGGCCAAAGAGATCGAGGGCAAAGCTGCCGGCCTCTGCAGAGCGTTAGCGGTGGTGCTCCTCCCGGTGCTTAGCTTAGCTTAGCTGTACGTACGTCCGGCCTGGTATTGGATGTATGAGACGCCCGCAATGACAGCGCCGCCTGCCGCAGCGCCCGCAGTTGCGAGCTTGGTGACCAGCTTGGGCACGACCCGCGCAAACGATATCGAGCGTGTCGCAGGTAGGTTGTGCAGCGCGTAGCTGCCGAGGGGCCACGGCCGCCGCTTGATCAGGCGCAAGCCGGCTTCATTGCGCAGGAGACCGCCGGCGGGCAGCGAGTGAGTCGTATACAGGCGTGGCGTGTGCAGTGCGGTCCGGCGCGCAAGCGTTGCGAGGCGTGCAGTGACGAGCCTGCCGCTCATGGTGGACGATGCTGTTATGCGTGCGGCGGCGTGCAGGTCATATGTAGGCAGAGTGAGGGTGAGCGTGAGGGTGAGGGCTGCGTTGTGTTTGATGTCGACGTCTAGTCTGCGTCTCTGTGCTTGGGATGCCTGGCTGCGTCCCGGCGAATGTTCGTCACCGCCGCTTTGGGGTCTCAGCGTGGCAGGGGCGTGGGCGTGGGCGCGGGCGCATAGGGCTGACTTTGACTAGCTGACATCATGCAGCCTGCCATCTGCACAACTCGATGTCAATTCACATCGTCTTTAGGCATGTTGTCGATTGCCATTGTGACATACTTTACTTTAGACACAGTAGTGCTCGCTCACCAAAGCCATGCAATACCGATCCTTCCTCCACGATCATATCTCGCAGCCAATTCCGTGATGCTTCTACCTCGGTGCTCGCAAATTTCACCAGCACGAAATCGCGCACGTTTGCAGCGCTCCAGACCACGCCTTCCTTCTTCTCTCTTTCCAATCGTTCTGTACGCCAATGCTCCTTGCGAGACAACTTAGGCTGCACAGCGTCACCCCAGTTGCGACCACCAATGCGTGGAACAGCCTCAAACTCGTCCAGGAAGAACTTTGCCAGTGATACGAACGCAGGTCCCCGCACAATAAGCGTACCAAACACCGAGAATCCATCCATGCGGGAGGAGAGGTGCATGTCTGTTTGCCCGTGCTTGTCCAGGATCAGATTGTCTCTGAGCAATAATCTCTTCTTTCCAGTAGACTCTGTGTCCCACACCTCATTCCGACTCTTATACTCGAAAATGTCCCAGTTCTCGCCTCTAGCCGAACGTCCACTTGTTACCCAGTCGCAGACGCACAAGCTTCCGTAGCCGTGTTCTAAGTGGTAAGTCTGAGACTGCGAGAAGGCCGTGTGCGCAAAAGGCTGCACTGGGTCTGGCAAGTATACTAATGCAGCACCATCCTTCAGGTGAACATTCATACGTTGGTGAGATACAATCTGGGCATCCTCCGTCTTGAAGATTTTGGTTGAACCCTGGGTGAGAAGCAGAAGCCGTGTTTTCTTGTCCATGTGCACATCCAGGTCTATGCTGTCTCCAGCAACAATCCCGCCTCCATATGTTAAGAGGTAGACCGTGTGCACCAGGCGAGGCGTGTCTGCCAATGGAACATAGTCTGGTGGAGGCAATGGCTCAGGAGCAATGAGCTTCAAGGGGTACTGGTAGGAGACTGCTTTGAGTACGGGCGCGTCTGGCGCCAAGACCTCTACAACAATAGAGCCATGACCAGGTTTGGACGTCGACTTGGCAAAAGGTGAAGTGAAGGACATGGCGGGGTGCTATTTCTGCCTGACCTCCAGCATCATTGAACTTGTGAATATGTAGTATTGACTCAGATATTCAATACCTTCGACGATCGTATGTCTGAATAGCGCAATACGCGAGCTAAAGTGCTGCAGGCCACAAGCAAAACGGCTGCGAGCCAAACGCGCTTTCCTTATCGACAGTCACGATAACGCCAAGCGAGCTGCAACTTTTTGTGGTTACCCCTCCCTTCCTGTCCTTCGCTTGCGTCTCCACCTTTGTGCAGCACCCGCCAAAAAAATAAATCTCAACTTTTTGCGACATACAACGCCCGAAGGACGCTTCTGGGAATCGAACTCGCGAACTCTCCACATGTCACTGCGACCGTCGTAGGTGAGCAGTCGCCCGACGACCAGACGATGGCGGGCATGGACGACCTTATCGACCATCTGCTCTCTGAGATTGCTCTCACTGGTGTACAAGGTATGCATGACTCGCGCGATCTCTCCCTCCACCACACTTGTCTTCGCGCTGTGTTTCTTGGTGATCAGTCAGCTCCTACACTGCTCCACACTGCTGCAGGCTCTTTGGCTTCCCACTTCCCACGCTAGTACCAGATTTGGAAATCGTGGCAACCTCGCCACAATGTCCAATGCAAGTCTGATTAACCGACCGCAGGTGCTGGCAGCGCGGACTTTAAACGATTCGTGAAGTCTTACTACGACAAGCCGTTGGGTGAAGGTGGACCAAGTCGCTCTGCTGAGCTTGATCGAGTCGGTCCTGCATTTTACGAGAATGTATGGCAGTGGGTCACCAGTCATACAGATATTCGCATAGCGCATAAAGGAGCGACATGTCGCTATACTCTTGCAGAGTTCAAGGCGGCAGAAATATCTGAACAGAATGCGACAGACGTTACAGTCGCAAGCCAGGCCATCGGACCTAAGGCCACAGTCAACCACACGGCAGGCCATGCTGAATCGTTACTTGCGCTGAAAGACTCTCTGCGGCAACGTCTGAAGAAAGAAGGGCACCAACCGCGTGCGACAAGTCTCCTTCATCAAGATACTCTTACGACAGAACATGATGCGCGGAGCACTGCCATCATTGTTCCGCAAAATATCAACCGCGCACCTCGTGTGGCTCCCATTACAGCAGGCAATAATGACACCGTCTTCGACGATGTTCCCACAAGCCTGACTGCACCTCGTCTCTTTGCGAGCCAAAGTCGTATCTGGCACGCATTGACAGGGCACGGAATCGATCTCAAGAAGGTCCCGACCATGGAGTTTGTTCTGCTATCTCTCATTGCTTCACACGGGGAAGGTGGGGTCACGCAGCCAGATCTGACTATCATGAGCGGGCAAGACAAGCGTTCTGTTCCAAAACGGACTGACGAGCTCTGCCGCAAAGGTTATATTGAAAAGCGGCCTGTGCAGTCGGGCAAGCTGCGCACCAGCTTGTGCGTACACAGAAAGTTTGTCTCTGACGACCACTTCTTGACCTCGGGAAAAGTTGAAGATGTCTTTCAGTACAAGAAGTTTGTTGTATCTGGCTTCGTGCACTTGCTGTATAACACACTAAAAGACGCCGGAGTAGTTCCAACCAGGGATATTCGCACGCGTTTAGTAAGATATTGTTCTCCTTTCTGTATCTAGCGCTAACACAAGGCAGAACGTGCCGATTTTGACGTGGAACAAACGGGCAGTGCAGGGCGCACTTATTCGTCTAGACCAAAGTGGCATGATCAAGCGCTTCAGAGCTCGTAGGCAAGACTCGGAAGACAATTGGCTCACTTGCATTGAAGTGCTACGAGAACCCCGACCTGAAGATCACGACAACTTGAAATTTCGGCGTCAGGTTGCGTTCAACGAGGCCGAAGAGGACCAATCGGATGAGGGGATTGATGGTGATACAACGATGAAGGATCTAGAGGTTGATATTTTGAACAACTCTCCCGAAGAGGCAGAGGGTGGAGAGGGTGGAGAAGAGAACGGAGGTCGAATACCTCCTCAGTGGGTGCCTGAACGCTTACTCGCTAACACACTACATGAGATTATTTCGATGGGTGGCCCCAACGGTTGGGATGCTGGCGTATTACGGGACCGTATCGTCGGCAAATTTTGGCGGCGACCAATGGAGTCGTATCTCACACGTCTGACGGATGATTGGGAAGCTACGCAGCTTCCTCACATTCGACACCTTGCGCTCATTCGAGACACCCGCAACACACAGGAGAAGAAGTTCGTCCACTATGTCTACCGTACATACGGTAATTTCCAGAAAGCCGTAGACGCTGGTGAAGTCATCTGGGCTGGAGTAAGTAAACCTCCTTCAAAGCAGCCATCCGCCTCCAAAGGAGGTCGACCAAAGAAAGCAGGCCCCAAACACCTTGTTGATGCTTGGGGCTTCCGTGCGGTCGAGCCACATCATCACCTCAATAAAGATGGGTCAGGATCGCTCTCCGAGTGCCGTGCTGCCATAACCCATAGGCGGGAGTATGGGCCACGCTGGGACAACTCGTTCCTTGATGATATCGGCTATGAGAAGGTTGAGATCTACAAACCGGAGAGACCTACGGGGAAAAACGGTACAAAACCGAAAGCCCAAACCAAGCTAAGCTTTCCTTCACTCGCCAGTCCTTCTACTCCGATTCGATACGATCGCATCGCAGATGCAGCAACTGATGTTGAGGATGTTGGAGCCACCCCTCCAGCAATGGTCATGGGCTTGCCGAAGCGAAAGTACGACTCTGGGCTGCTTACCATCGACCAGCGCATTGCCCTTGGCTTGAAGCCAAAAGGTCGCCTTAGTAAATTTGTAGAAGACCAAGTTAAGGAACACCGGAAGAAGTCAGGGGATCCACTCTCGGTCCCAGAGTCCATTGTGCTCGATAAACCAACAGGAAAACCTATCCAAGCAAAGAGTGTTCCATTGATGACAAAGGAAGAACGAATTGCTGCAGGTCTACCACCACGAGGGCGCTTGGGTCAGAAGATGGAGGATGAAATCCGTGTACAGCGCGGGCTTCCAAAGAGCGTTGAGAAAGTAAAAAAACCACGCAAGAGCAGACCATCCAACGAACCAGCTCTTCTGAGTAAGGAGCAAAGGATAAAGCTTGGCATCATTCCCCACGGCCGTCTGCCACAGTCGCTGATAGAAGGCTTGCGTGAAGAGCGCGAATTTGACATATCTCTTGACCAGTCGAAGGTTATCCCTGCATACAAAGAAGCTGTCAAAGACAACAAGTCGAAACCAGACATAACGCGTTCAATTGATCGGGCCAGATTCCTCACGATGCAACTGTTCGATCCTGGCAGAACACTGGATGACAGTGACGCAACTTTTCCAGTTGAGGACGAAGAACCAGCGGAGGTTGATACAAGACCAGAAACGCCATCTCTTGAGAAGCGAAAGGCCAAAGACGATGTCTCTACCTTGCTATCGTCCAAACGAGTGCGCATCGAGCCTGGACCTGCGGGAGTCAGTGCGATTATCCCTACACCACCACCAACAGCGACCGCTGAGGTGCAAACAACCCAATCTTCGCAAGAGATCTCCTCCACATTCACCCCAGAAGACGAGGATAGGTCAGGTCTGGCTACTTCTTCACCTCCAACAAGGCTTGATGAGATCCCGCCATCCTCCGAAGCCCCTCTCATTCCTGATCTGTCAGCACTGGAGGCAAAAGTCCGTCTTATTAAGAGCAAATACAGGAACAGAGCAGCCCCTGGCCTTTATACGGATCCTTTTGCAAAGCGACGAATTGGACAAGGTCGGCCTCGTAATGCTTATATAGCAACGTTCCGACTCCCTAAACTCACGACTTTGGAATGGTTTACTCCAGATGCACCAGAAGAGGCAGTCCGGATTCAGCAGGCTCCTCCAATGGATGTCTCAACTGTTCATTCCTCAGGAAATGTGGCAGATCAGGGCGCAGTAGATGTCAATGATGCTACAGTCACACCTGAGCTACCAGAGTCTGTCAATCCAATCTCAGGTGCGGCTGATATAGCTCCTGATGCATCTGAGACGGTTCACACGACACCTATCGAGCAGAGTCAAACACGAAATTCTGGTAACGCTGAAGAGGAGCTGATCCCCAACGATGCAGGGTCAGACCCATTGACAGCCGTTCGAGACACTGAAACTGCATCTGCCCGCGTTGTAGGTCATTCAGAGTTGGACGATGATGTCTTACAGCAATCTGTTCGCCCTATTGCTGGCTGGAACGCTATCAACAAGCCATTACAATCGTTACCTGCATATCAAAGCCCGTACGCAACTCCAGATACTCCAGAGTCTATTCCACTTGTAGAGGCAAGCCCGGAGATTGGCCATGTTGAAACGACAACCCAAGACGGTGAAGATGGTGAAGACGAATCTCAAATCCAGGGTGTATATGGCCCGATTAAAGAAGTGAATATGACCAACCAGAGCGCAAGGAAAGTTGCAGCATATATGGGTACCAAGACAGGTGGAGGAAGCCAAAAGATGTTTCGCCACACGGTTATCATGCAAATCATCGATCTTTGTAATGGAGTCTACCCTATGCACGGAGAGATTGGGCGACCTTTCATCACGCTTTGGAGGCGACAGTACCCTAATGTTGCTCCCCCAAACTCGAGCACTGTATTGTCCAATCTTAGGGACATGATTGCAGACCCGGATAGCGGACTCAAGAAATTCAGTTTCCTCATAAGGCTTCGACAGAGCGCTGGCCTCAAAAAGAAGGACATGGTCGTATATTCGCATCTGACGCCTACAAGTCCACAGGTCACGAGACTAGCGTACAAGATGGCGAACTACTCAAGCAACAAGGCGCATCAGTACTATCCAGAAGAGATCCGTCATCTTGTCACCGACGAATCATTCTATGTGCCAATGACGGTCGCGCCAAAGGACGAAAGTATCAGTTTAGAACGCCTAAACCCTAGCCTGCAGCACAAGATCAAAGAAGCAAATCTAGAACGGAGACGACGCTACTACCACAAGCAGAAGGATGAAGAGTCTGCTCGAAATGCTCAAAACGCTGGGGTTGAGGCACCACTCAAGCGAGCATCAAATGAAGATGGACAGCCGCGCGCCAGACGAGCCCGTCTTGCAAGTCTTAACGATAAGAACAAGCGATATCGTCGAGCTCCATTGTCGGCTACTTCTACGGGTCCTATGGATCCTGAAATCGAGGAGAGCATTGCTGAGACGCCTGTCGATGATCGTCAGCATAGCCCGATGTGGACCGAACCTTCGGTCAATCACACGCATCACGATGATACTCTGCCACAGGATGGACCAGTCGCGCATTTACAAGCTATCCAAGAAAGTGGACTGTTGATCTCTACGATCACTTTACCCCTCATTCGGTTCTATGCATCGAATGGCACCTTCTCCACAGAGTTCGGGGTCATACGCAAGTATGAACAACAGAGTGTGCCCTCATTGGCGAAAACCACTGTATCCAAAGCGAAGAGTACCAAGCGTGTCAGGATTGTCGAGCCCATATCTCAGGGACCTGCCAAAAAGGCTCGATTGGACATAGGCAAACCCAACATAATCATTCCGGACGACCTTGTCGTTGAATCTAGTGAGGACAGCGAAGACCCGTACTCGTCTTCTACCTCATCATCTTCAGACAGTGAAGATGACGTTCCCCTAATGCAATTAAGCAACGCCAGAGCCGAGGCAAGAGCCAAAGCTGAAGCGAGAATCAAGGCCAAAGCGAAGAGAGACGCGAAAACAAGACGAAGAGGTGGCAGAAAGGACCCTCCACCTACACTCCTGGAACGTCTTACTGGTCTGACTGGCGACCCGAGTGCAGACGTTTACTTCCCACCAAAGCCAAGGATACATTCACAGAAGAAGTACCCAAGTTGGGATGAAAGGAAGAAGGCTAAACTCAGAAAGCTGCAGCAACACAAATTCCCCGAAAGTCATGATCCAATCGACAAATTTAAGAAGCTGTTCTGTACGCTTGTTGTTGCCTCTTCGATGGCGGGAGAAGCCGGTCGTCTTGACTGGAACATGGTTAAGAGGATGCATAGCAGCAAATCCTTTAACCTTGCAAAGACCAAGGCTTTGTGGATCTGGATACAAGCCAACATGGCGTCAGAGATTGCCGAGCTGAAAGATCAATTTGAGAGTCAGTTTTTGAGCGCCTATGAGAATAATGAACTTGCGGCGATCGAAGACCCCTCAACTTATGATTGGGGCAATCTCGTTGGATGGGCCATGCATACTTGTGTCTATCCTGAGCTCTCTTTGCCTGTCTGGGGAGAAGCCTTGCAGCATTTCATTGTCGACCTTTCAAGCTTCGAGGCTCTGGACAGACCTAAGTGGCACCGCGAGAAGATTGCAGACAGGGTGCGCACGCATATACAACTACAGTACTCATTCAGGTTGCCGTTACATCGTTCCCAGGCTAAAGCCGGTCCCATTAACAATACAGAGCTCAAGGCTCGATCGTGGATTCGTGCCAATACAGCAACCCCACAAGCCGTCTACGAGAGCAACTCAGCTCACGAAAAGCTTCGAACTATAGACAATTCAGTGCTTGCGAAGGTAGTCGGCGAATACGTCGATCGAAAAATGATGCGAATGCGCAAGCTTAAGCGACTCTTACCTGGAAGAAACTACACCTTCACAGCAAGTGTTGCAAAGCAGTATGGACGGACCTTCCAACTTAGCGATTTCATGACTGCTGTGACAACCAAGAAGAAGATGGATGCTGCTTTTACAAACAAAGACCCAGAGAGGCGCTACTACTCTATCTCACGTACGGAGAGAGACGGAAACCTCATGGCTATCATGTCACTGTTGGGCGACGGCAAAGTCATGCTTGTTCCTCAACTTCCATCTGTGAACAATGAGTTTGGAGCCCCACTACCACGACTTTCTGTTTGGGGTTTCACGGAAGGCGACTATGTTCATCGTGGCATTGACAGGCAACGCTTGTTCTGGGATATACATGTCGTTCCAACTGACACATATCAGTATGGCAATCCACTGAGCCCAAGTCACGCACCATCTGGGGCTGTGCTGGGCCAGACTGTAGGATGGTCTCCGCTCCCGCTCCCCCCACTGCCAGGCAAAACGGATCCAGATGCTTTGATACCAATTTGGAGCAGCATGGACGGGCAAAACGTTACTTGGCCATGGTGGTACCGGATCCTGAATCTTGTGCTACAGCCCCTCATATTCCAGCCTGGTGCAACTGTCCAAGACATATACGCCAACTGCGACGAGTACACAACCGAGATCTTCGAGATTGAACTCGTATTGCAATGGCTCGTAGCCGTCAACGCTGCCAAGCAGGTCACGGGCGGTGGCTATATGACTAAACCAGGTGTATGGGCTGTCTTCGGCGAGGTGCTGTACGACATGGAGGACGACTGGCTGAACGCACACGTCAAGCGCAAGAACGAGAGGCACAAAAGGCAGCAATGGCGCGATCAGTACAACACGAGGTTTTCTGCTATGCAGAGTCGCGGCGTGCAACGGCGTCTGATTGACGTATCTGACGAGTCTGATGCGCACTCGGACAATGGGCACCACGAGACGGTGGATACAAGTGCAAATATCGTGCGACATCCGAAGGAGCAGTACGCGATCCTGCATAGACAGATGGCTACAGCGCCACTTGTGCCATCTGACACCGGACAGCTTGCTGAGACGGCGGCTCAGTCTCCTACCGCTTCCAGGCTTGGATCTGGAACGCAGGCATCAGAGTCTCAGTCTACAGGAAGCCCTGATGTTGAGATGCAGGATGCAGATGCAGATGCAGATGCAGACGGTGAGACGGGTGTCAATGGCGATACAGGTTGAGTGTATTATATCGTTGAAGAAGCTACACGTCGCCTAGAAGGCTCTGGCGGTTATCAATTGCCATGACCGTAACTCGTATGCAGATGAATATTTATCAATGGAAACCCTCCCTGTGCTGGTCAGATGCAGCCATACAAAACTTGCCAGCATTCCAGTCCAGTCTGCATATCGCATATTGGATTGAAGGCCCCATCATGATGAGTACGAAGGTCAAGAATAGAATATAGACACTACAAAGTAGCTTTTGGAAAACATGGCCGGGATGGCATGTGCATGGTGTGGAGGTCGACGCACGGTCTCAGCAAAATTGGGGCATGCAGGGACAGGCTAGCGCGCTTGCTCCCTGTCGCCCGTCGCCCGTCGCCCATGGCTCCTGAGACTCCCTGACAACCATCACCAACTCCACAGCGACCAGACCCACGCACCCCACGCGCTCGCGTTCGCGCTCGTTTCACCCTCGTTGGCTACTGCTGCTGCTCTCAGTTCGCTACTCACACACTCGCTACCACTCCGCTCTTGCCGCTGCCCACCTATTCCGGCTGCTGCTGCCACGCCTTCGGCTGTCGCTCCGCCCAAATCTCGTTGTTCCGTGCCTCACGCATATATAGCACAGCCTCGCCGCCGCCCCAAAAAACAGCACACCCACCACGATACCCCCCAAATCTTTCGAGTAGCCCTCATCATGGGCTTTGGCGACTTCACCACAATATGCGCGAAGGCGTCGATACCCCTGTGCTCGCTCGTCGGCCACCAGGAAATCAATGGCGGCGCCGGCATACAGACCAAGTGCTATGCACGCACCATTGAGATCGCAAACACGCTCATCTTCCAGGTGGCGAACGACTTCATGCACATTCTGGCCCTCATCATGACAGTCATCATGATCTTCCACGTCCGTTCCAAGTTCACCGCTGTTGGTATGTGCACGTGAAGATAGAATAATTGCGCAACTGTACTGATACGCAGAAACAGGCCGCAAGGAGATCACTTCCTTCTTCTACATCTACTTCCTTCTGACCATTGTCTCGCTCATCCTCGATGCTGGCGTCGCTGCCCCTGGTTCTGCCGCCTATCCTTACTTCGCCGCCGCCCAAAACGGCCTCGTATCCGCCCTGTGCACCAGCTTGCTCATCAACGGCTTCGTCGGCTTCCAACTGTACGAAGACGGCACGACCTTGTCTGTCTGGTTGTTGCGCTTGACCTCCCTCGCCATGTTCATTGTTGGCGGTGCCATCTCTCTTCTCACATTCAAGAACTGGGCCGGTATGGATGCCAAGAACCCAATCGGTATTTTCGTCGTTACCTACATCGTCAACGCCATCTTCCTATTCATCTATCTCGTCAGCCAGGTCATCCTTGTTATGGGCACACTTGAGGACCGCTGGCCGCTCGGCGACATCGTTTTTGGCGTCTTCTTCTTCGTCATCGGACAAGTCATCTTGTACGTCTTCGGCGACACTATTTGCGACGGCATTCAGCATTATCTGGACGGTCTGTTCTTTGCCACCATCTGCAACCTCCTCGCAGTCATGATGGTCTACAAGGTTCGTATTCCACCTTTTATTAAATGATCGCCTCGCGCTAACGAAATCTAAAAATAGTACTGGGACTCAATCACCCGAGAGGATCTCGAGTTCTCCGTCGGCGTCAAGCAGCACAACTGGGAAGTCAAGGAGCTGCTCCCGGAGGAGGATAAGCGCGGCACTGTCTACCAGGAATCAGAGTACGCTTCTTCGGTCTACCAACAGCCGTACCCTCGACACTCGCAGTATTCCAACCTCGGTCATTGAGCGGCCCTGGATATCTTTTTTTGTTCATGTAGTTTTGGACTTCTTTGTACAAACCTTCTTTTTAGCCTGGAATCGAGGTGGCGGCGCTCTTCCACGCAAGACGGTAGTAATAGCCCGCTGTATAAGTCGTCGTATGGCCTCCACTGTGGGATACCGTGTTGGCATACGATCGCACTTGGTCTCGCGTTTCCATGCCTACTCACGACCCATTCTGATGACCCCCATAGTTTCATATAGTATAATAACCACCGCGCGAATTTCAAATAAGTCGCTAAACACACACGCACGGCTTCGGTCTAGTTGCACTTTGTGTCCTTGTAAAACGAGGTTTGTGATGGGTAACAAGAGATTGCTGGACAAGACACCAATGATCGGCAACACAGGAGCTCCAAATACCTGTTTAAAACCCGTGTTGTTATCTCACAGTCCCTGAGTTCGCGGATAGTACTGTTTCCATCATTGCAAGATATACGAAGTATTGATGAGAAGTAAGTGTTGATGCTCACACTCGGTTGAAGGTGATGACATAAGCACTAATGTCAGTCAGTCGAGCCTTCTCCAACCGTTTCCACCACCAACTTTCTATCGCCAAACGTTTATCAATGTGTTCTCTTTTGTCACTACCCCGGGAGCTTCGCGATCAGATCATTGAACATGTCGTTCTATCCCGCAAAGTACCCCCTCAGGATCCCGCGCAGTGCTTGCAGTCAAGAGTGGAGTCTTCTAGCGACAGCACGCTAAAGTTGCCAGCACAATCACAAGAGACCTACAATGCTTCCGGGCTGCTTGGGACTAGTAAACAAGTCAAGGATGAGACACAATACCGTTTAAGTCAACTCAACCCTCCCTACTCACTAGATGTGATGATCGGTGATAATGAGCTCTGGCCCACCTGGACCTGCTGCCCAACACGAGCGTCTGGCCCGATTGATACCGTCAATGTAACATTGCGCTTCTTCAGCAAACCGGATGATCCATTTATGGTCCATGTCGCACGCACAGTTGGGGCGGTCTTACGGGGACGCAAGTGGAGCAGCACCTCCTTGCATCCGCTGGCTGAACTCTTCTTACACATACGCGACATTTGCCTTCAGCCGGGTGCCAAAGAAGCCAACACAATCAAAACGCTTTGCTTTGATGTACTCACGATGGACCAGTTGGATCATATGACTACGGTGACACCCACAAAGCCCCTGTCAAGCGTCGGGCTGAAATCGTTGTTCGGAAAGCATCGTTCCTTGTGGAACTCTTTCCGTAGTATTCATCAGTACCCATTCGGGGGCGACGGAGATACAAAAACACTTGAAGTCGTAGCATCTCTCAAGATCATGGTGATATTGTTTCTACAAGAGGCTTGGGAGGATGACTGCGCAGTATATGCCAACTACGTCGGGCCGTTGGGCGCTGCTTTTCGAAGTGTGCAGAGTCTGAAGTTTCTGGTTGACGGCCATGACATTGGACAATTGACGTCTCGCGTCCTGTCTCCATAATATCATACCGGTTGTCAATGCTTTATAGGGCCAAAATGAGGGAATAGTGGGCACTCGTAACTCAGAAGATGTGTCGTTAAAATCATTGGGGTTTAATTGACCGATTTCGGCTGACACCAGCGAATTAATTAAATTCACATATTGCACCCTATCAGCCGCGAGCAGCCACTTGACACATGAGAAAGTTGAGCGCATCTTACCTCAGGATACGTGACGTGCTGAGAGTCACGGTATATGATTCAACCATGGGGCAATGAGGAATGCGGTTGATGGTCGCTCGGCCCGGATCCACCCGCCGTTCCGCACTCAGCCGCCAGCGTCATGTTGAACCTCGACAGGTACACTAATCTATGCAGGTAGTCAAAGGTCGCGTTATGCCGCGCCCCTGCCAGAAGCGGCGCGCACGCGTCGCTGCGCAGAAAGGCGCCAGCGTAAAGCCTGTCCAACCGCCCCCGTTACCGAAAAGCAAACCATCGGCGCGAGGGAAGCCCCAACGAGGCCGTGGCCGGGGTCGTGGAGGTCGGGGTGGAAATTTTGGAGGCCGCCCAACACGCGGACAGAACAGTCAGATGGGTGGCGCAGAAGAGTTCCGATCGTTTGTGGAGGCTCAGAGAAGCGGGAATCAGTTCGGCGCGCTGAATAATAAGGCTCGAGCAGGCAGTGGCAGGCCCCTCGACCCGTTCGTACTCGACGACTCGGACTCTGACCTCGAGGAGGGTGAGCTCACTGACGATGGTTCTGATATGGACGACTCGATGAGCGACCTCGACACGGACGACAGCGAAGGTGACATGATGATCAACCTAGGAGAGGTCCGACCTCAGAAAGGAAGACCAATAAGGGCACAAGTCATGTTCACTGCACTGGAAGCAGCGTCGGTGTACAACAATATGCATCAGGCTGGGTTCCCTCTGTCTGCCAGGAGGATGGGTAGATTCGATGCCAGAGGAGAGCTCGTGGAGGTCGAGATCCAGGCTGTCTACACCAATGGCCAGAACATGTCACAGAGCTCGCACATGCACTCCACCAAGGGATCAAACGTACCCGTGCAGACGAGAAGCGCCGGTGATCGTTCAACAAGGTCGTCCGCCTATGTATCAGACTTCCCCAGGGGACAGCAAGCGGCCGCGGACAAAGCTCAAAAAGCTCAAGCTCCAGCTCCACCGCGATTGCCCGAGCACGATTTCGTCAGAGACTATGTCTTCGACTGGGGCAGGTACAAGAACAGCCACATATCAGATGTGCCAGAGAGCTATCTCCGCACCATCGGCGGGCAGTCGTTCGTCTTCGACGGTAGACACCCTGGTCTCAAAGAAGCATTCGACCACCACCGTCCGGAACTGCGACGGGCTGCGGTTGACGTGCAGCCACCAGCACAGGCTCCAGTTCAGGCTCCCAGACGTACACGAAGCAGCGTCTCGTCTTTCGAAAAGTTCAGATTCCCCAAGGGCGCGGCCAAGGGCAAGCGCCTCGATGAGGTTGACGAGAATTATCTGAAAACACTGGAAGGGATGCCAACCATCGTCCATTCCTGGCCTGGCTTGAAAGAGGCGCTGGCGGACTTTAACGAGAAGACTGGCCGCCAAGGGAGGGTGTTTCCCGAGCACGTGGAGTCGCGATTGCCTTAGACTTTTGGCGTTCTGGTCCAAGCGCCTTCTCCAAAAAGTCCCAAGTCCCATAAACACGGCGTCATCTTCTCGTTGCAGTCGCTGCAGTCTCCAACAGCAGCGCTGCGTTACGGTTACGGTCCTTCGTTCAAGTCCTGCGTCGGCACTCGGCCGGTGCTGCAGCCACCATGGTGACCACACGCCGTCAGTCGAAGGACTTCGAGCCCGTCGAGTTGTCCATTGTCCCACGCCCTGATCGCAAGGGCAAACGCAAACGAAGCAATACTGCAGCACCTGCTCCAAATGCAGACGCAAACGCCCCACAGCTGCCAAGCCAGCCTTCGGCTAAGCGTCCAAGGAAGGTGAAGGTCAAGAGCACCGCCAAGACTGGTGTTGCGCCTGAGCCTGCGCAGCCTATACTGCCCGCAGTACAACCAAGTACGACCAAGGTTCCGGCCTCGAAAAAGCCAGCAGAGCGCAAGACAAGGAAGGCGAGGGCGAGGGCGAGGGCTAAGGAAATGAACGCTACGAAATTCGGAGTGAATCAGCAAGGTGCGAAAAGGTCTGCATCGGTCGACTTGACCATGGAGACCGACTCGAGCGACGACGAACCGCCACGGCAAATCCACCCTGCAGCTTCTCGCGAATATGACGCCGAAAACGACGATGCCGACTCGCGATATACGCTGGGCCCTAGACGAAAGGAAAAGAAGAGGAAGCCAGCCCCAGCAATCGCACGGCAGACAGCAGAGCTCAAGTTTGAGGAAGATGGCCTGGAAGAAGTCGACAAGGCCAACGTGGCGGTGACCAGCATGAACAAGAGAACAGCGAAGCAAGCTGAGGGGATCGTTTCTTTACCTTCGACTACTGTCAACGACAACAACATGGCAGGTCACAACACGATCAAGCCGAGTCGCAAAGAGAACAACAACAAAGGACAAAAGAAGGCCAGCTTTATTTCAGGCGCGCCCTCCAAGCTCGTCATGTTCACTGTAGCCGAAGCCGTTGAAGCCCTGACCTTGTACAAGGATGGCACCATGTACGGCCCTGCTGCCATCGATCCCCAGTCACGCCAGCCCTACTCGCCCCTCCGCACAGGCGAGACACCCTCATACCCCGTAAAAGGCACTTATCACCTCGGCGCTCTCGGTCGCTACGGCATCGACACCACCCCAACTCTCCCCTTCGCCCTCACCGTCCCTCTCTCCGAGCACTCAATGATCCAGACTACCCACTCCGCCTCAATCGGTGAACCCTCGCGCCGCGGCCTCGGCTTCGCCACCGCCCTCACCCACCGACCCGGCGCTCCCGCACCCCGCCGCCCAAACAACTACTGCCTCCCCTTCGGCCGGTACCGCGGCCGGCGCGTCGACAGCGTGCCCATCTCGTATCTGCAATCCATCCACGGCACCGACGAGTATTACAGCGACACCAAGCTGCTGCAGGCTATCAGCGACTTGTACCCCAACGGTCTGTTCGAGTCGGCCGTCGAGCGCTTCACGCTCGAGAGCGGCGGGTTCAAGGGCAAGAGGCTGGACGAGGTGCCCAAGAGCTATGTCTGGGGTTTGCTGCGCGAGATGAATAGGGGTGGGAAGAAGGGGGAAGGGGAGGGGGAGACGCGGTTGCAGAGCGCGCTGGTGGCGTGGGAGCGGGCGCAGTTGGACCTTACGAGGGACTGAGGCCGTTCGTCTCGTCCGCGCGTTCTTTGGTGTGAGTGGGTGTCGATGCGCTGTGCCATGTGAGTAGGGCGTTTTTTTTTTGTTCCATGTGAGCGGCTAGCGTTGGTCGTTGTTCTGCTAGCGAAAGTGCTTCGCGGCAGGGAACTGGGAACGGGGTTCGCATGGCTTGTACGGTATTCACGTGTAAAGAGTGCATGATACTCCATGAACGAGCTTCTATTACAAGTCCTACACACTTCCCTCACAACTCTCCTCCTACGTCCAAACACCCCGCCTCGCCTCACCCATGCATCTCCTCCGCCTTCACAACCACACCTCCCTCCCCCGCAGCACAATCCCGCCCCAAATCCCATACATCCAGTATATTCCGCCACGCCAGCCTGGCGCCACCGGCCACTTCCTTGTAGCCCCCGGACTTCCGGTGGCCCATCGACTGCGTGTCGTCGGTACCTGCGCATGCACAACCCTGCGTCGTTGCCTGCGTGTCAGATGGCGCTACCACATGCACTTGAGGAACTTGGAGGTGCGGGCCTCCTGCTCCGCGGGAGTGCGGGGGGAATTCGTCCTCACCTGGCTTGCGGCGGTGTGCTCGGTGGGCGCGCCGTGCTCTGGTGCATCCGCTGGTGTGGTTGGGTGCTGTGACGCGGTACCCGTCGAGTCCTGGGGAAGGTCAGTACGGAGGCCTCTGGGTGTAGCTGCAGCTGGGGGGCGAGAGGCAGGCGCTGATGACTTACCTTGGCGGACGAGTAGTAATCTGCGTTCCAGTCGACGCCGACGAACAGCCAGCTGTGCGCGAGGAACCACAGGCGCTGGTCGACGGGCGTGGTGGCGATGGCCTCGCAGACATCGCCGTGCGGGATCTGGCCCGGTGCGTTGGTCACGGGGAAGCCGTCGCAGGGCCGTTTGCGCACCATTTCCTTCAGGCGGCTGATGCTGTAGGGATCCGAGTTGGCTTCGATCCACGCGATGCGGTGCTGGATCCAGGATATCATGCTGATGGGGAGCCAGGGTACGAGGGCGATGTCGTGCAGCTTGAGGAGGAGGTGGAAGGCGCTGGCGGGATCTAGACTAGGGACTAGGGGAGGGACGATTGGGAAGGGAGGTTTGTACGTTTCTTTCTCTGATGGACAGGAGGACTGCGCGGATGTGGAGTCTGTGCTTGATGCTGGTGAGGCAGACGACGCTGAGATGCTGGAGCTGGAATTGTAAGGTTCGGTTGTAAGGTATGTAAAGCCGGAAGCCGCAGAATCCACTTTTGGGTTTGGCGACCGCGCTCGTGTCGGCAGTGCATCATCAGTCGCTTCCTGGAACTGCTTGAGATGGTCTGAATACGAAAGCAGTTGAGGGACTGTCGCACAAATCTCCTCCGCCAATATGATAGTAATAGACTCTGACGCAGACCTTTGCAGGCGTAGATTCTTGTGCTTGCTGCCAGCACCGCAGGCGAGCAAGATCGTACATTGTTGTTGCACAACTTGATGGAGATGGATGCGACAGGATCGAACGTTGTTCCAAAGATGGCCTGCGAACTGTTGTGGGTAGACTTCTGGAGGATCAGCGACGATGCTCAACGAGGGTGTATGTAAGCTTACCGTAGAATACCCGATTATACACCATCTGCTGGACTTCCGTTGCTTCTGTTGGCGACCAGCTTTGCCTATACCATGTGTGACTTGGCATCCAGCATTTCTCAAACCATGTGTGACTCGGCATTTCTTCGATGAATGACTTCAACTCGGAATCAATTTGCAGAGCCTTCTGAATGATATCTTCCGGACGTTGATTCGACCTTCCCTTCAGATCACCCCTGAATTCAATCACCCGGGACAAGATGTCGACTAATCTTGCATGGATCGAGTGTTGGTTGATTTTATCAGGGACATGCGGTCTAACCCGTTTGTAGGAGTCGGGTAACGGTCGATGCTGTATCCAGCAGTTCATGATCACACTCTGGACTAGAGTGCTTAGTAGGTCCTTGAAAATATCACTGGGCGCTCTATGTTGCAAGCTTAGCGATGCGACGGACATAGCACCCTCGAGATGCTTGCTGACATTGTGCATGCCCGAACCTGGCGACACGAGCATCGTTTCGAACATCGCCGCCATTATAATTGACATAAGGGTGGTGTCGTTGATAGCAGTCTGGGTGCTGGACAGTGCGGTGTTGATGTCCCGAATCGCAGCGACATACATCCTAGTTGACTGCTCGACTAGGTCAGGCCGGTTTACAGTTCTGGCGTAGCCAGCTATACCGTTAGCGATTATACCTCGCTTTAGCGAAGGAGTAGCATATCCCGAATTTGCGTAGAACGTTGGGAGGTAATAGAGCTGCGACACAGCAGGATCTGGGCCGACGTAATTTGACATGAAAAATTGCACACCTAGGTCGTCCCAAGGTTGATACATAACGATGTTAGAAAGATTGACAGGAGCTGAGTTCTGTACAGCGAGTTCGTCCTGTCGAGATGTTGACCTTGAACTTGGCTTGGAACGCTGGGCCTTGATCTTTCTCACAACCTTCTCGCTTTCGTCGTGGAACAGCAAGTCGACAGCATTGCGATATCCTGGGCAAATGCGACCGCCTTTGACGCATTGCCCGCAGGGTGTGGCTTGATCACACTGTGATACAAGATTAGCGAAGACGCCGTGAGCCAATAGCGAGGTTGTAGCTTTGCTTGATGGATATTGCATACCCTGCTTCTACGTTTCCTACATTCTCCGCATGCTTGAACGGAGTCAGCTATCGTCGCAACGTCTTTTGTGGGGCATTCTTACCTGGCGAAGGCTTGCCTGCAGTGGGGTGTCAGCCACCGATTGTGTGCCCCAGCCCTACCGTAGCCGCTACTCACCTCGGTACACCATAGTCTATAATCCCAATCCTACCCTGCATCGAGACGTTGTGGCAAGTATTCACAGCAGTATGCACAGAGGAGGTTATTCGGGAGTACACAGTCCAGATATCGGTCGAATGCTGATTGTGGGATTGCTGAATCGATGAGTTTAAGCAAAACCGCCGAAGGATGAATCTCCCGTTGCCGGGGTGTGCGTCGCCCCTGCTTGCTTGGCACCACAGCCTCAAATCTGCAGCTGCGATCGTCATCAATAACGTTAGTGTACCATCGCATGTATCCTCACACTACTTTTCAGCATCCCCGTGAGGGCGTGGGCTTGTCTAATCAGGACACTGTTTGAGAATCGTACAGGTTCTTCTATCTACTGCAGCTTTCCTGCTCCGAGCAACCACCCGCCTAGCTGCAAGAGTGAACAAGGCTGGTTAAAAATAGCCCTCTGGCTGGTGTATTGGTCCTTGGTATGGAGGCCTTCAATGATATGGAGCCAGTTGTTGGCTTCGTTTGTAGGTAGGCGGATCCTTCCAACGGCCCAGGCAGCTGAGCTGATAAGGTGCAGTATAAACTACCTTCGACGCTAAGTTGCGGCGCAGCATGTCAGAGGCCATGCATGGCTTGAGTGACATTTACGATCGGGCAGTTCCCGTCTCCATCTCGCCCATCGTCTCCATCATCTTCTTTTTCTCCTTCTTCTGTCGTCTATTCTTGATCCTCTGTTTGATGGACGCTTTCGTGCCGGAACAACACATTACTGATGAGAACAGCGCACTTCCTAGCCATAGGAGTGCGTTGAAGAGGTCGCACCATACTGCTCGGGTCATACGCCCTTTATCGACTCCGCCATACGCCGGCTGTGTGCCGTTTTCCAGGTAGGCTTGATAGAAGACTGCAAAGAGCGCGAACCAGAATACCGCGAGGATCCAATCGACCATCCAAGAGAAGCGGTAGTATCGTACAGTTACTCCGTTGACAATGAGGATAACGAGCGTCGTCCCGAATACGACTTGACTGAAAACGAAGCTCGCCGACGCATCTCCTCGTCCATTGCCATGCGACAGCTCAACGGCATAAGATATTCCTGAAGCGAGTGCGAAGGCGACTTGGAATATGCGCAAGCTCAAACGGAATAGCGACACAAGAGGTCTGTCGAGCTTGCTGTTGATGGCAGATTTGAAGGAGCTGGGCTCTATCAAGTGTGTCTTGAAGTAAGGCGGTGGAGGCATGGACGGCGGCGGACCGACGGGCGCAACATCGTTAGGTCTGGGCGAGTCGAAAGAGCTCGTTAAACCTTTAGGTTTTGTATCAATACCCATCGTGTAACACAAGGAAGTCGAGAGGAGAGGGAAGAAGGTCTACTTCAGGTGTGTGAATCTTTCCAAACTCAGAGGTTGGGAAACAAGGGTTATATGTGCGACAAAGCCTCCAATATAGATTCAAGTGATATCAGAAAGATTAAAATAGACCCTAGTTGTCTTGAATTATGCGACATTGCCTCATTGTCGACAGATTTTGATCTATGGTTCTATCGTATCGAAAGAGAACACGAGTATGTGCGTATCGGCGAGTCAGGGCATCGAACACTCGTTGAACACGACTTCTGGCTTTGCGATTGACGTGATTGCCTAGCAAAGTGAAACACGGCCTAGATAGCCAGTTTCGGTAAGCTTTGCGAATTTCCAGAAGCTGGAAAGTGTCTTCATGCACAGGGGGGCCAACATTGAAGGTCAAAGCAGCCAGCCGCGTGTTCGTATTCGCGCTCTTTCCTCGCTTCAAATACGCACTTGCTGCGCAACCTACAACCAAACTTCCAACATGCAACAAGACTCCCCTCTATCGCTAGCAGCCTCCAACACAGAATCGCCATCTGCTAATGAGCGACAAGATGAGCGCTCAGAGAAAAAGATAACCCGGCGCTCACATCGCAAGTCACGCGCTGGCTGCAAGAATTGCAAAACCCGCCGCATAAAGGTATGACAAGCTGGAGAGCATATGCTTCACGAACTCGCTTCGGCCCCTGCAGTGCCTGAGAATTGTAAAGATCTCACTTGGTTCAATGAAAACTATAGCAGTGGCCGCTCCGAGAAACAATTCATCATTACTGACGCTTCTAGTGCGACGAAACAAGGCCAGGATGTGGCAACTGCAAGCGTCGACATGTTGATTGTGATTTTGTTGTACCTTCGTCAACTGCATTGTCGCAAGTAGATCATAGCAACAGCCGGAGCTTCGATACAGACCTGCCGATAACAGCGATCGAACTCACTTACCATTACACAACTTCGACATGCTTCTCTGTCTCACCTTGGATGACTTCAGGTACCACTTGGCAGACTCAGATGGCAGAAATCGGATTCGAGAACCCATATGTGTTGCACCTGATGCTAGCGCTCACTGCGCTACACCTGGCTCATTGTCGACCCAGCCGACGAGAACAGTACACTGCGACTGCAGACCATCACTATGAACGCGCTCTCGTCCTAGTCACGCCGGAAATTGCAAGTCTTAGCCCCAAGAACTGTGATGCAGTGCTGGTAGCGGTTCAGATGATTTGTTTCATCAGCTGGGGTCGCGGTCCGCAGCCTGGCGAATATCTCGCTTTTGGGCGTGACAAGAAGTCAGACTGGCTCGTGATGTTTCGCGGCATCAGAACAACACTTACGAGTATTGACCGATCAGATTTCACCCGAACACACGCTCCCGCAACAAGGTCAAAGGGCCGCCCATTGCCAGCCCAGGAAGTGCCTCACGAATACGAGAAGCAACTTGACGAGCTGCGAGAGTATGTTGAATTTATCACAAGGGGCGCTGAGAATCATGAAGATGACGTCACTTCTGTGAATGTTCTGCGCGAGATGTACGACAATCGTTACCTGGGCGTTGACGGGGAGTTCCACGTCTCCTTTGGCTGGCTATTCCGCACGACAGACGACTTCCTCGACCGACTGCAACAACGCGATCCAGTCCCGATGATCATATACGCGCACTTCGTGGTACTGATCCACGTCCTAGAACGATTCTGGTACATGCAGGGGTGGACTCACCATGTCATGAGCGGGATCTGGGAGCTGTTGCTCCCAGAGTATCGGGCCTGGTTGGACTGGCCCATCAAGAGAATTGGCTGGATTAGGCCTTGAAGGAGACGACATATCCGCTTGTAAGATCGACCAATTACCAGAGTTTTTCTACTCTACATTTGTTCATCCCGCAGCCCACCCCCCACCCATGGGCGCCATACCCGCGCCATCCTGAAACTGAAAGTCCTTAGGATCATGATTCTTCCTCTCGCTCGCCACCCTCCCCACCTGATCCAAAAGCTCCTGCTCGGTGCTCTTCGCGGGGATGAAAACCAAGCCCGCATCCGGCGCCTTCTTCCCCGTCCCGATGAACTTCCCATCCGCATCATGTGCGTACCGCTCGTTGTATAGTCGCCGTGTCATGGGCCGTGCAATGATGCGGCGCGTCACGGTGCCCACGTTGCGGAAGGCGAGGTAGTCGGTGAAGGACTTCTTGTCGTGGCTGTACACAAAGGGGACGGATATTCTCTCGTCTGGGTCGCCTTCGCGCAGAGCGAGGAAGTCGCGGGTTGCGGCGGCGGTGGTGTATGTCGGGGGTGGGGCACTGGGGTGGTTAGTTCGATGTAGATGGTGGGTTTGGAGGGGGAGCGTGCGAGTCGGTGTATGCTGGGGCTTGTGGCTGGTGCTGAGTAAGTCTATGCTGGTGTGCAGTGCTCATGTTGGAGGCGTCGAGGTATGGGTTGGTAGGTGGTTGTTTAGCAGACATGGTGGATTAGTCAAATTACGATGTGTTGTATATCGAATGTACTCTGCGTACGTGTCTTCAAAGCGAGCATTCCCCAGCTCATATACATCTCAGCGAAGCTCCTAGCGAAGCTGCTAATCTTCACCGGGTGGGCGCTGCGCCTCTTCTAGCCCCAAGGCTGCACCAGGGCTGATCGACGGGTATCTCCCCACACCTCAAAGCTTGTCATAAGCCTCCGGTGCTTACCAAGGAATCCCGTGACCAAGCTCTGCTAGAAGGTTGAGGGCTGAGTGGCTGCACCATCGTCTTGGAGTCAGGCGTGCAAGGCTACGACGTCATGTCATGGGTGAAGGTCGGGTTCTGAATGCGCCTTGTCGGAAGTTGCTCCGTCGCTGGGTCTGGCATGCTCGTGCTTTGATCGAACCTGTGGTGATGGAGATGCTTGGAATGTGTGGCAGCGCAAAGATCGAACATGGTAACAAGGGTAGATGTTCTGAGCTTGTAAGTGTGTTCACTACAGTAAGTAGCTGTTTAGAGATGCAAGATGCAGTACCAGTACAAGCATCAGCGGAAACGACAATTGGAAGACGCCTGTAGTATCATGTCGATACTCCAAGTTGGGACGACACGTAATTTCTTACAAAACAAATCATGGATAATTGACAACAAACCATCGTGGACGGCGCATGACATTTGCAATGATTTGTTTTGTGGATAGAGTACGTAGAGGCGACGGTATGACGCGGTTGTTGATGCTCGAGGAAGGCAGCGCTAGTGGAACGCGGAGGGCTAGAGCTAGGTAGAGCTAGGTAGAGCTGGCACGCGTCGCTCACCAACATTGAGGTGCCCCCGCTGTCGCATCAGCCCAGCTCAGCTCCGCTCCGCGAGCTCGACGCGCCAATCCATCCCACAGCACCGATTGCCCGCCCAACCCGCACAAACATCGCGCGCCATCACCATGAGTTCCGTCGTCGCGGACTCTGAGGCCGGCGATGCCACCACCACCACCTCCTCCAGCGCGCGCCGCAAGTCCGGACGCGTGACGAAGAAGCCCGAGAAGTTCGCGCCCGTGGCGTCGAAGCGCAAGCGCGGCGACGACCAGGACAGCGGCGCCGATGCAGAGGAGAACTCGGAGGACGACGAAGACGAGGACGAGAGCACCGAGGGCGAGCCCGACGAGGAGGAGCTGAGGGAGCGCCGGCGCAAGAGCAAGGCCAAGGGCAAGGCGCAGGCGCCCGCAAAGCGAAGCGCGGCGAAGAAGCCCAGGACGAACGGGAAGAGCGTCACGCTGGCGATGCGCCCGGCCGGCGGCGGCGGCGCGTCCAAGAAGCCCAGCAGGCCGCGCAAGGCGCCCGTCCGCAAGAGCATCCTCGCCGGGGACGAGACCACTGGCCTCTACGCCGACGTGTTTGGCAGCGGCGACCGTCTCGAGGACGTGGCCGCGCGCTGGGTTGCGCGCTTCAACGAACACGAGGCAAAGGCCGTCGCCGAGATCATCAACCTGGTGCTGCGCGCCTCGGGCTGCAACCTGCGCATCGACGAGGACGACATCGCCGACCCCGACAACGCCCCGAACCGCGTCGCAGAGCTGCAGGACGAGTACCAGGCCCAGGACATCACCGAGTACCCGCTGATTGCAAAGGCCAAGGACGGAGGCGGCCACGCCTTCGGCAGTGCCCTGCGCCGCTTCTTTTACACCCTCCTCCAGAGCATCGCCCAGTCGGGCCTCATGTACGAGAACCAGGAGCTGCTGGAGAACATCGCCGTCTGGATTGGCGCCATGTCCTCGAGCGCCAACCGACCCTTCCGCCACACAGCCACCGTTGCCGCCTTGGCCATCACCACTGCGCTCGCCGAGGTCGCCGCAGAGCTCAACGAGAACAAGGCAAAGAAGGTGCGCCAGGGCGAATCCGAGGCGAAGAAGTCGCGCGTCAACAAGGCTCGCGTCTCGGCAGCGAACCAAGAGGTCGAGGACTTTAATGCCAAGTTGGAGTACGTTGACGGTGCTCTCAACGACTGGTTCAGTCTGGTCTACGTCCACCGCTACCGCGACGTCGACCCGCACATCCGCCATGATTGCGTGGGCGCTCTGGCAGACTGGATCATCACCCATCCGGACAAGTTCTTCGACGGCAGCCATCTGCGCTATCTTGGCTGGGTGCTCTCCGACCCCCATTCGCCCACACGCGTTGAGGTGCTGCAACAAATGGCCCGCCTGTTCACTGATAAGGACAAGCTGGCAGGGTTGAAGACTTTCACAGAACGCTTCCGGTCCCGCATTCTCGAGATCGCCACCCGTGATGCAGAGAACAATGTGCGTGCCGCAGCAGTAGACCTGCTAGATATTCTCCGCGAAGCCGGCTTCCTTGAGCCTGATGACATCGACTCTGTTGGCAAGCTCATCTTCGATGCCGATGCGAAGGTGCGCAAGTCAGTAGTTGGCTTCTTTGCCGAGAACGTCAATGCTGCCTACGAAGCTATTGTAGATGACATGGGCGGTCAGGAGGCTCTCGATGAAGCGCTCGGTTCGCCAGATGACGAAGAGGAGGGATATCAGAACCCACGTCTAGAATGGCTGAAGTTGAAGTGTCTTGTGGATCAGCTTCTCTCGTATGATGAGGATGATGAAGAGCTGCCAACTCAGATCGAGCGAATATCACATACCAGCGCTCAACTAGGTCTGGTAACGGCTGGTGTTGAGTCACGATACTCTCTGGCTGCGCAAGCGCTTTACGATGCCGTTCCCGAAATCAGATCATGGGAAGTCCTTGCAGGCTACCTACTCTACGACCACACCCAGACTGGCCAGAGTGGCGGGGACGATGCTGAGGCCATGCTGCAACAGAACTGCAAGCTTGAGGAGACACACGAGACGGTCCTTCTCGATGTGCTCAACGCGGTAGTACGTCTCCGTCTGCAGCGCTTAGCTGATGCACAGACGGACAGGAAGCGGACAAAAGCACAGCGCGAGAGCGATCAAGAAGAGCAAGCTGAGATGGCAAGGAGGCTCACTCTACTCATCCCGGATCTGTTGAAGAAGTTTGGTGCGCTGCCTGAGGCTGCCGCACTGTGCCTCCGCCTCGAGCGTGAGCTGAGTCTAGATGTCTTTGAAGAGCTGCGCCAGAACACAGCTTTGACCGCACTGCTCGACGACATCAACAAGCAGTTCCTGACACATCACAACGAGCGCGTTTTGATCGAAGCTGTAGGGTCAATGTTGCATGCGCAAGAGAACGAGGAGCTCAAGGAAGTGATCCATCTCAAGTTCCAAGCGCTTTGGGACGATCTCATCAACACATTTGACGCGTTACGGGGCGGCAAAGACTTCTCGGCACGCGGCAACCTCGAACAAAATATTCTTGTCGGCGTATCGAACATTGTCCTGAAGATAGCTCAACTGAGCAAGGTTTCCGATGCAGCCATCCTGGATGAGGTTGTTGCGCCTGCTAAATCAAGAAGCAAGTCAAAGAAGACCGCACCAAGCTCGCCGCCGATTGCGTCTATCCTGCAGATTCTGGATCGCGGCTTAACGTCAGACGATCTGGACGCCGAGATGAACGAAGCAGAGGACATCCTTGTATGCCATGCTATCTCAGCACTGTTCACTTATTTCATCTGGAAATGTAAGGAGTGTATGGATCACATCGAAGCGGGGACCAGCATGCCAGAAGACGATCTCACAGTTCTAGTCGAGCGACGAGACGCATGTATCACATCCCTTATGACCATCATCGAGCATCGCAAGGGCGCCGATGATGTGCGCCTTGAGGCAGCCAACCTCCTAATCGATATCTACAACATGTATCGCTCGCTCAAAGTCAAAAAGACAAACCTCAATCGCACACCCAAAAAGGCGCAAGGCCGTCTCTCAAGCGCCAATGGAGACGAAACCAGCGATGACTGGGAGTCTCTGGTGCAGGAAGTCGACACACCAACGATCAAGTACTTGATCCAGACCCTGACAGCCATGGAGAACAATCTCGCCAAGCTCGCAAACAAGCGCCTGGAGGAGCCAGACGTGGACGACGATCCCATCGACCCGGACGACGAGCCAGAGTCGGACGACGAGGACTCGGCGAACACGCGCACATACGAGGACAAGCAGGTGCGCCTCCTCATCGCCGAAGAGCGCCTGTGTCAGTACGGCGGCCGCTTGGTCCAGGCGTGCCTCGTCGGCAGCCTGGGCGCTCAGGGTGGCGAGCTGGTCAAGAAGAGGCTCGAGCGGAACAGGACCAAGCTGACGGCCACGTGGAAGGAGGTCGTGGGCCACCTCGATGCGCACAAGTCTGTCAAGAAGCAGAAAAAGGGGCCTGCCAAGCCGGCTGCTAAGGCGGGGAAGAGCAAAGAGGTGGTTGTGGAGAGCGATGAGGAGGAGAACGAACTGCCTGAGGATGAGATTGAGGACGAGGAGATGGCAGATGCAGATGCAGATGCAGATGCGGGGGAAGAGAGGAGGACTAATGGCGCTGCTGATGATGACGGTGATGGTGGTGCTGACGGGCTTTCGCCGCAGCGGGATACAGACGAGGAGAGTATCCTCGGGGACTGAGAGCGCGCAGGGTATACGGGGTGTGGGGGCGTATATGTGTATCGCAGCGCGGTAGGGCGGGTTTTGGTGTCTCTTTTACTGTGTCAGCTCGCAGCAGGCCACCGCTATGTACAGCGGGCGTGGAGGCGTTTCCTCGATACGATACACACCCATGTCAGGGTGAGGGGGAGAGCGAGCGAGCGAGCGAGCGAGCGACGTAGGCATGCTATCTAGCCTTTTTTCACTTGTACGATCAATATCGAGATGGATGCTTGTTGTTATTCTTTCTGCACAGCGGAAACATATATACCCCCCCCCCCCCCTTCGTATGAGGTTCGGAGACATCTTCGGTGCACGGTACGCGGATACTCGCGTGCTTTGGGATTACAAAGCAAGCATTTGTCTATGCCGAAACGTTTTCGTTCAGGTCCCGGGTGGTTGCGCAGATACTCGGAACCAGAGAGCTTCCAGCTGAACAATGTCGAGCTGCTTCTTTGACCACAGGGCTGCTGCCCCGAGCGTGCTGCCGGATCTGGAGTCAGGGTTGGCTTTGTTTTCTGGTGCTTTTTCTTTTTCTTTTTTTTTTTTTGCTTCGAGCGCCGGATATGGTCTTTCAGAAACAAGGGGTAGAATTTTGTTAGGCTTTGGTATGTAAGTTGTATCGTGGTGAAAATTTATTGCTTGGAAGCAAGGCTGATGCTTCCCCACCACTATTCTCTCCCTCGCCACTGCGCAGTAGGTGAAGTTGGCATCCCTTGATACAAGTGAAAATTGAGTACAGGCACATCGCAATTTGGAAGGCTCAATAGGTCATACGTGTGTATCTCAGACTATGAAGTCCCATAGTGGGAGATTTATCAAACAACAATGAGGCATCGGTACGTCACAGTTTACAATAACAATCACTACGTTAAGATAGACCTCAACTTAAGAGTGAGGCAAGAACATGCGAAGGTATGGCGAAACAGATTTCAATTGAACTTACGCGTCAAAGAGGTATGATGATATATCGATGCAACCCAGGTATAATTTTTCTGCCTCCACTACTAATATTTCAACAGGAAAGGTCCAATAATGGCGATCACAATGCTTTGATGCCAAGACCCTTTAACGATAGATGATCCTCCAAAAGTGAATTTCGTCCGCAGACTGGAGGCTTCCAGTATTAGAAAGGCCACCACGATGAGCTAAGACTGGTTAGAGAAGACACATCTAACCAAGGATGTTTGCACTAACCAAGGATGCGTGCAAGAAATGGTAGAGGACAGAACCCCACCATCCACAAGCACCAGATCTTGTACATCCGACGGTCCAGCTTGTTGTCGTTGCTCAGGAAGGCCTGAAGTGCAGTCGCCAGTAGTGCGGAACCCAGAGTCGTGGGCAACAGAGCATTCAGCCATCCGGCAGGGAACACTCCCAACGGAGCGTACAATGACCAGAAGGGAACGGTGACAAGGACTGTCCAGAGCGCTGCCTTGCGGCCCAGCTCGGTGACGAGGGTACGACGTCCGCGAGCCTGGTCACCCGCTTCGTCGCGGAACTCTTGGGTCTGGATGGTGGTGGCGAGGATACCAAAGGTCACTGTCAACGTCCACTTCCAAGCAGCGAAGCTCATGGCAACATCCGGACCGATGGCGATGCTCAGGGCGCCGCCGAAGTAGCACGAGAAGCCCGCACCGCAAAACAGATTGCGAACGATTCCGGACTTGTTGCTGGCTCCAAAGTCGTTGTACGCGGTGATAAGACAGACGTAGATGAGGAAGATGGGCAAGACGCCAAGAGCATAGCTGTAAGCGCCGGCTACAAAATGAGTGACGGTCAACAGCTTCTCTGCATCACCGGCAGTCATCCGACCAGAAGGAATGGGCCGCCATGGCTTGTTGATCGAGTCCTCTGTCACCGAGCCCGGGCTACGCTGGTTCTGAACGCAGAATTGCAGGATGACGAACCATAGCCAGAGAGCTGCTGCCGGAGCGCGGGCCAGGACGGAGAGCCACGGTTGGGAAGGTAGATGGAGCACGGGGCCTGAGAGAGCACCGAGGATACCGAAGAATGTTCCGGGGATCACAGTGTCGAGGATCTGGTCGCAGGTGAACAGATACAAGAGCTTGACATCGGGCTTGACATCGGAACGGAGCACAGCGTCGACCAACCCATGAAGAACCTCCCATGCACGGCTCAAGACGTATGGATGGATGGCAGCGTCGACTACCCCGTCAAGAACCTTCGATCCACGGCTCAACAGGCTGGGCTGATGGGTCTTGTCAGACTCCTCGTGCTGGCGATACCATATCTGAGGGCCTTCGGGAGCTACCTTCTTAACTGGTTTGGGACGATACTTCGTCATCGTGCTGTCAGTGGGTGCGAATGTGGGATATGCATATATGTTTCAGGGGGTGTAGACGATCTCAGTTCCTTTTCTGGTTGAGTTCGTATACAATGGTGCTGAGAACGGAAGAATCCGACTATGAATTTGTAGGGACACGGGCGTTTCTTTGTTGGTACATGGAGCATACTCACTCATAGGACTTCACTAATGTGTGCGCACAGTGACACCCATCCTTGTGTGAAAAGCGCGGCAATACCATATTGACTTGTGATACCAGAATTTACATGCAGAAAGCTGCTCACCTTACGTATCATAAGGTGTTTATCTGCAATACTGAGGCGCACGTGCGAGTTTGGGGAACCTTATTTGCAAATCCTAGCCCAATGCTGTGTCGAATACTGCACCTTACGCAATCAGTATACACTACATATTCCGGTGATCTGACGCTCCGTAGCCATCATGTTGCTATTAGTAAGTCGTTGAGCAAGTTGGACCATGTTTTCGTTGCAGCATTCTATTGCGCTGGATATTCGTTATTTCACTCCCGGACCCACTCTCCACATTTTCTATAGCGCCTCTATAATTTTTAGACAAGGCTCTATCAGAGCATTCTATACCCTGTGTCTCTTCACTTGCCAAGCTAGCAGTGGGATTGTGATCAGCTATAAGAGAGCATTACGTGTTTGAGGGGAACCACCGGAGAGCTTTCTGACTTCCATTTCCTTTTGACGTACCGAACTGTGATTGCTTACGACTATATACTGCCCAGATCGGCAAAGATACCTCAGAACAAGATCACTTGGAGTCCGCTCTAGTTCTTCAAGGGGGCGCAATGCATATCCTCTATGGAAATGCTCATGTTGATCCTTGAAGGCAATGCCGTAGACACAAGATGAATCGATTCCTGCCTCGTATGATTTCAAAGTTTAGCGTATTACAATAAAGACAACGCGGGCTCTTTATCGTGAGATCATCCCACCCTTCTTTTGCCAATTTCTCAGGTATCAACGCAAAAATCCGCAAATTATTACGGTGCAGCACGTCAATTAGTAGTGCAGAATTCTCTAGCAAGAAGTGATGAGAAGCACATTATATATAAAATAAATACTACGCCGATAATCTTTGCGAATACCATGAACTTTGTTACGACAAAGAGCCTTACACTTTTGGACTCGCTGCACAATGATACAGCAATGCGTCACCGCTGACTAAACACCAGGGCCTGTAGTACAACTCAACAGTACCGCTTATGGATATTAAGCTGCCCGAACGAAGCCTCTTGATCCTTCAATACACTAATCAGGAAACTACGTTTGATCATTCTACTCAGCCTTACATCTGACGCCATGTCCGGTCAGCCTCAGCCTTATGGTGCACGCCTTATGAGATCTGCAGGTTTGCAAACGGTCGTATACAGCACACAAGGTAGGTAGTCTCAGTCTTTTGCATCAGAGCGGTAACCTCAAACAATCGACAAAATTTCAGCTCCAGAGAGTGGTAGCTATCGACGCTTGCATATCACCCGGGAGTTGTATCCTGTGGTCGAAATCAGTAGTGCACGTGGCTACCTGTGCCTCACGGCGCCACACCTATGCCTTGCGGCGTCCTTAAGGCGTCCTCATGGCGCAGGCTTTCGCAAACTTCGATTTAACCATACTTCATCGCTCAAAAAAGGATCTTCCGTCAGAATCGGAGAAGTGGGCCGCAGACGGTCGTCGTTAAGGTGATCTGCGTGCGGTGGGAACAATGAGCCTCTACACAAAGGATCGTTGAGTGAACAACAAGGAGAAGGTGTGGGATGCCATCGATGCAATCAATCGATTGGTTTTGGGCGACTCGAAGTGGGGTTGAGCCAAGACGCGATCAAAACAACGCTGTCACCTACTTGATCTCCCAACCTCAAAGATGATAAACATTACTTCACGTCATCAATTGTTGATTTCGAGAAGACACACGTTGCAAAACGACTCTATCGTTGCAAAGCGACTTTATGAAGAAGACAAGAGGGCTGCCCGCAGAAAGCTTCCGTAGAGAACTATTCTGCTCCACTGATTAAGTTGTTTTGTCCTTTTCCATTGTAGAGCTGAACTTCTAACACTAGAAGTTTTACACTATCCAATCATACGGTCTCATGTCGGTGAGCATATCGAGATCTTTGGCAACCTTTACAACAATTTATCGATTGCCTGCGTCCTATGCTAGATCGGCCCCCTCAATCGGCGTCTTCGACTTGCCAATACAGAGATGGCTCAAGTATACGCGAATCAGCAGTGTCGGCAAAGAACCCTTCAATGTTTCGCACTCGCTCATTGCCCAGCTCGGGCTTGTGTTGGACTGTGTCTGTCAACTACGCGAAAGTTTCATCAAGAATGGCGTCTTCCCGAGCAAGAATCTAAGACTAATTCTGTTTTATGAACCTGCTATTCTGTCAGCTGGAAAACGGAGCTGTACGGCCCAGTTCATATCATCTAGAATAAGAGAGCCAGGCTGTTCATCTGCAAGCCAGCTCACCCAGGGATAGGGCTTCAGTGTCTCGTCCGCATCGTTCAGCGGCTTCTCCGACATGTCTTCAAGAGCGGCAGCGACAAGGCGTTGCGTCCCACCGTTGACGACAGACCACATGATGACGTGCTTAAGCTTGACATCCTTGTCATGGTAAGGCCTCCAGGCTAGCCAAGTGATATCTGACAATGATCGTAGAACGGGCAGCTCTTCCACTGGAACAGGCGGGCGACGGTAATTCGCCTGATGCGCGGGGCCGTATAGTTTGGCAACGACCAACACTGAAAACGATGAGTAAAGTAGTCTTCCTTGACAACCCAAGAACTCACCACCATCCTTTGCATTGATCGCAAACTGGAAGATAGCGCCAGTAACCTTGTATAAAGTCAGACTTTCATCTCAAAAGCAGATGAGACATCTTCACCGTACCCTTACAGTCTCTTCAGTGCGTGGATTAGTGTACGTTTGGTCGTTGATGTTGGCGGACTTGTCTTCAGGGTCACTGTGGGTAATCCGGACGCACTCCCAGTCCCTTTTGTTGGCCGATATTCCTTTCGCTTCAAGAATACCCTGTAGACCATATATGTCCTTGCCGTTGCCCATATCGCATTTTGAACTCTTCTTGGCTGACTTGGTAACGTAGGCCCACTTCATCAGATCTGTACACTTGTCAGTCATTGTTAGAAGCAGGCGTACAGACCGTACCATAGAGCTGGACATAATCGCTATGAGCAGAAGTTTGGGACGGTGTGAAGGGCTGACCGGCTTTTGAATCATCGCTATGCATCGTCGCCCACAGAGTGCATCCTTTGTTCTTAGCCTTTGCATACCCTTGACCCATGGCCGGTGAGCCGTCCCACCGCTTTGAAAGTACAGAGATATCAGAGCCATTGATGAAGGCCTTCTGTTCTGGATTGATTGATAGCGGAGCTGACAAAGTCAATTTGTTGCAAGTCGCCCAAGTATCCTGTTGTCGGCGAAGGAAGCGCAGTGGACACGCCCACGAACGCTATCCAAAGAATACGTAGCAGCATGTTTAGAGTTGGTAGTTGACAGGTACTGGAGTGACAGAGAAGTCCATGATCTTGTAGCCTGGTGCGCATGTGAAATGGGAGGCGTTTCACTCAATTCCACTCACGTGACAAGCCACATACAAGCATATGATTATCGTAAATAACGATGCTGCAGGCACGAAAACAATCTACTTACACCTCAGGGGAGCAATCGAAAATATTGAAGAAGCTATGATAGGGAAGAACTCGTATCGTAACGAGAAAATTGGATCCATAGCAAACGTGAGTTATCACTGATCTAAAAGCAGGCCTTTTCGAAGAATTTCAGTATTCTGTACTCATGATTCTTTCGAGCTGAAAACTCATTCGGAGAAAACAGAAAAGGAGAGTAACATGTACATGGCACTACAACTGCTCTTTAGGCTCTTCCTTAGCTTTGGACTGCTCCGGGCGAGCACTGAAGCGATCAAGCTTCTCGTCAGCCCAGTGAGGTCGTGCGTCAAAGCCGAACTGCAGTATCTCAGGGCGCTGATAGTGACCAGCCGCGTCGATCCAGACTTTGACAGCACCAAGTTGCGCGAAGTCAATGTCTCCTTTTACTAGCTTCTCTTCGCCGCCTGTATGAGGCTCTGCAATGTAGTTGCAGAATGGAGCTATGATCGACGACCAGCCGCCTCCCGCTTTTACAAGGTCTTGCGGTCCCATGTTCTCCTCCATCCAATTGAGGCATGTGTCGTCGACATAGTTGGACGCAGTGATGACGAAAACTTGGGCAGTCAAAGCGTGAGTCTTCATAAGAGCCTCAATCTGCGCATCTGCGACCTGCTCGAATCCAGCCATTGTGGAGAGCGCAGGCCATGCGCCAGCATGGATATGTTGGTTCTGCATAAGCAGTGCTTGGCGAGCACCGTTCATGGTGTGTTCCCAACAAGCGAGACCGCCCAGGTTGTACCCAAGTGACAGGGGCCAGTTGCGCAAAGAACTACCGTTGCCCTGAGCCCAGATGTAGCGCTCCACATAAGTTGGCTGCAGCTTGCGGTGGACTCCCAGAATTGTCCCATCGTTGTCTATGACAACCTGCGAGTTGAATAAAGTGTGTCCGTTTGCGACACGTTCTGAGATGCCTAGATTGATGGCAACACCCGTACGACGACACGCATCTTGGATCGCACCAATGTCCTCTCCGTTGGGTTCGACCACGACGCTCTCCTCGGCGTATTTAGTCAATGCAGTAACCTGTTTCAGCGGAGCATAGCATTCGGCCCAGTACTGTGGTTCTGATTAACACAAGACATTACCGCTGGATCAGCCGCCATGGGCGGCCTCGATAACTCACTGGATAGCCGGGAATGAAGGTTTCGGGGAACACGAGCAACTTGATGTCTTCAGCTCCGGCTTGTTCAATCAGATCAACGGTCTTTCTGATGGTGGCAGCTTTGTTCATGAACACTGGTGCTGCGTGGGCGGCTGCGGCCTTGAATTTCGTGGTCCTTGTTGCCATGGTGTTGGCTCGAATCAAAGCGTGCGTGTGAAACAACTGCGCACCGAGAACGGGGGAGGTGTCACGATAAAGAACAAAAAGCAACCATGGTACAACCCAGTGAGGGGCCTACCCTGCACCTCTGCCCTAGGGACCCACTTATTTCCGTTGCACTATGAGCCAATCCTCTTCCGAGCCGCCTGGGCCGCATCCTTTGTCCTATTTATGCTGCAAACATCGCCTACGTTTCCGGTAAGCAATCGTTTCCTCGTAGCATCTGGAATCTTCCGGTATGTTTCATTTGAATACGGCCATGATCTGCAACATATGTAGTACAGTGTCATGCAGAAGCGGGGGTGCACCAATCTGTAAGCGAGCTTTTCAATCCTCAGCGCCTCCCTTGCGTGACAATGGCCGCAATGCGAGAGGATATTCCTTTCTGCTACTCTTCAACCAATTCGACTTGCAAGCTTCGATGTCGTGGGGACCGCTTATTTAGATGGCTGTCGACTACTTTGCAAACCCACCACCTGGACTGGATCTGAACGAGTCACGCACTGCTACCAACAATGCTATCGGAATAGTTCTTTTCGCCTTATCGACTGCTTTTGTCGGATTGCGGTTGCTTACAAGATTGAGGTTGAAACGTGAAAGATTGGGCGCAGATGACTACCTCATGTTCCTGGGGCTAGCATTGAATGCGGGAAATTTAGCCTGTTGTATCGCTGGTCAGTTCAGCTGCACATATTCAGCTATGTTATTATCATAACAACTAAACATATTGCAGGGGGCTTTTATGGGCTTGGAAAACATATCTGGTCACTTGACCCATATCAGATGCGCCAGATCACTATAGTAGGAGCTCCACTTGACAGCACATAATCATTTGTTGACCGCCTTATAGATCACGTTTGCATATGTATTCATATATGCATGGAGCGTCTGCATCATCAAGCTCTCGATTCTTGCTCTCTATCGTCGTATCTTCGGCATGACGTGGATGGGTTGGTTCTGTGTTGCCTTGACAGCCGGCTACTTGATCACCAATCACATTGTGCTGCCACTGTACACGAAACCCTTGGACTACTACTGGAATCAATGGTACGGCCATGAAGGCGTTGTGCAGATAAACGAAGCGAAAGTGAGTGCGATTGGTGGGTTTGCGCATCCTTGGGCTAACGGCATCAAAGTTTTATCTCGGCGTTGGCGTGATAAATCTTTTTGGAGACATCTGCATCTTGACCGTTCCAATTTCGAGCGTTATGAAGCTACAGCTTGCAAGAACCCAGAAGATCGCCATATTAATAATCTTCCTCCTCGGGAGCTTGTACGTCCCTTCACTGTCTACCGGCCTGGATGTGAAGACATTGTTCAACTTCCAGTCCCGGAAGATTTACAAAACTAGCTGACAGTATTAGTGTCTGTTTTGCATCCATGTATCGGATCATTACAATCACCCGGCTGGTCAGAACAACAGACATCAGCTGGGCTAAAAGTGACGTCTTCATCTGGTCCTCTGTCGAGCCATCTGTCGGGATCATATCTGGCTGTTTACCAACCCTACGCCCCCTGATGCTTTACATACTCCAATCCTGGTTCAACTACGTACCTTCTGAGCATTCATTTAGTGGCAAAAGATCCCGTTCGGTCACTCTCGACCCTATCGAAACCATCGGTAAGAAGCGAACGCGTAAGATCTCGAAGAACGATACGCTTGGCGGGTCGCAATTCACCGATCTTAACGAGGGTGGCAAAGTGAGTGAAGAGAGACGAGAGCACTCAGGCGCCTGGAGGCCTGATGAGGATGAACTATGTCTGACAACGACAACTGTGCGAGCCCGGAGTGACAGTCGGCCGGGAATAGACCACAGCTCACCAGATGGGGGTGGTGGCGGTATCAATGTGACCAAGGAGTTCGAATGGGGTGAGGTTGTAAGGAATTAATATCAATAAACAAGTACTTAGCATTTATACCGCCAGTGGTTCCAATGGAGTTGATTTAGAATTGCTCGGCAGATTGGAGCTCTATGGCAAAGCCGTTGCACTAGCTGTAGCGTCTCTCGGTTCGCTACATCATTGCTAAACTTGGCAGACATAGGATCCAGTGAAAGAATCAGTGAATGACACTGCCCGCAACGCACATGCCCCGGACGGCTCACCCATTACACTTCAGGTGGGGCTCCGTTCTGCAATAAGAACATCCGCAGAAATCTCTCCCAGGCTTCTTAAACAGTAACCTACCTTCCACTGACGCGATACCAACTCACAACCAGCACCATGAGCAAACCCACGGGTATTCAGAAAAAGCAGCTAATTGCGCCTAAATGCAGGACCCTCTTTAGGCCTCGTACGCGCCCCGCAGATCATGCGCGCTCATCCCCGCGCACTGAGCCGATGCCAGATGCCGAACTACAGTCTCCCTCAGTACTCGTAGTAACTACGACTCTGGAATCGATCCCAGGCGTGGTGGGAACTCCAGCAGAACCAGACTCGCAAGGCACTGCCACTACTGGAGACGACGGAAGTGACACCGAGGAGGAGGACAACACGGCCCTAGAGGAGCACTACCTAAACAAGGACGAAGAATACCAGCGCCGCGTAGAGACTGTCCTCGGAGACGGCTTGCGAGTCTGGAAATCAATGGGCGGTACTTGGTACACCTGCATCGAAGGCGAGGTCATCGAGGGACATGCTGTGCTACCTGCAGCGAGGAAACAGCGCCCCCAGACTAAGACATCGGCCTCCTCATCCTTCAAGGCGAGTTTTTCTGCCGACGGACATGAATCCAGTGCAGTACATACCGCCGTTGAGCAGTTCACCGCCGTTGAGCAGTCTACCACCGTCGATCAGTCCACCGTCATCGATCAGTTCAAATTCGACGACCAGTCCAAATTCGACGACCAGTCCAACGCCTTCGAGCAGTCCATCCCTTTCGAGCAGTCCAATGCCTTTAGGTATTCCAATATCTTCAGGCAGCAAGCCAAGATGTTCGAACAACCCACCACTGTCGACCCCTCAGAAATCTTCCCTCAACCCACCACCTTCCAGCGCGTCAAGGCCCGCCCATCCCCCACAAAACCCATCCCTCGCACCTTCGCCGCCAAGGTCACAAAGTCCGCCAAACCCTCCACCCACACCCCGGCCCCTGCCCTCGTTACCACCCTCGCCCACTGCACCCGCGACGTAACCCACCTCTCCACCATCTTTCACCACGGCTCCGCGGCCATCGACCCGCTTGACGCGCACGCCCGTCCTATTCCGAACAAGGTCACCCCGCCGTCGCTCGCCGCGCTGGCTCTGGAAGATGCTATCGTGGCTCATCAGCAGGCGAGTCTGGCACACCGTCGCGGAATCGATGCACCATCCACTCTAGTCCTGTGCGGCACCGACCCTTCACAGCACGCCGGCGACCCCGCGACTGATGAATATCCCCTTACAGCCCCGGGGGTCTACTCCGCGCCTCCTCGCTCTGCTATCGCGCACTTGGCTCACGGCGGCAGCCTAGCAACGAGCCCAGCAACGGGTCCAGCTTCCCCCAGCACCTCGCACGACTCGCCCGCAGCGCCCACGGCCAGCCCTAGGCGCATCGCCTCGGGCTCCTTCGGCACCTTCGAGGGCTCACCCGGACGCTTTGACGAGCGTAAGTACAGGCTTTTCCCTACTGGGGTGGCTGCGACTAACCACACAGTCGACTCCGCCATGGCCGATGCCTCGGGCAGCTCTGCAGGCAGCTCTGCAGGCAGCTTCTCCAGCAGCCCCGCGAAGGCGAACCGCGTTGCGTGGTTGAGGGGCCGTGAGGGCTAGATGGCTGCGTGAGCATTGTTGGGGTGCGTTGCGTCTGCTTAACAATGCAACGCAAACGGCAGTGTTTATGCAAGCGTATTCGAGTGCATATGCATGGCAGGCGTTGGGATGTATAAGGGAATTTGAAGGTGCGGGATGGACTCGACAGTACAGGATGCACATGCAAGCAAGCAGTCAGCAGAAGCATTTCTCTAAACGGTGAATGCTATACTGTACACATGTGTCGGCATGATCGAGTGACTCGACCATCAATCAGTAACTACATTTGTTTGGAACCGGAACAGAAGCAGGAACACAAAGAGGGGTCTCTTCTGTCTGTCAGCACTATTGTGATTTCCAGCCGAAAAGAAATGTCAGACTTATCATGTATGTAATCAACAAAAGAGTGTTTCTCACATCTATCACCCCAGATATGCAACCACTTCCACGTGATAAATTCCGCCTTTAGCAGAACGCGAGATACCTACGGCATGGAAAGACCTCCAAGAGCTACAAAAAGGGCTGGGCAGGTACTAGACTTTCGCTTATTCTTACTTGTAGTCTCCGGGATCTAAATCCCAAGTCAGAGTTGTGGGGTAATGCTAGCATTGTGAAGCCTGTTCCTTACCTTGTCTGCTGCTATTTTTTTTTGTCGTGCTCTTGAGAGGCAAGCAAACGCCGCACAATGCAAGCACGCCCTCGGATACACACAAGCGCTGTCATAGTCGCTCAATCACCAGTCATGTCTTCGTAAAAAACAAAAAAACTGGAAGAAGAGGGAGGGTCTGCATGTCTGGCAGCACTGACCGTTGTGGAATCTTGAAACCACCACACGGGACCAGGGAAAACAAAATGTCAAAGTACGTGTATGTAATCAACAAAAGATAAGCATTCTTTTAATCACCCTAGATATGCATGCAAGCAAGCAGAACGCCGCCCAATGCAACCGCCCCCCCCCCCCTCCCCCTTCTTCACATCTCACACACAAACACACCTCGACATAGAAGAGGAAAACTACTCCTCCTCCCGTCCAGCCTTCTCCTCCCTCCACTGCTCCTGCAACGCCCTCACCCTCTCCACCCCCTTGACATTCCCACTCCCCTCCTCCCACTCAGCCCACTTCTTATACACACTCGCAATCCTCTTGGACTTGCCACCCGCCTTGGCCGCGCGCTCGAACAGCGCGCGCACCGCCTCCTCCGACCCGTGGCTGCGCTCCAGATCGATGTAGACGTCCCAGACGTCTCCTTTCTTGGGGTACGTGCTGACGAGGCCCTCGAAGATGGTGCGGCCGCGCTCGGCGTCGCCATGGGCGGATTTGAACTCCAGCGCTGCGAATTTTTGCGTCAGGTAGCGGTGCTGCGCCGAGGGAACGGACTGTGTGGCGCGCTGCAGGAGGGCGCGGGCGCGGGGCGGGGAGGCGGGCACGAGTGTATCCATGAGGAAGGTTGCGTAGCCTAGCCAGAAGGCCGGGTCGACAGTGAAGTGCTTCTTTTTCATCATGGCTTGGTAGAGGCTGTCTGCTTTCTGCGAGGGGGTTAGTATTGACACTGAAATAGATGGCATGAAACTTACGTCGAGCTTGCCCGAGGAGATGTAGATCTTAATCATGCGCTCGTGCATCTCGCGGTCGTCTTGCTGCTGGCAAGCCTCCTTGAAGGTTGCCTCTGTTGCCTCGTCGCTGGCGTGCTCGTTCTCCAAGTGCAACAGTGCAGTCCAGACGTTCAGCTTCTCCTGGTCTTCACGTGCATTGATGGTGGCAAGTGCTCGGCGGGCGATCTGGCGAGCTTTCTCGATCTCGTTCAGCTCGCGCTGGAACACCATGTAGCGTACCCAAAGTTCGGAACTGTTGGGCTGGCCGAGTAGGAGGCGCTCGTAGTCGGCGACAGATTGCGGGCCAAAGGCGTCAAGATCGCCGGTGCGGTCCTCCTTGATAGTAGCCTTCTTGCTCTTCTTCTTCTTCTTGCTGGGCTCATCGTCGGACTCGTCGTCAGAGGCAACCTTCTTCTCGTCGAAGTCGAGATTCGCACCTGTCCAGTCGAAGCCAGCACTCAACCCAGGTCCGGAGGCCTTGGATGGCTTTTCCTCGGACTCGTCATCAGACTCGTCCTGCGCAGCCTCATCATCGCTGTCGGCGCTCTTGACACTGCGCATGTCGGTGTCGTCGTCGAGCTCGATACCTCCATCTTCCATCTCAGAGTCATCCTCAGCCTCAATGTCGGAAGCGTCGTCCATTTCTTCGTCCTCATCGTTCTCGCCCTTGATTTCAGAGTACTTGAGGGTGAACCCGATCTTCCTCTTTTTAGGGTCGACAGTCAGAACCTTGGCCTTAACGACATCGTCCTTCTTGTACATATCCTTCACCTTCTCTTTGTCGACCGGAGTGTCGGCGAGCTGGGAGATGTGGCAGAGACCGCTGACATTGTTCGAGTTGTCAATAAGAAGGAAGACGCCATACTCCTCGACATGGCGGACCTTTGCTGTTACGATCTGGCCGACCTCGAGATCAGTCCATCCTACGCGCTCCGTGTACTTGCCCTGGATGACCGAGGTCTTCAAGCTCAATTGGGGGTTGCGCATATCCTCCTTGTTCGAGATAACCTTTCCGGTGACGAGCTGGTCAACCTGGAATGCTGGCTTCCAGTCTTTGATGTATGCGTCTGAGAGCTCGCTGACACGAACATACGCATCGACCTTGGGGCCAAGGCGAACGTAAAGACCGTTGTCAGCGACCTGCCTGATGAAACCGCGTACAACTTGGCCAATCTCAAGATCGGACCTGTTGGTGATTACGGGGTCCTTGACGGGCAGGGAGGAGCTAAGGACCTTCGAGGGCCTAGCTGACAGACCGAGCTTCTTATTAGGAACATCGATATCAACAACGCAAACGCGGATGACATCGCCAATCTTGAACTCTGATGGCTTGGCCTTGTCGTAATCATCGGCAAGCTGCTCGAGGTAGATGGGAGCGGCAATGCTCTCGTTGACGTGGACAACAATCGAAGTATCGTGAGTCTTGGTGACGCGTGCCGGGAGGACGTATCCCACCTTCAGATCCTTGAGCGTGAGCTGGTTGCCAGCGACTGAGGAAGTTGCTGTCAAATCAAGACGCCCAGCTGCGACATCAATCGACTTGACGCGGACCTTGAGAGCAGAGCCGATGGGGAAGTTGGATTCGATAGCAGACAGCTTCTCGAGGTCATCGGTGAGATCGAGGAAGTCAATACGCCCACGAACATTGGCTGAGATATTGACCCAGACGAAGCGGTCGGCAATGTTGTTTACGAATGCAATCAATGTAGCGTCCTTGGAGATCTTTTCGAGACTGAGAACATCATCCTCTGTGGCGAGCTTCTCCTTTTTTGCGGTCAACTCGTATGTTGGCGTCTTGTTGTTCGATCGATGTGTGATGGGAAGGAAGCGATGGTTGCGAGCGTCGTGTCGTCCAAGAATCTTTGCCTTGATTGTGTCGTTCATCTTGAACTGTGCCAGCGGGTTCTTCTTATCCTTGATGTCATCCCACGACTCGAAGATCTCGGCTACAGAGATGCGTCCTTGCACGTTCTCGCCGAGCGCAACGTTGAGCTGTGTGTTCTTGATAGACCTGATGCGAACGTTTGCGGTAACACCAAACTTGATGTCGGTAGTAGATGTGATTTTGGGGTCAACAGGGTCCACAAGCGCTTCGCCAACTGGCTCAGCAGTCTTCGCGGCGCTTGCCTTTGCGGCATCGGCGTCGGTCTTCAACGACAACCAGAAAAGCTCCTTAGTCTCATCGACATGCGTGACCTTGGCAGTGATGGATTGGTCTTTGCGAAGACCAAACTGCGGTGTCCGGAGCATCTCGTCAGTGAGCTGTGACTTGAAGACAGCACCGCTGATGTTGCTGCCGAGCTCGACAAAGACCTTCTCCGGAAGGATGCCTCGCACAAATCCATATACGGTCTCGCCAGCCTTGATGTCAGAGAAGCTTGTAACGAGCTTGCCTGACTGCGCAGCCTTACGAAGACTGGGCTTGTTCGAGACCGTGACGTTCTTAGACTTGTACTGCTTGCTGAGGATAACGAGATCCTCCAAGACACCACCGACGCGGATCTTTTTCATTGTGGAGAGGTCCTTCTTCTCAGATCCGTCAGTCAGATGGCCAATGCGGAGCAATGCTTTCACGCCATTGCCGATGTCGAGTGTCGCCAACTCGTCAGTCTTGTCGACCACTGTGCCCTTTGTAATGTCTCCCGGGTTCAGTGCATTGAAAGCGGCTTCCTTGTTAGTGTCCACGGCAGCAGGATCTTTGCAAGAAACAAGCAGCTGGCGCTCCACGGGGTCGACCGAGAGCACACGCACATTAACAACCTGTCCCTTGGTGAAGTGGCGGCCAGCGTCCTCGATGAATGCCTCGCTCATCTCGGCGACGGGAAGCCAGGCCTTGACATCACCATAGAAGCGGACAGTGGCACCGTGACGGCGAACATCGACAAGAATACCAGGTCCCGTTGAGCCCTCCTTGATCTTCGAATAGTCTGTCCATGGCTCCACATCAGAGTTGACGAGAGACTTCTTGAGCGTAAGCTGAATCTGGTGCCTTGCAGGGTCTGTGTACAACACACGAGCAGTGACTGGGACACCCTCTCTGAATTTGCGCTCTGGGTGCTGAAGCTTGACGTCTGCGAGATGGAGCTCTGGGACCAGTCCTGTAATGCCCTCAGAAAGGTGAACGAGAACAGCCGCGTCACCCTTCTTATCGGCAATGAGCTTGTGGACCTTGCCCTTCACAACCTGACCGGCCTTGATATCTTCGATGCGGAGGAAAGCTTGTTCCAACACCTTATTCTCCAATGACACCTGGAAAAGGCCATCGAGAGCGTTATATCCGATGACACGAGCGCGGTGCTTAGAGTCGAGCTTGTACGAGCCTGCATCTTCTGCAAGAATATCTACGCGGTCATCCGACAGACGAGATACGTGGGCAAAGCCGATAACATCACGCACGCCCAGCTCGAAGAATGCGCCCAGACCGGGGGCCACCTTGATGACCTTGGCTTCCTCGACGATTGTGGAGACGGGCATATACTCGAGTGGTGTCTTGCGCTCCTTTGGCTTTCCAGACATGCGGGGGGAGAGCGAGACAACGTGATCGAGCAGCGAGATGCCAACCTTTGCGGGCTCGGCGTCGGGGCAAGTGAACAGGATTCTCGCCTTGACCTTTGTGCCGATTTTGTGCTTCTGCGATACGTCTGCGCCCCTCTCGGTGGCTCCAGAGTGGTAAGCATCGGCGGTCGCATCGACCAAGCCAAGAATCTTGCCGACGATGGTGCTCGGTGTGCTGTCGGCGATGAGAACATCGACTGCGGTACCGGGAAGGAAGACGTCGATGGTCGGGGCGTCGGTCAAGGTGTGGCCCTTGGTCAAATTTCCGGCCTTTGTTTGGTCGGCCGAAAGCTTGACGATTTTGCCATCTGAGTTGAGGCCAGTGACAAGGCACATGAAAACAGCACCCTCCTGGACCTTGGAGTGCTGCACTTTTGCGCCGAGCTCGCTCTTGGGCAGGAAGCCCTTGATCTTTGTGTCTTCCAGTCCAAGGTCCATGACCAGACCGTGGTCCTCGTTGCTCAGGACGGAAGCCTGGAGCATGAGGTTGGTCGGGATCTTGCGCTTTGGTACGCCCTTGTTGACGAGCTTGGGGTCGATGGAGAGCTCCAGTCTCTTGCGTGCTCGTGCTGAGTCGTCTGTAGTCGATGTGACGCAGGCTCTGAGGTACTGCCCAACGAAGAACATGTCCCTCAGCTCCACATCGTCAAAGTCCTCGTCGTCTTCGTCCTTGTCCTCCTCGTCTTCCTTCAACAGCTTCTCCAGCCGTTCGTTGAGCTTGTCGGACACGGCGGTGAGGGGCACGTAGCCAACGAGGTTGTTCGGGAGTGCGAGCACAACGTCCTGGTGGGTGACGTCGATGACCTGGCCAAGAATTATTGTACCAGGGGACAGCTTCTTGTAGTTGAGGCCCTCAGCCTTGACTACAGGCTCCGCATCCTCGTCGTCATTCGACTTCTTGCTCTTCTTAGTGGGCCACTTCTTGGCTTTCTTAGCAGCCTTGCCCTCGTCGTCTGAGCCCATGTCGCCATACTCGGCATCGCCGCCTCCGGTGCGTTTTGCGCTGGTCTGCTCGAATAGCACATCCTGGTTCGCTTTGATCTGGATCTGCTTGTGTTCGAGCGGCGTCAAGACGCTGGCACCTCCACGAGGGAAGGAGGCTTCCTCGTCCTTGAAGACGCTGGCCTTGGGCGCTGCCCTCTCGGCCTTCTCGGGCTTCGACTTTGCGGGCGACTCTGCGGCGCCGTCTGATTTGCGCGGGCGCTTCGCTGAGCGGTCGCTAGATGCGCCGCTCTTTTCTTTCTTCGCAGGCGCGCTGGAAGCGTCTGCTTTTCGTTTCACGGCTCCCATTGTTGTTGTGTGGAGCTTTGCGGAGCTTGCAGCAGCAGTCTGCGCGGACGCACCTGCCAAAACTTCGACCTCTCGAAGAATTTCAGTGGGGCCGCGCTAGACCGCTCGAGGCAAGGCTCTTTTTGCACCCACTCCGCACCGTCCTGCCCTGCGCCACTCTCATTTTCCGCCACTGCTTCATGTTCAATGCTCAAAGGCATGACATAGTGCACGAGAAAAGTTTATTTCGAGACTCATATGAATGATCTGAGCATGCGATGTGTGTCATGCTCATTTTGGGACATGTTTGAAGTGCATCGTCGATGTGATGTTCTCGGCGTGCTGATGATGGAACCACTTTACACACGCACGCGAAGCGAAACGCGAGAGACGTGACGCGCTGGCGAACTAGCCGAGCCAACCTCTCCGCTCATTCTGCTATATCTTGTCAGCCCTTCCATCCCATGTCTTCCTTTTGAGTCCGGCTCTGCGTACATCGTGTCTGCGGGTAGCAGTAGCAATCCATCCAATTACCAGTCTTTGTGTATATACTAGAACCCTACCATTAGTTGGCCCGGAGCCCGTCATGTTCTCCTCGCCGTGCGCCCCTCGAGTCGCGTTCCAAGAGCCTACGCCAGACATCTTCTCCTCGTCGCCGCCGGCACCCACAGCCTCACGCAAGCAAAGAAGGCCGCCGCCGATCACTCCCAAACGCTTCACACGCTTCTTCACTCCACGCAATTCGAGCCATGGATCGTCACGCACCTCACTCTCCAGCTCCGGGCGGCAACTCCAGGACATCACCCGTGCTGCCAACAACCGCAATGCCGCGACACGCACCACTCCACGTAAGACGGTGAACTTTGTCGATATCGAGGCTCCACAATTACGGACACCATCGTCGAGGGAGTGCAAGAGAAAGAACCCATACCTCTCACCCGAGAGCTCTCCGGCACAGTTCCACTCGTCTCCTTCCAAACGCTCACGGTACATCTCTCCAGAGCCTGTGGACGTGTTAGAGGATGAACCTGAGATTGAGGAGGCGTCTGTGCTCACCACGCCGATACGTCGATTGGGTACATTGGGGGGTACATCACGACGACTGCAGCGTTCTTTTGGTGGGATACTAAGCGTCGGACGTGGGTTCAGACGGGACCACTGTGCAACATGGCAGGACCAGACGTCAGACTTCTACAGCAGCTCGGACGACGTGCATTCGCTGTCACAGAACGCACCACCATTCTGCACCGCCAGCTGTAATACCAACTCGCTCATGGCCATCGGCGACGAAGACGGCTACATCCACCTGGTCGACTCGGAAGGCGACTTCTCCAAAGCTCACATATCCTGGCAAGCACACTCGAATGCCGTCATGGATGTCCAATTTTCGTCCGACGACTCATACCTCGCTGCCGGCTCCGGTGATCAAACAGCACAGATCATCGACGTCCGTACACAGCAGACACTGAGCGTCCTCGCAAAGCACAAGTCGTCGGTCAAGCAAGTACGCTTCCAGCCAGGGGACGACAAGATCGTAGCCACCTCTAGTCGAGACGGCGCGGTCCAGATCTGGGACCTACGATGCAAGGGGGGAGATCTGACAGTACACTCAGCATGGGGTTCCGACGCTCCCTACGCCAGCGTCGTTCGCACACTATCTGCGGCACATGCAGACGGCGGTCTTTCATCCAACGCAACCACCCGCGTTGCTCCCAGCGGCAAGGCAGAAACCATCAGCAGACGCAACGACGTCTCGGTCACTGCGCTCTCTTTCCTGCCCGATGGCCGCCAACACCTCCTCTTGACTGCCTCGGATGCCTCCACATGCGTCAAGCTCTGGGACATTCGCGGTCGCTACTCGCTCCGTGGCCCCGCCATCCCCATCGCCACGACGCGGCACCCCGAGTCGCACAACCGCCACCGTCACTTCGCCATCAACTCGCTCACGCTTAGCGGCGATGCATCCCGCCTCTATGCCCTGAGCAAAGACAACACCGTCTACGCCTACTCCACAAATCACCTGATCCTAGGCACCGCCCCAGAGCTCTCCATCCAGTCCTCCAAGAAGCAAAAGTTCTGCCAGGTTGGCCAGGAGGGCGCCGGTCCGATCTACGGCTTCCGCCATGCCAAGTTCCACGCCGGGTCGTTCTACGTCAAGGCCTCGCTAAGGAAGGCCTTCGACGACAAGCCCGAGATGCTCGCCGTGGGCAGTACGGACGGATGTCCTGTACTTTTTCCCACAGACGAGACGTTCCTGAAGCGGGAGGCGCGGAGGGCGGACGATGATGGCGACGACCTGCCAGATATTACGCCCCGCTCTATCCTCAGAACATCGCTATCCCGTGCCGCGAGCGCGCGCCCGCAGGACACCATTCCCATCTACGAGCACGGGACCCCGTTGGTGCGCGGCCACGATGCCGAGGTCACGAGTGTGTCGTGGGCGAGGAACGGCAGTCTGATCAGCGTCAGCGATGATCACAGGGTGAGGCGGTGGGTGGAGGGCCCTCAGGCGAGAGAGTTGCGGGTTGGTGGGGAGGGGGAGGGGAAGAGGTGGCAGTGTGGGTGGGCGGATGTCGGTGAAGGATACGATGATGATGAGTAGAGTTGGAGTTTTTGCTATTATACCCCCATGATTATTTTGACTATGAAGCGTTACGAATCGACATACCATGTTTCTTGCTTACTATCATATCTGTCAACTGCGTGTCTGCGGCACCTTGCTATGGCTGACTGGACGCTGACAGAGATTGGTTCTGGTTGGAGGACTCCAGGGCTAAATGGCAGGTATCAGATAATTGAGAACAGATCTAAGATGGCTACAATCTTCATTGGCTGCTTTTACTTGATGACTACGCAAATAGGCAAGAACGCTACGACAATTGCTGGAATTCGAAACGCATCCAGCAAATAGCGTCCCCATTCACTGCGAGACACCTCCTTCCCACCCAAAATCTCGCGCACCCCTGTCGCCGGTACCAGCTGCAAAGCCCTTCACTTACCCCCAACTAATTGCCGTTAAATCATCCCTCCGCACATCCCACACCCCTCCCCAACCTTTCGTTCACCCAGAACACCCCTTCTCAGCCAATTACAACCCAAACAACTTCTTCATACCGCTCACTCCCGAGTTGAAACTCTACCCAACAACTTGTACATCACCAAACGCTGCAATCACTCAAGCAATCTTTCAATTCCATACAGGTATGGTCAACTGGATCACTCCCCTCGCCGCGGCTCTGACCTTCTGGGTCGTTCTGGCTTTCTGGGTGTGGCAAGATTTGTACCGCGAGCGCGCTGAGACGGAGCAAAGAAAGGGGCTCGCGGTGAAGTGGTGCGGTGATGGGGGAGGGGGCGTGGGGGCGGTGGTGCCGCCAGCTAGGGCAGGCACGGGAGCGGCGACGACGATCGTGTGCAGCCAGTCGCAGCGTTCTGCACAGTAAACAACAACCTCTTGCAGGAGTTTGGAAAAATGGCGTCCATTTTCGCCGCGAGATGAGACGCTGGCTTCACTACTCGCCTGCCTGCCTGGTGCAGTGCCAGCTGCGAGGACTTTTCACTATACTGTCACGTCCAGCACCCCTTCTCGTATGAATTTTCTCTTTCCAGCCGTTCTTCCCCAGAATACCCTTCCCAATCAACACCAACAACGAACAACCTTCATACTGCTTAGTTCCGAACCCTACTAACGACTACATCACTCAATCACTCAACCACTAAAGCAACCCTACACAACCATGGTCAAGATCGCCCACATCGCCTTCTTTATAGTCCTCTTGGCAGGTTACGGACGGTTCCGCGACACCGTTGAAACGGAGCTTCGCCAGAGCCGTGAAATGGAGGCTTGCGGTGCTGAAGGAGCGAAGATCCTACCTGTCATCCATGGGGCGAGAGCGGGCAAGAAACCGGAGTGGATCATCATTTGCATTCGTGAGTATGAGGCTATGCTCTAGCATGAGACGCCGCGCGGTCATCCATACCACTGAGTAAGGTTGTATGCCATGCTTGCAGTGAATTGTTAGGAGTTTGGATGGATAGTCATGTACTGTCGGTGCTCTGATTGGGATACTCGATTTTCCTTTGACAGGACAATGTCTAAAGGTTACTACAGATCCAGATACTAGCTTTCAGTCTATATCTGTTCCTCCTGTTCAAACGTGATGCTTACGTTGACGCTATTGCAATCTACTGTGACCCGTCATGCGTCTCAAACCCGGCAGACAAAAGAGCCTACATTTCCTTGAACTTCTTGAACGACTTCAACATTGGTTAAGCTGAGAAGCTTTGCTACAAACGGAGGGTCTGCCGCATCCATGCATTGTACCGCGGCGTCGAACCTACAATCACATGGCCAGTATGATGACCTTGATAGTCCTAAGATTACCTCCAAGGGAATTGAATGGTTTCCACACTTTCCATGACAATATGTAAAGGCTACGAGAAAGATGAGAGTTTTGGAACATACGACGACCAGAAAACACGCCCAGAAGATGAGACGTTGCGCTGGTTAGATCTGAAGTGGGTCAGATATCCCCACGGCATTGGCGTGAACATCACCTTCTGTTTCCTTGAGAGTCAACGTAATCCCTATAGCGAGCATGAAGGCATAGATAAGTGCTCTTCAATCTGAGTAGCTCAGAGCTGACTATTTGCAGGTTCCCGTGAATTTACGCTGGTACCCACCCTTGGCCGAATTGAACTTGATCCCTCTGCTTACCTTTTTGCTCTAGCGTACTCCTGCAGGCTATTTACTAACGATCTTGAAACTGTATTTGCTGGAGACAAGCAAATTATTACGTGTCTAGATACTTGCGTCGTGCACTTGCTAGTCTTTCTCGCCTGCGGTCAAGACAACGTTCTCCTTGAAACTGCTATGCGGGAGTCAGCACTTAACCTATTCCTGCAAAACTTCTGCTTAACCTAAGTTCTCTTTTTGTGAAGTGCCATGCATGTACAGCTGGCGCAGAGATGCCTGGTCGGACATGCGAGCACGAGCAGGTCACAAGCATGATAGTGGGGTGATTTACTTATACACCGATCATGTCAAGACTGAATTTGACCTGACTGCGTTTTGCCTACAAGATGGCGGTTTTAGTGTACAGGAAATTTGAAGTATCTGTAGACAGACGCGTTCTAGGCTCTACTAGCCTTCTATAACTAGGCAAGACCTTAAGTCTGTGCTCTAAGAGGGAGTCGAAATAGAAGCTATCTTGAGGAAGGATTGGGAAGAATTGAATTAGGCAGTTAAGGTAGTTACTAAGCTGCTTAGAATGATAGCGTTACTAACTAACAGCATGACACATTGACAGAAATTAAGACAGTTCTCAATCTGCCTCTAGATAATCAATTCTACAGCAGCAAAATGATTCTGAAATATTAGGCATTAATTTTATCTTGGGGAGAACAAGAGATAAAAGCAAAGCTGATAAAACAGTTGCTGCTTTAAAAGACTTGCTGCAAAGATATCTGGGCTGAGGTCTGAACTTGTGGGCTTTAGAAGATAAAAGCCGAGCAAGAGGTGGCTCTGAAGATAAGTCCGCACGCAGCGAATGTTGATACTGGAAAAGGAAATCTTCTACGTGTTTCTCCAGGATGCTGGAGACTTGGCTTTAAACCTAAAAGCTACTGATACTACTACATCTAATACCACATCTGCCGCAGATATTGAAGCTATGGAAGTGCAGGTGGAAGATTGCGACGACGGCGATCTCGAGCTTCTTGAAGATATTGTTAACGAGGGTAATTGGATTCAGTCTGCCGAATAGAACGAACTCCCTAAGTCTATCTATATTGCAGTTTAGGTGGACTATAATAAGGAGCTCACAAACGACAATGCAGTAGCGGAGAAGATTAAGTTCTGCGAGGCATAGATTATAATGTAGGTCGCGAAGGTAAGCTGCTGTGTTTTAGTAATATAAGAGAAACACTGATTTGTCTGCAGAGCAGCGCAAACATTAAGGCTTAAAGGACGCGGAAGGTAGTCTAACATGCATCCTATACGCTCTTAATCTAACTACTACAAGTACCTAGAAGGCAAGGAATTGAGTCTCTTGGACATAGACGTATATCTCAAGCGTTCATTTTATGATTGTGAGAAGCACTGGAAGAGACTAGTTAAGAATAACGGTAGATACATCAGTTGTCCCTGCTGTGGGGGAAATGGATTTAGCAAGTCGATATTGGTCACACATCCTTTAACTATGCATCTTTATGCCATGTGGATGGTTCATGATAGAAGTACCTCGGATGATTGATAGGACGGGTTGCCCAAAGGCTGTGTGCTGCACTGGTGTTGCAAAGTAAGGCGAGGAAAAGGAACAAAGTGATTATTACGAGTATTTCGGCTACTGGCAACATCGACTATAAGTATTTGTGAGGGCAGGTATTATCCTACAGCTTCAATTGCCAGGACATGTAGCAGGGCAAGTGGCTTTGGTTTTCTGTCTTAGCAGTACATATATTAGAAAACTTCTTGTAATCTGTGGACCGGCTCGCTGAGTAGCTTAATACCTCTACGATATGAGCGGCTTAGTAGGATCGCCGCTGCGCACAGGTCACCCAGCCTATCCTTCATTTGACCTTCAGCGGTGATATGGTTTTGAGCACCTTGATCCAGAGTCGATCAAGCCTCCTTGGGTTCCAACTTCTTTGTAGGGTGATTCTGGTCGTATTCTTCCTCTTCCTCTTCCTCAACGTTTCCCCCTCATCGGTGTCTGTGTCAAGGCTCCAGCCGTACCCTTACAAGCGCTCAACCTCTTTATCGAGCTCTTGATACTTGTGCATACTATCTTGAAGCGCTCTCTCACGTAAATAACCCAGAGCTTCATAGCTCTAGACAAGCTTTATATCGGTCCACAGCGCTGACGAGGCCCTTCTAGGTAGTCTCTTTGAGGTCAAGACTAGTAGTGGGCGGATCAGCGGCCTTAAGCACTTAATCTCTGCGCGCTTTCTGTGCTTTGCTCAGTGACGATGGGAGCTAGATTTGCTGCTTTGGGAATAACGGGTTGAGACTGCGAAGGTCATCGTTCTTTACTCGTCTCCAACTGAATATATCCAGAGTTCTCTAGTCCAAGAGCGAGGACGTCTCACGCTACATCACTGACAGATTTGCTCAGTCTACAATTCTGTAATCTCTCCTATCCACGCGTTGCGACGAGTGATCAGACACGTTTCTCCGGGAACCGGCAATTCCTTTATCTAACTTTTGAAACCTATCCATTCTATCTAAGTATCTAGCAAATTAGCGTGCTACTTTGCAGAGAACTTATTCACTCCGTTCGGAAGGAGTGGCTTTTGGTATTGCACCATAGCACTATTCCAATGTAGTGTATTCTCGGGAGCTATCTCCAAGTTTGTCAAGGAAACGGTTGCTATACGATCTGATCCAGCTGTTCAGAACTCACATCGACAATCCGGGTGGTCGATATCACCGGCTTTGCACAAGGATTCGGGAGGTTGATAGTTACGATAATACACATTAGAGCCGTCGAATTTTTCTTTCCACCCCAACTGAAATCAAAAAGACGCGAGCTCTGCAAAACTCCGAAAGCCCAACGTTCCACTAGATACTCCGTCCAGAGCAACCTAAAAGACGCACACTCATGGATCCAACAAAACCCAAAATTTCTTCGGGGCGTCTTAAACCTGCTCAAAACGGAAGGGGCACGCACCGCACCTTCTCTCAATTCGACATAGGCAAAGATCATCAAAAAATCACCCGAAACCAACCACAACGCTCCCAAACCACTCCCAACGCATGCAGAATGCAAAAAGGAAACCCCGAAGGGCGAAAGTGACCTAACCAGGGGTCGAACCTGGAATCTCTTGATGCCGATTGTACCAGGTTTGAACCTTGGTTGTATCGTAGTCAAGCGCCTTGCCATTGGGCCATTAGGCCAGTTGTTATACTGATTTGATGAAATGATGTCGGAGTACAATATATCTATTGTGCTTTTCAAATTACAGAAGCAAGAAATGGTTGTTTTGTTGCCGGAAACCTATGGGGGCGGCGGAGCCTGAACTTTTCACGTTCGACCCCTGATTACATTTACGCCTTGTGCGCTACTTGCGCTCGCTTATCCAGTGATAATCCACAACCCCTAAGGCTCTTGCGCACCAAAGCAAGACGGAGACAACGGGCGGCGACTTCACAATGCAGATGCTCTACAAGCACGACTTGAAACCGGATTCCGAGGATTGCAACTAAGGCTAAGCAAGAGTTGCCTACTTGCGCACCCTTTCCCTACCTCTCGGGGTCCTTGATCCCGCAGAGCGCAGGTATCTCGGATATCCCGGGTCCTGTTACACGACTTGAAGTGCAGGTCTCTTCAACACGCAGAATATATCCCCTTTCCAACGCCCATCCACCTGCCCGCCGAACAACACACCACGCACACACAACCCTTGCCTACCCCCCTTCCTTCTTTTGCACAGCTGCAAAACCCCTCAAGCCCAAAAACCCAACCCCATACACCATCAACAACCCCATTTACCCGTGTACCCGCGCAGCCAAATGAAAGGCCCGTTTCCAAGCAATCTAAGTACAGCAGTCCACGCCAGGTTCACCTGGCTACAGTCTACCTAGCACCCTCTGCACGCCGTACGGCCGGGCACGTACCGGAGCGGTAGATTGCGCCATTGCCGCCCTGCATGTGCTAAACGGACCTTCACACCAACGACCGGTTGATTTTTTCTTTCCGACCGCGGTGATGTGATCGTGTTACGGGAACGGGTACCTTTTGATGCTTGACTGCCAACGCCCAGGTACCGTGTTGAGGTGTCTGTCTGACACATGGCAGTGTTGCTGTCCGCAGCCGCTGTTTGCGCAGTCGGGGTGGGATCGTTGTGGCCCATCTCGCACCCCGATTCTGCATGGATTGTCTGCTATCTAGATACCTGCCAGTTGGACCTGAAGTCCTCCTACTGGAACCTGTTCTCGCAGTGCGGTCGCTGTCCCATCGGCGCTGAAAGGGTGCAGTATGTAGGCCCCGATCCATGTCAGATACTGCCCTCCCAACTGCTACAGCGTATTCTTTGCAACAAGCACCTGTGGTCACCGAAACAAGCGCTCATCCTCACCGACGTGACCACATGCTCATCCAGCTGCAGCAAAGTCTTTGCTACTCGCTGTGTACACACACTCAAGAAGCGAAAAATGATCTGATGTATCTGTATCCAATGTATTTGACTTCGTAATTTTCCAAGGCTGAGATAATGCTAGTGATATGGGTATATATGCCGTCGCGTAAGACCGAAAGAATGGAAGAAAAAAAGGCGATAAGAAGTGCCAGATAGGTACCAGATATGCAGCGCGGTCAGCGCTTGACCGCCTGTATGCAACGCTCGCTTCGCTCGTCATGCAACATGTGTGTAAATCATCAATCGTCGTGTCTCTCTCCGCGCTGAGTGTCTGCCTCGCTCCACTCGACCACCGCAAAAACGCATCTCGTCCCACTCCCCCCAGCTCTTCCTCGATGTGTCCATCACCTCCGTTGCCGCCCTCCATAGCCGTTGCGAACCGCTCCAGGGTCCGTTCACGATATTTGCGCATCTCCTCGCCCAGCAGATGTGTCCTTTGCATCGAGTAAATCTCGAGTAACAAGAACTGCTGCCCCACCGCGGCATCGGCAAAATCCGGCGGAAAGGGGCCTGGCCGAGGCGCGAAGAAAACGCGTAGAAGAGCATCTCTGCACGCCAGCAGGCGCTTAATTTTTCTGCTGCAGGTACAATTTCCTCTCCGCTGCGTGCTGCGTGGCTGGGCGTAATGCCGACTCGACTCCAATGGGGCTGAAAATTTTCGCCACCGAGACAGCTCCGAGGTCGGTGGAGCCACGTTGTGCCAGTGCAGGTGTGCCGGCTCTTGGCAGGGAAGACGCATATGCAGGAGCTTCTCAACCCAGCCATTGGTAATGCGCGGTGGACGCTGTGTATGAATCCTGCTCGCGTGCTTGAGCAGCTCTCTACACATTCCCCGTTCTGCGGAAGCAGGAGCGCCATTGCCGCATCCGGTAATTCGTGAAGTACGCGGTCTCCACCCGCTAGCACCGCACAAGGTCATACGATCCGAGGAAACGTCTAATGCGAGATCGTCGCTAGGATATAGCGCCATCTACGTCAAACAGTGCGATTGCAGGCTTCCGTATCGTGGACGTTGTAAGGGTCGTGCTTGTGCCCGTGACCGCAGGCTGAGTCTGCAAGATTGCTCTTCTGCAGGCTAAAGTCGTCCATCTCTAGTCTGTCATCAAGTGCTTCAGACTGACGTGCCGATCCATCTATTCGGCACACCGCTCGCGCTCTGAGAGGCAGGTGATTTACCGGAGCCCAATTTCCTTGGCGGCAGCCAGATACGCGCCTTGCCGACGGCCTTCGCGTCGAGCTTGCCAACGCGGCGCATGTTCATCTCGAGCACGATGACACGCAGAAAATCGCTGTTCTCGCGGGGCTCACGCTGACGTACGGTTGGAGTTGGCGACTGCAGACGTCCTGCTTCGGAAAATGGATCGGTGTTCTTGCTGCGTCGGTTCCTTGATTTGTTACGTCGGTCGTATGTCTGCATCTGGATCATCGGCGCATGGGTGTCGGCATCGGCGTCGATCATGAGCGCATCGTGAAGTTGCATTGACAGCTCCGTGGGCGAGATAGGAGCAGGCTGCGGGTTGAGATATCGGCGCAACGCCGGCGATGGGAGCTCCTCCAAATGCTTTGGGCGCATCTCACTGGTGAACTTGGGTGATAAGATGGAGCGAGTAAGAAGGTCCTCTGGCGGCACGCTGGGTGCTGTGAAGTTGGAGAAGGATTTTGCTGCTTCCTTCAGGGCCTGCAACGATGCTGTGAGGTTAGACTTGAAAGACTTGAACCTCTCGTTTGACGGCGAGATACGGATAACGTCTGATGCGTTGGCTTCCGTGAGCTCCTCGGCCTCTTCCACGTTGAAGTGGAGGAGAGGATGGTCCAGGACGCAGTCCTCCTTTGGTGGTGACGAGTAGGCCTTCTCTCTACGCTCTGAGGAGTACGATTTGCGGCTCACCGACTCTGGTGTGCTGATATTGTCCCAATGAGAAGCATAGGAGGGCGTGTCGTAGTCCAGTGACGGTGGCAGCGTAGACAGAGAGTCGCTGGATATCGAACGTGAAGTGCCAAAGCGTCTCTTCTCTTGCTCGAGACTTGGCAGGCTACTACCGTAGTCGGACTCGGTATCATCTACACGACCAAGCAACACATCCATGGGAGAACCGGACAAAGACAGTGGAATCTCAATATCGTCCTGCTTCCACTCTTGGATCAGTTCGTCCATGGAGATGTTCCTCTCGGTCGTGGGGCGCTTGCGGCGGCGCTGTGGTTGCCTGGTTGGGATCGCTGTTATGGCCAGCAGGGCGGCCACAGCAGGTGGGAGAGCATCTGGGTTGTGGCTCCTCGTGGAACGGGCAGGCCTGCCACCGTTCTGTCCCTTCATACGGACTGTCTGGGCGGACGACGGCCGTGTAGGCGTACGTGGAGGTATGACGACAGGGCTCGAGTGCTTGAGCATAGCGTCGGTGGACTCAGTCGGAGTGACCGAAGAACATGCGAGATTCGTGGTGCGCGGTGTAAGAGGGTTTCTTTGAGTTCGTGTGTTGGTTTGACTTCTTGTGCCCATCTTCTCTCCGGGTCGGCTGCGAGGTGAGGGCGGCGAGTGCTGGAGATATGGAAAGGACCTTGGCGAGATCATCTTCGGCAAGACTCACGAGTCCCTGTGAGCGTTTTCCCGTGACTAACGAGCCTCCGGCTTCCCAGCACGGCTAGAGGGCTGTGACGTTGACCGAGCGCGCGTCGGGATGGAATCCTTTACGTTATTGCTGCGGCGGGATTGGATGGGACTACAAGGGGAGCATCAGACGTGCAGGGTCAGGGCCGGCCGAAGGTCCCCGGACACGCGACAGCAACCGTTGCAGTGGTAGGGTAGTTCTGTAGTGATTTGCACGCGACAGCTGGCGGGCGCACAGGAGGTGCTATCGATGAGGTGGAAGAAAGACGAAGGCAAAGGGAAAGGCGGGCAGAGAGATAGAGTAGCTAGCAACCGTGGGATCAGATGGGATGGTACCTACTATGAGCGATAAGGTAAGGCACCACCTTCACGGGTTGCACCGGGAATCCTCAGCACATGCCAGGGTTATCGGTAGGAGTCAATGCTCGAAACCTTTGAGCAATGAGACCCAGTCGCGTGGGCGACCAACCTTCCTATCGAGCACAAGAGTACACCGGATCAGCACTGCATGCTACCGTGTCACGGCGTACGCACAGGCACGCATGGGCGCCAGGCACCGCCGCTGAGCCTCTCTGAGCGGTGTCAGCGGCTCCCAGCACTCCACGTCGCAGCAGCAGAGCATGCACCCACCTGCTTGAAACTCGCGAAGCGCGCTGTGCGTCGCGTCGCGTCGCCCACTGCCGTCGGCGCAACCAGAAAAGAGCAGCTGCAACTGCAGCTGTGTGCATTTCGCGGACGATCGCTCCGCTAGTATCCTTGTCCCGGTGCCCTGTGCTTAGCCTTCTGCCCATTCCTCTCCGCGATTTGCAGCCCCGCCCCACGCATCTTTTCCTTCTAGAAGGCCGGCACCCCCCATGCCGATGGGGCGGTGTAGACGGGCAGAGCAGCCATCAGTCTTCTCGGTGACAGTGACAGCGCAGTCTCTCACAAGCGTTCTTCACCGTATTAAACCTCACTACACCGTGTGCTATAATCGATTGTGTTTAAGCTGCACTGATAAGCCTCTGGGACAGCTGCGTTGCGATGACAGCATAACTTGCCGGAAAGACGCCTGTAGTGCAGGCTAGCATCTGGGGAGACGGCCTGTCAGATGGCGTTTCCTTATCTCGACGCTGCATCTCTGTCTCACATGCGCCAAGTGCTGGCTATCTTTACTCGCGGAGACCCCAGCCCAATGTGGGGTGCATGCGCGCGATGCTGAAAATGTCACTCCCGTTGCGAGGTGTGGCTCATGACCAGAATCCTGGTTTCCCCGTGAGCCCTGCATGCCGCACCGTGGCTTTATCGCGATTGTATACATCTTGGCTCGACCGTGAGGCTCAAAACAAGCATCATTGAATGTCATCGAGAATGCTACACAGCAGCAGGAATCCGCGGCTCTGTCCTCGCTGCACCCACCTTCCCCTTCAGTCCAAGATCTCCCGTAGCCCAGAAGCAGAAGGTCGAGCGGCCAGCAGCCTCATTAGGAAGGACAACACCACATCTCATAATGCACAGCAAAAAAAAAGTGGCACAGACGTCGCAGAGTGTAGCATGATGGTAAAGATTTTCGCATTTCATCCTGCGGCCCGAGGCTCAACTGCAATAGTATACGTCTCTTCATGATCCTGCCTCGCGAGGATTGCCATAAGCATCTTACAGCCTCGCTACACATTCATGAGAAAAAGCAATATAATCAGAACATTACCCAATGGCGCCCCAGAACGCCGTCCACTCGCGGAAACACTGCGAGGACTACAAAGCCAGAACGGTCAGTCAAGAACAATAAGCAGGCGAAACTGAAGACACCTGCATCCGCAGGAGCAAAAGCCCCATCATGCGGGTACAAGTGCAGGTGACATGCAATGTACCTGGTCGACGTCGTACGTGGCGACTATCGCCGCCAGTAGTGTGTCGTGTAAGGAGATGAGTCGAAGTGAAAATTTTCAGACAGCCGACCAGTAGAATGTTACATCGAAAGAAGTAAGGCTGGTGCAGAGCGTCGAATAATATACTCTGTAGCCAGCATGCGAAGATGTTAGCTGCCTCGAAGGATTGTTGCACACCAGATGTGGCACAGGCGTCCAGGAGCGTTTTTCTCATGTGAAATGACTGCATCTCAATACACGCTGCCATCGTCGGTCCAGCCGGCTTCACTGCAACGGACAATGCGACCATTCTGGTCCACCATATTGCCATTGTCAACGCTGCGTATACCCCTGATCTTCTTGCCCTGTATGACACGTGGTGTCGAAGCAAAATCAGGTGTGTTGCGCTTCATCTGGCTCTGACGGTAGTTCTGGAGCTCAACGTCACTTTCAGCTGCCTCGTCCGATTGCTCGCTGAAAGTCTCCCAATTTTCCGACCCTGCCTGAACAGACCCGGTTGAGGACGCTTGCGAAAGATGTCGACTGCTCTCCGAGGATGAGAACGACGATACCGGGGTTGGTGCCTTTGGATATGTTACAGCGTAGGTAGGTCGCATGGTCTTGCTGAAGCGATCATCATACGGATCTTCTGGCGCCATGCTACGGACTATGCTCTCGCTGCGCTCTCCACGGTTGAATTCAAAACGATTTTTGGGCGTCTCACTTGGGTCTGGCGGGACAAAGAGGTCTTTCATTCGTGGAGGCGGTGCTAGAGGAGGGCCCATCCGTCGCAATGTTGACGGCTGCGAGTCCCCTCGTGAGTGCAATGATGCCAACTGTGAGTCCGGCCGTGAGTGAAGTGATGCATTAGAAAGTATGGAATCGCCACGGGAGTGGTTGGAGTATGTTGAGTTGGAGCGGGATATAGTGGAGTCTGTCCGGCTAAGCGTGCCAGGCCTCTTCTCTGGCGATCCCATCGCCTTTGGTGCTGCACGTGTCGGCAGTTTGGAAGGGCTCTTTGCGCCAGATGCTGCAGAGACAGACTGCGCGAATGGATTACCACGCATTGTGCTCGCACCGAAGTTAGTCGAAACGGGTGTCTTAGCGCGACTGGGTGCTTCGTTGATGGTTTGGCGGTGGTTCGTCTGAGCATGTATTGATTGCCCAGTGCCAGCGCGGGAACGAACAGTGGAGCTCGACCTTGTAAGTGTATTTTGCCTCGAGGGCATATTCATGTTGGACGGAGTCTTTGCTCGCGGCGGTGGCCCCTTTTGCGCCGCAGCATACAGTTCATCCAGGTAACGTTCGCCGTGCACAAGGAATGGTCGACCCCACTCGTTCTCGTAGGCCTCGAGCGTTGCCTGAAGATCCGCCTCGATCTTGGGCAACTCCTTGGCGATACGCTTCCGCGACTTCTCTTCGCGGAGTAGTTTTCCAGGGTCTCGTTTCTCACCCTTCTGACCTCGGCCCAGTAGTCGTGAGGCATCCTGGCTAGACTGTTGTAGCTCGGCACGCTCCCTGATCAAATCGCGGTGTCGGTCAATTTTGGATAGAATGGGTAGTCGTTGCTCTTTCAGTGACTCCAAACGTGAGATCTCCGCCTCGTGCGCAGAAAGAAGGGCGTCACTGCAGACATCGGAGAAGGCAGGTGTGAATTCCAGCATCTCCTCTTCCGAGAAGTACAGTGCGTCCCACAGTTCCTGCAACTTTATGCGAGCCTCCTCGACAAAGACATGCAGATTCTGGCGCTTCAGCTCATTAAGTCGCGAGAGCTCGTCCTCGAACTCATTGATCGTCCTGAGGCCGCAGCCGCGATTGCTGGCGAGGAAGTGCTTCTGCTCATTGGGGTCCACGCTGAGGCGCTCCCACAGGTCTTCGATGGTCGCTCGTAGCTGCGCAATGCGGCGCTCGCGACCACGCTTTTCCTCGGTGAGACGCTCTCGCTTCGTCTTCAGCTCGGCCAAGTCCTCCATATGCAGGCCCAACTGCTCCGGCGTGTCGCGGTGGTGTTTGACAATGTTCGAGTCTGTCTGCCCCTGCGGGGTGCCAAGCTCAGCCCAGAGCTGGATGATCTCCTGACACAACACCTGGACCTGGTTCAGGCGCTTCGAGTATTCTTCGTAGACGCGGCTGAACTCGTTGTCCAGCTTGGTGACGTAGGACGACGACACGTCGAAATCTGGCGGAATTGTCGCATCCGGCTCGGTGGGGGGTAGCTGGATCTTAACAAAATCGGGCTCGAGGTGTTGGGCATATGAATCGAGAGCCTCGGCGAGTTCTGGGCGTGTCAGCGTAGCCACGAAAGAAGAGAGATGGGAGGCGGCTTACTCCGCACCTGCTCGAAGCGCTCCTGGTGCTGTCTGGCGACCGTGTTGTACTTCTCCTTGAGCGTCTTCAGACAGCGCGTCAGCGGGTATGTGACCTGCGGCTCGTCGTCCTTGTACTTTGGGCTTGTCTTGTTGTCGTTCATAGCGGCCTCCATCTGCCTGATCGTCTTGATCAGGCGCTGGGCCTCTTCGGTCAGCTCGTGCTTCTCATTGGTGACGGAGCGCAGTTGGCCATGGAGTGTCTCGGACAGTGCAGAGAACAGCTGTAAACAGTCAGTCAGTCAGCTGCAGCGGACGCGCAAAAATATGTGCGCACCTCTGCCTCGCGCGAGTCGCGCTCATGGCTGGGCACGCCAATCTCGTCGAACAGGCCGTGCAGCTGGCCGATGATGGTGGTGACCTGCTGGGCGAGGTAGCTGGTGTCCATGATGGCTGCAGACCTGCCAGCGCGTCGTCGTTCGCGTATGCACTGTGACTGCGCGGCGTGGTGGGGCGGGCCGGCGGTGATCTCGAGTATGCAATGCGGTGTGAATCGGCCGAGAGTCAATTCGAGGTCGATGCGCAGGCGCAGGCGCAGGCACAGGCGGGGGAGTGCGAGCGAGAGCGAGAGCGAGATGCAAGCGAGGAATGCCCGCCGTCGCGAGAGACGTGTAATTAATGAGAGGAATCGCGTAAGGCACGCTCGCAGCACCTCTACGGTATGGATGTGTGGTCGTGTTGAGGCTGCGACGCGTTTGAGCAGGCCGGAGGTGATGCAATCTTGAAGTTGGCAGCGGCCGTGCCTACCATGGTCAATGCCTCGCCCGTTTATTTTTGGTTTCAACCTTGTTGATCGCGTTGCCCCAGTGATGGCCGCCCAACCAACGGAAACGCCGTTTCAGCCAGCTCCTCAGCGCACCATTTGCGGAACAGGACAGCGTTCAACGGAAGAAACTTGGTTGTACCGCAGGGATATGTCATGTCTTGCAGCGCAATCCTTGAGGGCGCAATGTACTGTGTAGTTGCCAGCTACTGTGGACATGCTGCTGCTGGCGAGCTTCGACTTGATGAACCTGTGCAAAGGCACCGCACTTACTTATGCCATTCGTAAATGCCATTCCCCCACCATCTCATCGCGTCGTGTTTCTCTCGTGTACCTACTGTTAGAGTTTGCAGCGGCCTGATCTTCCGATCGTCCTCCGTCTGTGCCTTGCGGCGTGCCGCACCAACCACCAGCTGACAATGGCCCCGCCTTACTGCGCCTTGCTCCTCATGTTCGCAGTGCCACAAGTGGGGAGACGCAGTGTTTCCCAGCAACCGTCATGCCTTGCTTTCGTTGACTTGAGCAACCCGCATGTGCGCATGATTAGACACGTTCGCATCCCAGCTCTGCCAGAGTACCGGTACTGTGTGCCGAGGAGCTCTCTCGAGGATCGGGATATGTCAACAACGGATGTCAACACAACAACACGTGACGGCAAACAAAACCTCGGCTGCAATCCTCATTGAAAGAAGCGCCCTTGGTTTTACTGGTAATCCTGCCTCCTGTCGCTCCAGCGCCGAGGTATATTTATGTCGTGACGTATCCATCCAGCATAGCCAGCTTTTTCGTAGGTGCTCTCAGGCCAAGTATCGCCAGGCCGAGAGCTCCTCGACTTACAGCAACAATGTGTCCTCTGACAATGCTCAGACCTGCTAGTCAAAGATCTGCGGTTCTTGGAGGAGGGGCCCTTCAACGACCAGAATAGTGGCAGCTAAGAACGAACTTCACAATGCTCTTGCTCCACAATCGTGACTTGAAATTAGACTGTGAAGACTATAGGCAGGTAAGAACCCCTTCCTTATTCTCACTATCATTTTTGTAGTTTTTCGAGGTCTTAAAGTTGCAGAGCTTAGGCACCTCAGGTTCTACGCTGGAGACTTAACTGCAGGCATCTTTGACGTGCAAGAGAGGAGTAGACTCCGTCATGGACATCCCAAGCCTTTCAGTGCCGGCAGATCAGTATTCGCTATCGCGGCAGAGCACCGTGCTTTCGGCACATCACAACGCCTTCGCGCCAACCGCCGGCACCAGAAGTTGACTTGCACGTTCCAGTGAGCACTCACTCATTAGTAACGTGCGAGCGTCATAAAATATGAACAAGTTTGAAGATGCACTTACATGTTCGAAACGGCTGACTGCGAGAAACTCGTGAAAACGAGCAGGCAATCTTGTACGCGCTGACGATCGCCGTCCAGACTGCCATGGCGAGAGATGCCAAAACGATGGACAGATACCATAAGTCACAGCAATTAACTCCCCCCGGACGACACGCGGGTGGAGGCACGAGATTCCTTTAGTCATGAGATCACGAGCTGCAACCAAGGTCGTTCGAGGTAATAATAAATCGTGGCATACGGCAGGCTGAGCATGGTCTGGCGTCACAGCTGTGAGTGAGGCCCTAAGTCAAACCTCCAGGTCGACCTGGAGCGGGAAAGCCGAGTTTGGGTCGGGATGTTCGAGGGTCCGTATCGTGAGCTTGGCAAACTCTTGGTTTCTTGGTGTCTGGACCAGGCTGTGGGGAGGGACCAGGCTGCGGGGAGGGCGAGATACGCGAGCTCCCCACAAAAGCAGCAACATTCCTCCCACCCAGAACCTCACGCCTGTCTTTGGTCTTTCGCTTTGCGTTGGGCGCTACCAGGGTTCTGGTATAGCTAACTGAGCCTCGCTAGCCCTGAGCGGCCATTTCGTATTGGTGAAGGGGCAAAGAGCAAGAGCTCTGCATCTACCCAAACTACAACAATAAGAACCGGGCTATATATGCTGAACTGCTGGCTTTTGCCGCCCTCGCTAACTCTTACAACTTGCCAGAGAGCTGTTGGGAACGGGTAAGGAGCAGAGCATCAGTGTCGTCTGGTGATTCTCTTGTCTAGCATCGCCACTCAGCATGAGGCGGACTACTATGGTACTCTTTCTAGATAGACAGCCACGCGTAGATTAGCAGCTGCTCTGGAGCGGAGATACGATATCTGTTTCGCTTCAGCGTGCTCCCACACGAAAACATCGAGCGAATAGCAGAGAAGATCTTTTCAGCTCTGCTTACTTTGCCTGGTGGCGGGTTCGGAAGCTTGCAAGATATGCATGATCGGTTGAAGTTCCTCAGCCGAGCATCTCAGAATAGTCCAGTGCGCACAGCTGCCGGGCTCTATGCAAGCCAGGCACGGCAGATCAAACACTGCCAAGTATGTGTGTCGAGTTTACCTACTTACAACTAGGGTCTTGTCGTAAGAGATACCATACGCGTTGCAACGCTCTTGGATGCCGGCTGCTACTACCAAGTCCGGCAGAAAGGGTCCACAAAACAACAAAGACAACCATTTCACCTCTTCAGGAACAGATCCTTCCCTTGGAACCAATGGCCTTGTCCACGTTGCCGGCACAACTTGAGACTATCCAAAGTCTGGGGTACACCAACTGAAGTCGACCAACTCTCGGCAACCTCAGCCGCTCACGAGTCGAGATACTCTCGCGAGCTTACTCATGCTATGCCAAGGTGTCGAGACTAGGCTTTGTACTAAAACCCCGGGACTAAGTCCAGCCCACAAGAAGCTTGACCATGCATAGCCAACAGCGGACGAATCCTTGTGTTGAGCCATCTTTATGGCGGCCTTGCGACTCGGGTCTGGCTACACCAACGGGCTGCCCTTTCCGCAACCCGAAGCCTCGTGCCTCTCGTCAAAAGTCTTGGAAGTATTGATAGCGGGACTTGACCATGTGTTGGCACTTTTCGGCGAGCGCAGCCCGGTAGAATTACTCACTTGGCCTCAATCACTAGACGGATAGAGTTACTCTACCCGTCAAGAGACGGCGTCTGGACAGCCACAAGGCGAGAGGACTCAGCTGGAATCGCACACAACTTCGCGTATGCCTTCAGCATGGGGACCAGAATGTAGGCATACACCATGGTGAATTCGTACAATGAGATATAAGAACCTCGTGGCTTCTCCTTGTTCAGTCTCATCATAGCACTCTCGTAACATCTTTCAATATCAAGATGTCTCGTCTTGCACAACTCACTTCTTTGCTCTCGCTGGCGACTGTCGGGTTGGCTCAGATCCCCGCTGTCAATGTCATCCCGTTTCAAGTTACTGGATCCCTAGACTCGTAAGTTCGCACGAATCTCTTCCTGCAAGAAACGTATACTGATTCAAGGAGGTGCTCAGCTGGCACCGAATATAATGCCGGTGGCATCGTCAGCGTTAACTCGTTCACGATTACGGTGCCGAAGAATCTCATTGTTTCGTATCCGACCACGTACAGTCCGTTCTCAAAGCTATGCTCCGCAGGGGCTGGAGGGTTTGAGACTACCGTCACAGGCAATATTATCAAAGGCACACCCATCGCTGGTCAGATCTCTGTCGCAGCTCGCTTTGGCCTCGAAGGCAGCCAGGGATACATCGAGAGCATCACAGATGGTGTGATCCAAATCACTGGTGGTCCAAAAGTCAGGATCAATGACCCCGAGGGCGCCTTTGCACCCCCAGTCAACAAGCACGCGCAGTTCGTCATAGATACAGAGAACCCGTCTGTCACATCCTTCTCTGGATTTCCCATGTGTATTCCATACGCAGGCAACGCCAACACATGCAAGGACTCAAACCGACCGGCTGGGCAGTCAAGCTACGAAGCGCCTGATCCGCTCACCATGGTCCCTCTCAAGGCTGGGGATTTCATCGAATATTCTGGACTCAAGGACGGTGACGAAATTCTAGCCCACACCGTCAACTGTGTCAATGTTCATGTCACCACCAAGGCCTCGAACACTGTGCCCAACTATATTCGCGTCGAAGAGGCGATCGTTGGTGTTGTCGACCCTGCTGGCAATCTCGAGAATGCCCCTACAAGATTTGTTGGTTATCTTTCGAGTTGTTCAGGTGCTCTGGTCACCGTCAGTGCCATTGATGTTGACCCATGCACTGGCGCTGAGACCCTTCGCCGCATCGGTTCGGCCACACCAAAGCAAGAGCTTCGCTGCAAGTGGGAGATGCGTATTACATCCATCACACCGTTCACTCGGGACTACATGGTCACCACCAACACGCCCGTCACCGAGACCAAGAACGGTATCAAGGCTGGTCAGTATGTCGCGCCTGTCACCGAGTGGATCTTCCCTGAGGTCAACCAACCCGGAACCTTCCCACCACCGCTCATCTTCAACGACGTCCAGTCCCTGCACCAGGGCGATGTCCTGGACGACCAGCAGTTCGGACAGCTGAACCCGTACCCGGCAGACAACCCCCCGGCAGCTAAGAAGGCATGTAGCCCCGCCGACCTCATCAAAAACACTCCAACCCCAACCCCGAGTCCCGATCCACAGAACGCCCCGGATGCCGGCGCCACTCCCACCCCCTCTGCGGCTGCCGACCAGCCGGCCAGCACACCACAGACTCTCCCCATCGCATCCGCCATCCAATTCACCACCGCGCAGCGCAGCGGCGGCCTCGTCTCCCTGACCGGTTTCAACACGGAGCAAAAACTCACCTACGACCAGCTGAACTTCGACTGGAAGCAAGTCACGCCCGCCACGCCCGCCATCGCCCTCACCACCCCGTCCACCCCGTCCGCGACCTACACCGCGAGCTTCACCGCCCCCAAGGTGACCGTTGAAACCACCTTCAACTTCACCCTCACCATCAGCCTCCGATCCAACCCCTCAGCCAAGAGCACCATCGCCGTCCCCGTCAAGATCAGCCCCACAGCCCTCGACCAGGTCACCATGGACACGTACACGTGGGAGTCGCGCAAGTCCGGCACCATCGCGGTATCGTGCAGCTCCAACGTGCCCAACAGCGACAACAAGGGCATGACCCTGATGACCAACTTCTCCGCCGCCAACCCGCGCGGCACAAACTACACCATGGGCATCAGCGGAACCAAGTGGGCCTACACGAGCAACAATTTCAACCAGCTCACCAACCTCAAGTGCGTGTCTTCTCTCGGTGGCGAGAGCGCGGCAAGGACGGGGGCGCAGACGACGTCGCGGAAGGCGAGGAGGGGGGTGGCGCGTGCGTGAGGGGTTTTGTCTTAGGATTTGCGGCGCGGTGTTTTGGGAGTTTTAGTGGAGGTGTATATGCCACGGTGGGATGTTTTTTTTTCCTTTCTTTCTTTCTTTCTGTCTTTCTTTCTTTCTTTCCTTTCTTTAGGGAAAGGCCTGGGGTGCCTCGACTCTGTGTTCACGGCTTACGATATATTCCATACATGACATGCAATCCCCTACAAAAAGGGGGAAAACAATGCGACTCCATTGCCCAAATCCCCTTCTTCACTCAGCGCGCTGTGTGTCGCGGTTCCGCATTGCGCATCCCAGCTCCGTCGCGCGTCGGACTCGCTCCAAAGCTCCAAGCTGCTGAGAGGAAAAGTGAAAGTGAAAGTGAAAGTGAAAGAAGAAGAAAGAGAGAGAAAGAGACAGCAACAACGTCCGTCCGACCGCGCACCACCCATCCCAAACCCCCTTCCTCTCCACTCAGACCACTTCCACCGCCCGCGCCCAACTCTCCTCCGCGGGGATTCTTGCTCTTCTCCAGTGCTAGACGACAACAACAACAACAACACCCGCCCAACGATCCACAGAGACGGGCAGTGGTTCCGCACTTTTGCCTTTTCCTTATCCTTTTTGCAATAGGTAGACTTAACTTTTGTTGCACCTCCCCTTCAGACAGGAGCGTGGGGTTCAAGTTAGAAGTCAGGAGTTGGGAGTCAGGGGTTTGAGAGTTCCTCGGGGCTCCTTCCTGCCTTTGTCCGGATGGATGGCAGTGGTGCATCTTCTTTCTCCCTGGTTGCCGCGGATAGCTCGGGTTCTAGATCCCAATTGGCCCGTCTCTCTTGAAACGAGGCTTTGATGCGCCCTCGCCAGCTGGCGCTGGGCTGTGTCTTTGGTTGCTCTGGGAGGGACGCGGCTAAGGGGAAGGGGAGAAGGGAAGGGAAAGGGAAAGGGAAAGAGCGAAAGCAAGCAACGCAACTGAGCAGATACCCAAGGATCGCGAGAGAGAAAGGAGGGGAGGAGGGGGTTCACAGTGCAATAACCCATTGAAATTATACCATTCCACACGCAACAGTCCCCACGAAACCCCACTCTATGTATCCCAAGAAGCCTGAAAAACTCGACAACCCACTACATATCATCACGCCTTCGTCCCCGCAGCCTCCCTCTCGCAAACCCCCTTCAAATCCGCATTAAACCCCTCCCAAGCGGCCCTCGTCTTCTCCCTAAACCCCAGGCCCCTGGCCACCAAGTTCTCGCCCATGAGCGGACTCAGCGCCCCGCTGAACGCCTCCTCTTGGACGAACAAGGTGCCTCCTGGGTTTTTCTCCGAGGGCTCGAAGCGGAACTGATGCGTGCCTGTGAAGATGAAGGGGAGGGAGCCGGTCCAGGAGAAGAGAGCGGGGGTGTTCTGCTGAGCGGGTGTTAGACGGAGAGGGAGGAGATGGGGGAGAGGCTCGTTTGGGGGAGCACGTGCCTGTATGACGCCGGTGAAGGCGGGCGAGTTTGCCAGCTTGACCGTCACCGAGTCGCCTTTCGCCAGCTCTGTGCCGGGGCGCGGGGAGGCGATGGATTCGAAGGCGCGGGTGTAGGAAGGTAAGGCGGCGAAGTCGAGGAACTTTGCTCTGTTAGTTGGCATCTCGTTTGACTGTGGGTGGGTGCAAGATGTACCTTTGCGCGCACGGCGGCGGGGGGAGCGGCGATGTCGATGCTTGCTTTGAGGGACATGGTGCGAGCAGAGGGAAGATGGGGAGCAGCACTGTGGTAGAGCTGTGGTAGAGCTTTCGAAGCGAATAAAGAGGAAAATATAGTGGACTGTAGATGTAGGTATATGTATGTTTGTATTCCTGCTATGAGAGGCTAGGCTTGAGGGGTTGTATGGTGATAACAGCCCGTCCTTTGTGGCTGCTTATAAAGATACTTAGCCTGCTGCGCAATGCACGCCCCGCACACATGGTATCGCACAGCTTCTTACGTGATGCCGGTAGTTTTCCATGTTCTGCGACTGAATTGCGTGGTGGTGGTTGTCGACAGAGGGCTTCCGAGTCATGGGCGAGGCTGGTGATAGCCCGAAATGAGTGGTGCGGGGGGATATTTGGGCCGGTCGGGGCAACCACCGCTGTATCGATTAAGGAGGCCTAACTTCAGCCACCATATTCGAGAGCACGATCTCAAGGTTGATGCTAGGATTCTGTTATCGCTCGGCCGAGGTACTGGAGACATTGTTGGCTAAGTAGCCCTCTGCCCGGCAATGACATTGACTTCAAGGCGCTCATTCTACCCTCAGCCTGCGGATAGCACCGCTGACTAGGTCGTCGGCGTGAACGCTCCTGTGCGGGCTCTCAGCACCGCTGCCTGGCGTCTTCGCGTCGGTCAAGACGCGTTTGTCGGGACCTGTGACCGTCTGCCCCTTTGCCTGGGCGAAGCCAGCGGAGCGCTCGTGGGCAGGGTTCGGCGAGTAGAAGCTGTCGACGATGGGGTGGATCATCACCGTCTGCTTGGAGATGGTGAGGGTGCTGTTTGTTGGTACCGTGACCCAGTTATCTGTGGTTGTCAGTTGAAGGTACTGTAGCAAACACAAAGTACGCACCTCGCTCGAAGGTGAGCGGCTCACTGGCGACAAGAACAATGTCTGAGCCCTTGTCTCGACGTTCCATAACGTAGTTGGAGTCGTCGTCCTCTGACTTTCCACCGTCCGAGCTGTGGTCGCCCTTCATTTGTTTCCAGCTAGTGCCACTCGAGAAGAACAAGCTCGCAGCTTCGTCTGTGGTGGAGCTCACGTATCGTGTACACACCACACTCTCTCCATCTGTGACGGCGAAGTTCAGCAAGCTCCTGCTGTCCTCGTTGCCCATGTTCTCTTCGCCCACTACGTCGCGTATGAAGCCGTTGATGCGCTCGATCGTCTTGAGGATCGCTTTGCGCAAGACCGAGTGGCCAAAGCCGCCCTTCCCCGGCTCTGCATCGGGGGACACGCCCGCCTTATCCAGAGAGTCGAGGAACAGAGCAAATGCCCATTCCGAGTCGGTCGAGCCTTGGACCAGCGTGAACCACTGTTCGTTCAAGCTCATTGCGAGACGGCGCTTGATCTGCTTGAAGCACCCGATACCGCCGTTGTGCATGAACATGAGACGCTTGTGCGAGAAGGGGTGGCAGTTCTGTTCGGACAGGTTGCCCTCGGTCGTAGCGCGGACGTGGGCGAACAGGAGGGACGAGGTCGTCTTCGATGCTATGCGAGAGAGGTTGATGCAGTTCCATGCTGGAATCGTCGATGTGAAGACGCAAGGCTCCGGGCCTAGCGAGGGCGAGGTGTAGTATCCAATGCCGAAGCCGTCACCGTTGTGAGGTCGTCGTCTGTCCTGCTATATGTGAGTCGAGGCTGCTGCCATATTCCGGCAAGCGCAGCGTACCAGACGCAATCGAGAGTCGAAGGACTGTGTGAGAATAGAATGCGAAGGGTTAAGTATGAGCTCTGACAGCAGGATCTCGTCCTTGCCCTTGTATACCTGCCGTGTGTGAGGTTCCTGAATGACGTCTCATGTTTGCATGATTGACTGACCATGAACCTGCACATGTTGACTGCTGTAACGATAACGAAATGGTCGAGCGATGTATATGCCACGGGTATAATGATTTGCGGCGCAATTGAACGGATGGTTCATGAATGCTGGGTGTAGGTAGGTATTGGTGACTCTGAGCACGGCGTTCGCTGTAGAGTCAGGGCGGTATTGCGCCATCGGACCAAGACATGGTGCAGATCTGTTATTGAAGTACAAACATCTTTGACCAGATAGCCACCCAAGTCGTGTGAGACGCAAGCGATGCAGTCGCGCTTCAAGTCCAGCACGCCACACGCGACAGTGGACAGGTCAAAAGTTTAGGATGCCAACTGGGCTCGGCGGGGGTGTCCGCTCACGCGTGGGAGAATGACGTGGGGTTCTCACATCACATGCTTTCAATAAATATTGCATCACCAATCACAATCACCATGATGCACATGACAGAGCTTTCGAAACCGATGCATTCGGCAATACACAGCTACCAGCTGGCGCACATGAGTCGAGCGCGCAGGCAACGCCCTCTCAGTATTTGTTTGCTCACGGTACGGTGCAGCCACCGCTCAGACCAAACCACCCAGCCGAACATGACCATTCTTGCTATGGACAGTACAAGATAGGATAAGCAAATAGCAACGCCAGGGATATGATGCGGATAGTAAACATGGTGGGGTTACATGACGGTGAATCTTTCGATGCTTGGTAGAACAGAGGGGGGGACGAATGTGAAGACTGGGGGTATTGCGAAGAATAAGAGAACTCCCAGAGGCGTGCGTGGCTCGTCAATCCAAGAGTCGTGTTTCAATCGTTGCGTGATCGTGATCTCAGGTTGAGTCATGGCAGACATCAGCCTTGGAGTGGGGCTCGCTTGCGCAAAGGGGGAGCACTCAAAGGTATGCGCGGACTGGCGAAGGGAGAAGGACCCTGCTTGCAGCTCCTCACATGTCCATCGAGTCACCGCCGTTGGCAAAGTTGAAGTTCTGCTGCTGTTGCTGCTGCTGGTTGCCAGCGCCGAAGCCGAAGTGACCCTCCTGGTTGACGGCGGGGTTGGTCTCAGCCATGTTCTCAGCGTCGCCCTCCTCGTCCGAGAAGTACTTCTCGATGATGTTGTAGGCCTTCATGTAGATCTCCTCGTTGGCGTTGTTCTGGCACTCGTGGATCTTCTCCATGCCACCAACCTCCTCGATGAACAGAGCATAGCGGTTGATCTGCTCGCCAGCACCCTCAGCACCCGCCTCCTTGTCCATCTCGCCGACCTTGAGGATGTTCTCAAGACCGTCAAGGGCGACCTGGATGATCTTGTTGTCGGGGCATGCGAGCAGATCGCAGAGGGGCTTGATGCAGCCGCTCTGAACGAGGTAGCGGATCTGGGCAGGCTTCTGCAGACCACCGCTGGTAGCGTTGGAGATAGCCCAGCAAGCCTCCTTGCGGGTCTTGAAGTCGCCGTTCTGGAGCAGGTGGATCAGAGGAGGAATGATGTTGGCGTCAATGACGGCCTGGATCTGTGTGGAGTTGCCAGCGGTGACGTTGGAGATGGTCCAGCAAGCCTCCTTGCGAATGCCGTCCTTGGTCGAGCTCAACAGAGAGAGCAGAGCAGGCAGAGAACCGCAGTTGATGATGACCTGTGTCTGGACGTCATCGCCAGTGACGATGTTGCCCACAGAGCGGAGGGCGGGCGTCTGGACGGATGTGGAGGCGTGCATCAGGAGCTCTACGAGACGGCGAGGGATGCCGGCCTCGATAACAGCCTGGATCTTGTCGTTGGAGCCATCCGAGAGGTACGAGATGGCCCAGCAGGCGTCGATCAGGACTTCGTCGTCGAGCGAGTAGACAAGCTTGGCGAGGACAGGAAGAGCGGGCTGGATCTACGCGGTGTTAGCAAGACACATGCATGATGTGTGGGGGCGTTTTGCTGTTGGTGCCAGCACTGCTTACAGTCTGCCAGTCGGGCTGGGGGGTCTTTCCCCTGCAGAAGTTGCTCAGGGTCCAGGTTGCGTTCCTAAGCATGCTCAGCTTGCGGCTGTCGCCGAGCAGGGCAAGCAGCGGGCGGAGGGCACCGGCCTGGAGGACGAAGTCGCGGCATGCGGGGCTGTCACCGGCAATGTTGCCAAGCGCCCACACGGCCTGCTCTCTGACGTCCGGCTCGTGGCTGCTCAGAAGCTCGACGAAGATGGGGACGGCACCAGCCTCGATGACGACCTGTGTCTGCTGTGCGGAGCCCGAGGCAATGTTGGTGAGGGCCCATGCCGCCTCGAACTGCACCAGTGTGTGGGGGGAGCGCAGGAACTCGACGAAGCGGCTGACGACACCCGTCTCAATCACGCGCTCGATGGGCGGGTTGCGCTCCTTGGACAAGAGCTTCCGGAACTTTGTCGTCGCCTGGATCTGCTCGTCGATCTGCTCGGAGAAGACGCCCTTGACCATCTGGGGGAGCTCCTCGTTGAGCTGGCACAGGACGTTAGCATGTCCACCTGCAGGTCGAACAAAGAAAAAGACGCGGGTGGTGATGGTGGGGTATACTGACCTGCCCCTCGATGTTGCCGCCCTCATCGTCGCTGTCGGGTGCCGCTCCCAGCGAGGCACCGGGGCGGTCGGCGCCGCTGCCAATACCGCGGCGCTTTGCGAGGTTCTCTTCACGCTTCGCCCGGCGGATCTCGACCTGCTGCTCCTCGCGGCGGCGGCGGAGCTCGTCAGGCTTGAAGGCGCTCTTGGCCTTGAAGGTTGTGCGGCGGTGCTCGGGGATGTACTTGTCAGCCATGTCTGCGGCGACTGTGCTGTGTGTGTGGGTTGAGCGGGGGAGGAAGTCTGCTTGGGAGGGTGGCGGAGAGACAAGCAGTGCAGTGCAGTGCAGTGTTTGTTTGCAGGGGATTAAATGGATCTTTCTTGGGCGCTGCGTGGGGCAAGTGAAAAGGCGGCAGCGCAAACGGCAAAGCGCCGCTCTTAGCACTAGCGGCCTGGTCCTGGTCCTGGCACTTGTGCTTGGGGCTTGGGGCTTGGGGCTTGGGCGTGTTCGCTTCGTAGCAACCGCTGTTTGGCAGCGGTTGGGGGCTCCCAGACGCGAGCATGTGACGCGTCGACTCGTCGTTCCCGTCACTTGGACTCGATGAGCTGAGCTGTGCGTCTGCGGTGAGTTTGCAAGGCCAAGCTCTGTGCACCCGCTGTGACTTGCACCAACTGCACGCGTGCAACTGACCGTTTCAGGGCCATCTCCATGGCAGAACTACTTGGCTTCACGCCTGTCAAGCGTGCTGTTTCCATGGGTAAAGGCATCGTCTGCAGCTTCATGGGCGTGGTCGTGAGCTTGCAAGATGCACGAAAATCCAGAGGCACCGACTGGGTGCTCGACTTCACAATCCAGGACGACTTCTCAGCCGGCTCAGTGGACGGCAGTTCGAGCATGGCATGTCGCGTCTTCAAGCCCTCCCAGCAGACCCTGCCCAAGATTGCGGGCGTCGGTGACATTGTGATTCTACGCAACTTCAAGCTGAACCCATGGAAGGAGCGGATGGACTGCGTCAGCCAACCTTTGAGCCGCGTGCTCGTCTTTCCAGCAGACAAGATACCAGTGCCGGAGCTGAGCCAAGCATACCTGCTAGGAACGCAGCGACTGCAGTGTAATGCCACCCCGGGAGCTGGAGAGCCTACCATCGCAGAGCAGAAAGCCGTCCTGAAGCTGAGGCATTCTTCATCTAGGTCTGCGCAGGACATGCGGCAGCATGCTGCTATCGCTTCGATCAATACTTTGAACAGACGTAAGGAAGCTCTGATCGAGGACCTGATGTTCGACAAGTTCTACAACGTCAAAGCTCTGGTCGTGAATACTTACTACACCAATCATGGGACCATGGAGCTCAAGGTCACCGACTACACAGCCAACAAGCACCTGTACGAGTATGTGGACCCAGAGATAGATCGTGAGCGTGCTTGGAGGCGTGACTGGCCTGGTCCGTTCGGCCAGGTAACAATGAATGTAACACTTTACGAGCCTCATGCTGCGTGGGCGCGTGGAAACATCAGGGATGGTGATTTCATCTTCCTTAGAAACTTGCGCACCAAACAATCTCGGTCAAACTTACTGGAAGGTGTGCTACATGAAGATCGGGACATGCCGGATCAAGTTGATGTGCGCAAGCTCTTCAACGAGTCTGCAATAGAAGAGATCGAAAGACGTAGAGACGCCTACGAGCAGCGGCGACCGGAACGAGGGTCTGTCCACCTCGTCAATGCCCCCAAGAAGCCCTCGGCAAAGGCTTCTGCGAAGAAGAAAGCCGAGAAAAAGGAGAAACAGCGTCTGCAGAAAGCGGCAGAGGTGAAGGAACTTGAAGAGAAACAGAAAGCATTCGAAGCGGAACGCACAGGAGTGAATATGAACAGTGAGTGGCGTGAACATCTATAGTTCTCCTACTGACAGCGACAGTTCGAGCGGCATTCCATGACGTCCAGCGTTCCAACATATCTGAGATCCTCCACAACCGTCACTTGAACGCCACGACTGCACCAAAATACACCCCTTTCACTCTGCCTTTTGTCAATTGCAAGCACAGTTCTCGTGTTCGAGTGGTCGACTTCTTCCCGCCAGAGCTCGAGTACTTCACTCACTCACTGAGCGACCCCAGCTGGACGCCACGACCAGAGGAGGGACCCCGCTGGGAATGGGGGTTCATCCTGCTCGTTGAGGATGGAAACGTGCCACGCGATACTGTGCCGGAGCAACTACGGGTCGTTGTGAACAACAACGCTGCCCAGTACCTCGGTCTACCAGATGCTAGAGAGTAAGTCATGTTTAGTAGAGGGTACGTCATTCACCACTGACATGACCATAGCCTGAGAACCGAGCCCAGTGTCCTGGCCCAGCTGAAGGAAAAACTGTTCATCCTGTGGGGCAATCTGGCCGAGCTCAAAGACGAACTGAGGGCTCGCAATGAAGACCTTCCACTTCCGCCCGGCGACAACAGACTGGACAATAAGCCATTCGACTGCATCATTGAGGAGTACGGGCTCAAGGTTCCGGAGACCGAAGAACATCCTGCCGGCTATCAACGACTCCACAAACTGGCATTTACGAAGATCTTGACTTAAGTGTTCACTGTGTTGTGTGTGATGGGGCTGTGTTTGCACGACTCCGAACAAACCTCTGTAACAACGTTATTGCTAGGCAACTACCTTCTACAGTGAGATACCCAACAGGAAGCATTCGGTTGTCTTTAAACACTGCGTACCGTCGACTGTTGTCTTCTTGCGACTGCATCTTCGTAGTTCTGATCGCCCGCAAAAAGAAAAAGAACGGTCGCCAACGACTAGTTCTACCTCAGGCCGATCAATCTGCCTACTCGGAAGGTGACACTACATGCTCGGGCGTAACAAGCCCGGGGAAGGTACTTCGTAAATTTGCAATCGGCGGTGAAGAAAGCCGAAAGATTGGTTTGTTGTTGGCGGTTACGGGTGCAAAATGGCGTTGGTGGATTGCGTGATCCGACGTGCTCATGTCACGGAGTCACTTAAAGAAAGTACCACCGGAGAATGAAGGCACGAACCATGACTTCAGAATAAAGCCATCGCGCGAACAATTGAACGCTCATAATAACATATCCATTATTCCTTTCCTAAGAATTACCTTAAACCTCAGTCACAACAGCATAAAGCCATCATTAAAAAAAAAAAAAAAAAGAGCTGGTACAAATCTCATCAAGGAAGGCCTGCCGAGTACATACAACCACCGTCTGGTTTCCACGATACCATGTCGCCTTCCGCAAAGATTCATTCGCCTGAACAGGACCGATCCTGCACCACAGACACAACCGCCCTGAAAGCAGCCATCAGCAGCCAAGTCCACTCTCCCCCCCAACCGCGCCAAGCCACATTGGTCCTGCACCCCTCCTTCGTGACCCAGGACTTCGACCTGCTGCGCTTCTCCGCCGCGGCGCAGAACCAACTCCCCTCCCTCGACTCGCAGTCGACAACACCCAGGTCAACAAGCGACTCGGACTCGTCCTCCTCCCCGTCCCCGGCCTACTCAACCCACCTCATCTCCTCCCCCTACAACACGCCAGGCCACTACCTCGACCTCGCCCCGCTCCCCACACCCTCGCGGCTCTTCGCCCTCGCCCTGACGGCCCTCAAACCCACGCGCCCAGACTACGCCACCGCGCCCTACGCGCTCAGCCTCGACTTCGCCGCCGTGCTCTCCCTCCTCTCCACCCTCTGCGCCGCCTCGCGTTTCACCTGGCCCACCACCTCCTTCTACCTCGTCACCTTCCACTCCCAGCTGCGCCACGGCGTCGACCAGGACTGGCTGTACAAGCTGGACTGCGAGTCGCACCGCGAGGCGTGCGAGAGCGGCGGGCTGCTGAAGTACTGGTTCGGCAAGGCGGACCTGGCCGACGGCGGCGCCAGGCGCAATCTCGCGACTTGTTTCTGGGATAGCAGGGAGAGCGCGCGGCGCGGGGGTGCGGGCGAGTGGCATGCCAAGGCGCGGCGGGCGGGGAGGGAGCTGTATGCGAGTATTGTGTTTGAGACGAGGAGGTTTACCGTGCTGGAGGGGGTGAGCGGGTGGGAGATTGGGGAGTGGGTGGAGGAGGGGCCGCGGTAGGATGGATGGATGGATGAGTGGTCTGGAGGGGGGTTGGACGGGGGTTGGAGGCACTCAGGGTTAGATTCGAGGGAGAACCACAGCATCGCCCACGCTTGTATTCCTCAATACAAGCCCAATAAGAAACGTCATACCCAACCCCTACTCAACCAGTTCGAAGGAAAGAAACCCCACTCTTACCGCCTCCCCCATCCCCTCTGAAAATCATTCTGCGCATCGATCGCAAACTGCACCTGCTCCCTATACAGCCTATGCAGCTTTTTGATCTCACCCTTCCTCTCCATCTCATCCACAATCTTCCTCGCCTCCTTCTCACGCTTGCGATCGCTCTTCCCATCGCGCTTGACCAGCTTCTCAGGCGAGAGATACCCGTTGCTCTGCAAGTAGCCTTTCACCCAGTCGAACAGGGTCCAGCGCCAGTGATGCAGGGTGTGGGCGACCTGGGCGTTGGCCTTGCACGTGGAGCCGAGGGTGAAGGTCTTGCTCTCGGGGGGGATGCGCTCGCCACGGAAGTCGAAGGCGGGCTTCTCGCCGTTGAGGCCGGCTTCGCTGGCGGCGCTGAGCGACGACGCGTCGCCGTCTGACTCGGCGTCCGAGTCGGAGGACCCGGCGTCCAGCGGCTCCAGCGAGTCCGGGTGGTACGGCTGGCCGGTGAGGCTGAGCTCGAACGAGGCTGGGTGGTTCTTGCGGTTGCAGGCTTCGCAGTGGTCTGTGAGGAAGTCGCTGCGGGCGCTGCCGATTTCGTTGACGACCAGTTCGGGCCGCGCGTTGATGGCCTTGGTGAAGTCCGGGGTCCAGGCTGAGGAGGTGAATTTGGACTGTGCGAGGCCTTTCATCTCGTCGCCGAGTTTGCGGAAGGTGAGGTCGTAGATTTCGTCGTTGGGGTTGAAGGCCGGGTGGATCTTCTTCATGACCATCCATTCGACGGCGTATTTGAAGAGTTCCTTGGGCTTGGCGCGCGACATGCTGCTGAACTGCATGGGCAGCTGGGCGTGTTCGGAGTCGGGCTCGCCGATGATGGCGTCAGGGTCGTCGTCGATGAAGCCGGTGTCGTCTTCGTCTTCTTGGAACATGTCTAGCGCGTTGGCCTCCCGGTCGTCTTCCTCGTCGTCGTCTTCGACTGGACTCTCAGGATCGCCCACTTCGTCGCTATCTGGTTCTTCCTTGATGACCTCCAACTCGGATTCAGAATCGGATTCGTCGATGACGATACGCGTCTTGCGGGCAGGAGTAGACGAGGGTTCTTGTGTGCTGCCAGCCCGTCGCCTCTTGAGAGCTTCAAGAGCTTCCTGACGCTTGTTTTTGGGCTTGTCCTGTGTACTCCGTAGTCTGCTTCTGTCTGGCAGCGGCGAAGAGCGTAGGAAAGCCAACTCCTCTTCCAACTCTTCCCGTTCCTCGTCATCAACATCATTTTCTCCGACATCAGCCTCGTGACCAGCTCCCGTTTCGTCTTCCTCGTCTTCGTCTGACGTTGCCGGTCGTCTTTTCGCCCTTCGTCTTGTGCTCCTCGGCGGTGTTTTCTCCCCTGACTCCTCGTCGTCCGGTGTCGCGGGGCGCCTCGCGATCCTGCGGCGTGTGCTTTGCGGCGGAGGAGCCTCGTCGCTCTCTTCCGGAGTCACTGCTCGTTGCTTGGCTTTTCGTCGCTTGCCCGGCAGTCTCAGCACCTCCGTGTTTTCTTCCTCAGACTCAGCTTGGCGCCTACGCTTCCTCGTAACGACTGTGACTGCGCCTTCATCCTCATCTGTAGTCTCCGCACGTTGGCGCTTCCGACTTCCTCTGTCCCCTCTTGTCTTGGCTGGCTTCTCCGCCTCGCTCTCGTGGCCGGAGCCGGAGCCGCTTCCCTCCAGGGCAATTTCCTCGTCCGAGCTATCAGAGACGCCGGTGCTCTTTGACGCTCCGTGAGGCAAGCCAACGCGCATGCTTTTGAGTTCCGCGGCCTGCAGCTCGTCCCCGCTCGAATCGTCATCGCCGTCAAGCGTTTGTTTCGGGGCGCCTTTCGGGGCGATATTGTGTATGTCGATCTTGGACTGCCTCTTCGATCTGGTTGGACCGGCGCCCATCTTCTTTGTAGGCGTCGCTTTCGCAGGCGAAGAATTTGTTGGCGCTGGAGAGAAGCTGATCTTAGTTTGGCGCTTCTGCGCACTCGTCCGTTTGCGACCCATGGTCTTCCGATATATGCGCGGAGAAGGTCAAGGTGAAGGTGAGCTTGCTGTAAGCTATGAAGCTCATGCGCCGTTGCGCTGTTTTTGCATTAATGATGCGTAATCTGGTATGTGGCTACATCCAAGCAAATAATAGAGCGACTAGGGTATACGTAAGATTGAAAAAAAAAGTATTCAAGGTTGGTAGAGGTTGAAGAAGCTCGCGGCTCACGGTGAGATGCGCGAGGCAAAAAGTCACAGGGTCCAACGCGAAAGCATGTGACCTTGATATTCACCGAGCCCCACCAAGACACTGCACTTTACTAGCTCTAAGCAAACACTGCAGTTTGGTGATATTTGATTCGACAAGTGACAAGAAGTCGGAGCCGTCGACAAACATGGTAGCCATTATATGACATTCTTTACTGTCTACCTAGGTAGGTTGCACCCGCCAATCACACCTGACGTTCTCCGACTAAAACTTCTCTTAGGATACTTACTGTCTGTAGCTGCAACATAAACGTGCGCCAGTCTAGATATCATGTTCAATTAAACTTTGAAATATATATTTATTCCTAGTCTAGACCTTTATTAACGGTAACCACAGCTACAAGGCAAGGTCAAGAAATGTACGAGACGCGAGGCCATCAAGTTTGGTGTTCGACTGCCATGTCCCAAAGCGGGACTAGCGCACTGCATCTGATGGGATGGTCTTGGAGAGACCAACTCGCTTAGCCCGCACCCGAAGATCGGCCGGCAGCAATATTGAATCTCATACCTGCAACCTCAACACCGTGAACGCCTCAGCCAACGCACGCCCGCTAACCGTCTCCGACAGCAGTTTTTGTCAGTACGCCCGCCGCAAACTGCGAGTACCACACGCATAGAGTCAGCCACTGACTTTGCCCCTGCAGCGACACCGAAAACCCCAATCAACCACACATCATGTCTCACGAGTCGGTCTGGTACTCCCGCCCTAGGACTTACGGCAAGGGCTCCCGCGAGTGGTACGTCTGCGATCATGCATCCTTGCGATAGCGATGGGGGAGGATACTGGCATTGGGCATTGCGTGCGTCGCATGTGGACGTGCGAGGCAGCAATGTGAATGTGCAGCAGAAGGAGACAATGCGAAAGCGAAAGCGAAAGCGCAAGACAAGAGGAACACGAGACGCGACAGAGGCTGACATGACTCCTACAGCCGCGTCTGCACCCACCCCGCTGGTCTGATCCGCAAGTACGGCCTCAACATCTGCCGTCAGTGCTTCCGCGAGAAGTCCGCCGACATTGGTTTCGTCAAGGTACGACTCACTTCTGCCTTCCCACTCGCCTAGCAGTATCCACCGCCGCTGCGGCAGAGGACAACAACGCTTCGCGACCGGGAGCATGCACATCCCGCACACCAGAAGCGCTGACTAACACCTTTTCACAGCACCGCTAAATGTACCCACGAGTTCCACGACCGGAGTAGACGAGGCGCAACGGTGAACGCGATGATTCCCTGACGAATACGATCTCGACAAATGTTCGACTCGCCGTCCACGAGCATGATGGGGGGCGAGCGCCGGGACAAGGATGGTCAGGATGGGGGTTCGAAATGGCTTTTCTTAGGGACTTCTTCTTTCTGAGTCTTGTCCGGTCGGCGTCGTGTCTTGGCTGCCAAATAAACAAAATTTCCATCCTGGTACCAATCCGTATGGTTGCACCACCTCGAGTGGCTGTTGAGTTGTGTGAAGTGACTGCATGTCGTGATGCACCGCGTGAGAAGTGACATCGGACCAAGTGGTTGAAAAGGGCAACGACAATGCAGTCCGACAGAGCCGACGATGGCAGGGTGCAACAATGGCACTAATATAAGGTATAGATCCTGTACTCCGTGCCGGAAGCGAGGTGCAGCACGAAGCACTATAAATCCCCCACCAGAAAGCGCCATCACGGTGCTCCCCTCCTCCATCCTCCACTCAGGTACTCACACCTTGCCTGACGCACCACCCCAGCGCCGCCGGCCGATCATCACATCACGTCCGTCCAGCCAACCGCCTGGCCCAACTATTTACCAAAAGCCCCAGCCCCTGGAAGTGTAAGGGTCGCAAGAAGTAAAACAAGCAATCATGGCCAGCCATGAGAATAGTAACGAGATGCCGCTGTGCCCAGATTGCTCAATGCTGCTCCTCGAAGGTATGATAGATGAAGCACGGGATGTTCTTGGTGAGTGATAAGACATTTCGCCATCGTCCTCATCCCCGCCGTGCGCCATGGTCATGCTCATTCATGTAGTTTTAAGGGATATTCTGTAGCACACAACGATAACAATCTTATTATATGCTAGACTGTAATGTCACCAGCAAAAGCGACAGGCAGCTCAAAGGAACATTCTTGGGTCCAGTGCCGCACTAATCTGGGCTAGATAACTAGCAAGTTCAGCCTCGCCAGCTAAGCAGGGCAGTTGCAACTGTTCGGAGCAACATCGAAACCCAATTGAGAAGTCTCGGTTAGCAGCCGAGCTGAATGTGAATCTCGTGGGGAGCGACTAGCAGAGGGTGCTAGACGGTGATGAGGCTATTGATGCTTGGCTACACCGCTTCAGAGACTCATACAATCATGTGTGAAGGTAGAGACGGTGGACATCGGGAATGACTTTTCGAATCGTCAGTCGAGGATGAATTTCTGCCACGTTTGCGAGTTGTTACGCTTTGAAGCAGTGAACTTATTAACCACTTCCTCTCTTGAGTCTCTTGCATGACGTCTCTACCGTGGTATTCTCGGCGTCTGGACATTCTATTTTGAACATGACGGTCCGCCCAGCAGACGGGGTGATTTTAAGTCATGTTAGCTACCGTGGCTCATAAGGCTGTCTATACCTAGCAGAGCGATAAGATACAAAATGGAGGTCGCTAGGGCTTAGCGGGCGGCAACACAGCTGAGCCTTGCAGTAGAGAGATGATGCCAAGAGACTCCAATGTAGATGATTGCTTTTTCGCTGTGAAGAGTTCCTGCACACAACGTATCTTTTGATCGGCATCCTCGCTCCTGGACAGTCCCGCGACCAGGCCTGCACTTTGTCAATTGATTTTGTTACAATGTGTTGATGGAAATAGGATAAATGACAAAGAATAGTGTTCTCAAGGGACAGTTGATGCGCAAAAATAAGGTTGGTCTCGATATGTGGCGTTCTTGGCGGTGAAGAGTTGACGCTGGTTTCTGTCCAGGTCGGAGCGCAGTCCGGTTCCTGAAGCACTTGGTGATTAGTGATAGGCTACCGACATTCTGCTCGGGTACCTGCAGCCTGCCGGGATTTCCTGGCTGATGAGAAGTACCTACTAACTGAGTATATTCCTATGTTCAAGATACGTGCGTGCGTGTTGTCAGTATACACAATGGTGTCCAGGGATCAAGAATCCATTACGACTTGAGATCAGCCCAGTACTGGTTGGTAAAATCACGATTCCTGTCCAAGGCACACAAGCCATACCAAAGAGCCGCCATACCTCTATCCTGCCAAGCAAGACATCTCAGACTAGTTGAACTGGGCTGAGCTGAGCCAGAGAGCCTATACGAGTAGAAGGTACACCAGTCCGACTGAATTCGCAGAGGGCTGTCTGAAGCTAAACGGACAGCAAAGATCTAATTATACCAATATACATTTCCCAGATAAACTAGCAATGCCGGGCTGAGCTGAACTGATACATAGGATGGGGCTTCAGAACACACGCCAATGGCCTATAACTATGGTCCTGCCTCGAGGTAAAAAATCAGCATCGACTTGTGGCCAAATTCAAGCATCATGGTTCGATCCTCCTTCTTGGGTGTTATTGGCCTCACGCACCTGATCTCTGCGCAAGGTCTTGACCTCGATCTTCTTACTGATCTTGACCCCTTGCCAACGCCAACCATCCCTGTCGTATATGTTTCGTCCAACGGAGCCACTGCTGCTACTGCAGTCACATCAACGTACTCACAGGACGCTGTTCTTGCCTCGATCTCATCGGTCCTCGAGGACCCTGCCCAGACCAACAGTGCTATTCTGCAAGGTAGCGCAACTGATGAACCAAGTGGGACAAAGCTCAACATCCGAGGAGCTGGTGCTACTACATGTCTGGTCCAGCCCACTGGGAACGGTCCAGTCCCTACTCCAGACAGCGCTTCTGCGTTCTTATCATACGCTTCTTTCGCCTCGGCGGCAAGTTCTGCACCCACGCCCTCTGGTTACATCAATGTCTTCACGAACAAGCAAGCTAGCAACAATGCATGTGGCTACCTTGGCTTCACGACGCTGCAAAGTTATGATACTTCTGTCTGTGCGCAGAAGTGTTCGAAGATTGCTGGTTGTCAGAGCTTCAACATCTACTTCGAGAGAGATCCCTCGAAGAACCCCGATGCTCCTTCCTGCAGCGACCCACCCAGCTTGACTCAGATCAAGTGTGTCTTCTGGGGCTCTCAGATCACCGATGCCAACGCCAAAAACACCGGTCAGTGGCGCAACAAATTCCAGGTCGTCATTGCTGGTTCCAACGGATATGTCAACACCACAGTCACACCGCCTGAAGGTTACAAGCTGAACAACTACTTGGACAACGCGGCAATCATTGATCCATTGGACTGTAATTCTCGTCCCACATACTTAAAGCATGTCATGCTCACAGGCGGCGGTCCTTTTGATCCCAGCCTTTGTGCTGTGGCCTGCACTGCTCAGACTACCGCCGCAGGAGTGGACCTTGCAGGGCACTGTCGCTTCTTCAACACATTCTTGATCTACAAGAATGGCAGCCCACTCGGACAAGACTGTTACCTGTACAATCAGGCTTGGACAAGCTCAAGTGCGGGCAACAAGGGAACCACCAGCGGAGGCAATATTTACACCATCGGATCATCGTACACATTCTCTAGCATTGGCGATGAAGCAGCCAACTGCGTCAAGGATAGTGTCTCTTCTGTCTCTTCACTGTCGTTAACCTTGTCGTCAGTCTCGTCTTCGGTGTCGACCTCAATTTCTACATCGACCCTATCCTCCACTTCTTCTTCCATGTCATCATCTACCTCGTCCGCCATCTCGTCTTCTAGCTTATCCTCCACTTTGACGACTATGACGCGGTCTAGCTCAGTTTCTACCAGCTCTAGCTCAGTTACAAGCTCAAGCGCCAGCTCGATTGTAAGCTCGGCTAGCTCAAGCACAATCACAAGCTCGGTCGGCTCAAGCACAATTACAAGCCTGGCCAGCTTGAGTTCCAGTTCCAGCTCCAGCTCCAGCTCCAGCTCTACATCTTCGATATCGTATGGTCTCAACGATGTCCAACCCGCTGTATCTACCCGCGAGGACAGCGACGAAACGACTACAACTACCACTATTGAAGCGGGTATCATAGTGCCCACTCCTGAGAGCGTCGCGGCCATTGCCCCGAAGGACACACACCCCATGGACATGTCGAGAGATCAAACTCCAGACTCACCTCCCATGATGAGGGCCACCGTTTATGCACGAAAAGACAGTCCCTTGATCAACATGGAAGCCTTCATACCATACATCGCCAGCGCAAAATGTTCGTCGTCACGCATGGAACTGACCTTTGTCAGCCAGGAGGCAATGGACGTGGCCAAACAATGGCCTCAGAACTTCCATCTGATGACTAGTTCTGCTGCCCATTGCGCTACCAACAACACCGGGAGGTCTTTCTATAGGTACGCTATTTTTTGATAAGAAGTTCATGCTGTTTTACTAACATCTTGCAGCGTCTCTAGTGCCGACTTCTCCGATAAGACCGTCTCACTTGCTATCGCACAGTCGGACATGACCCAATCCATCAGTCGCTTGGTGACAAAATTCGACACGCAAGACGTGGATGGTGACTCCGCAAAGAAATCCGGAAAGGTCAAGAAGCGATGGGGTAAGGACGGCAACGTGTGGTTCCACATCAGTATCGGCAGCTTCCCCAAGTGGCTGAAAGACTTTGTCGCTGGCTACCGTGCAGGCTACAATGCTGTCGTAGCGGCGCAGCCGTTCGATCCCAACAACCTCGATGGCTCCGGCCTCGATTCGGTGGTTCAGGTAAGTCGAGTCTGAGCCCCGGCGTGCTTCTTTTATTCCCGCTAACTCTGCTCTAGTGCGTCAACTGTGGTGTTGAAGCCGACATCTCTCTCTACGGAGGTTTCGATACTTTGTTCCCAATCCCCGTTGTCAACTACGCCCATGTCGGCTTCCGTGTCAGCAACGCCGTGTACACCAATCTCTTCACCATCGCGGTGAGGGATCAGAATAGGCCTATTATCCAACACAATGTGCTGGCGGAGCTGTCGCTCCCTGGACTTAACTTCGCAGACCTGCTCTCGATCAATCCTCTTGTCAGGTTGGCCTCTGATTTCTTCCTCTTCGTGGATGGTGGAACTATGAACGTGGATAAGTTTGGTCTCCAATATGAGAGCAAGCAGGATATGGTGGTGGAGTGGGATGTCAAGAACAGCGGAGTCAGCACTTCTGGCTGGTCAGACCTGGCGCCAAAGATTGTCGCCCCACGCGTCAAGAGCATGCCGGAGACGATATCGTTCTTTGGTGCTCTTGGCCCAGAGTTCGGCGCCCAAGTCACTGTCCTGCGTAAGTTTCTAACTTCGTTGTCTACACAGAAAGGAATCTAACCCATTTACTCAGCCGGTTTTCCACTCGTCAAAATTAGCACAGACTTATCAGTGGGCATCCAAGCTGGCGGCCTCGCGGTCGACATCACAAGTAAGCAAAACTCTCATGAACACAATATCATCCGATGCCTAACCATCACAGAGCACCAAGGCGGCACCGACGGCTGCATCCGGGACTCTAAATACCCCGCGGAAGCCGTTGACTTTCCCATTGACATCAAAGCCCGCTCTGGCGTTGGCGTATATGCAGACTTCGGCATCTCGGTGGGCAAGACTGGCTATCAACGTCAGGACATGATTTACGTGAGTTTCCTCCTTGAACGCTCAGGGCAAATTCCTTTCGTGCTGGTTTACTGACTGTGATGGATGTAGCAACATCTTTGGGATGCTGGAGAGATGTGTCTGGTGCTCGCGGGCTCTCAGATCAACAACCTCAAGGAGGGACCTAACTGTTATTCCTGCGCCTTCTGAACATGGTGGTCTATTTCGGTTGCTTCAAGTAGATTCAGGTGCTCCGGGGTGGCTACGAAGAAGGACGCCTCAAAGTTTCGAAGTCATGTCAATGTCAAGCTGTTTTGGCAGCACTTTAGTAATGATGTTTAATAGAATTAGAACGCGATGATTCATGGTAATGTAAAGCAAGGAACGACTTATCTTTGATCTGATAGTACTTGGGCTGAGCTAATGGTCTACTAACCACTGAATTCACCAATCTTGTCGATCTTGCATCTCGCCAAGCGCCTCCTTGGACCTTGGCAAGACGCAGTGAACTGTTGGTTTGGTCTTTGCATAAAAAGTATGTGATTTGATCCGGAGAAGCTGCGTAGCCTGACATCATCTGTCAAGTCATAGCTCTGAAGCTTTTGGTGCATCCAAACCCAGTTTCCTTGTATTAAAGTTTATGACGATTATGACATATCGTTTGGCAAAGAGACTTCAGCACCTATAACTCTGTGTACCAGCCTCATCACTTTCCATGTAAGACAACGGATCCAATGACGAAGTGCAGCATCGGCCGAACTCAAGGAGGCAATGTGACGTTTTGTCAGCTCTTCGATACACGTGTGAGGCGCAGCAAGTCTACTTGTATCCACCACAACCGGTGAGTGGCCGGGCTTGTAGGACCCTGTTGCAACCACATGACAAGTTGAGTATGGTATTACAGTAGACTCTTGAGACTAGCTGTGACTGGTTATTATGTTCGTGCTGCTCCCATGATGTTGCCAGTGGGTGGCTGTGCAGGATGATATGTTCGGAACTTATCTCCGAACATGACACCTTCGACTGTCAGACGCGAAGAATTAGTGTTTGCATGGCCAGTGAGAGTGCGCTTGTGAGCGGGAGCCCAAAAGCGGAAAGCGCAACAGATGTAGGCGGTCAGTCACGTGACGTGTGGCGACGGAGTGGCCGTAATGAGCGGGCCCCTGGGCTGACGAGTGGTAACATGGAGATGTTGGCACACAGTCAAAGGGAGCTGCTCCTTGATGTAATCATATGCGGATTCACCACTAGATTGTGGTTGTGCATGGCAAGCCTCAGCTCATCGGACTAGTTTGGTATCTAGATCTGAGATGTCAGCCTTGCAAACGGGGCGCCCGGATCGTCCGTTTTAAGCATCGCAACGTCTATTCGCGAAGGGGAAATGATTGACGTCGAAAAATAGCTAGAGTGAAGAACACGAAGATCACCCGCGAAAACTTGCTGAGCGCTGAGTAGTATCATGGATCATCGAGGTATTAAATCAAGGCCATCCACGTTATTCATCTCGGTGAGGCCGTGAAGGCAAATACCGTAACTTCGAAGCCCGTGTTCTTGCCTTAAACTGTCTGGGATTCTAGCTGTCTGGCTTATGAGGGACGGGTAGTCAGGTTCCGTGCTCGGCTCCAGCCTGTGAACTATGGAGAACAATGGTGGACTGTGAGCTGAGAGGAGATTTAAGCGCTTGTGGTTTTGAGGGCTGCGAATCAAAGTCGATCTTGTAGAACAGCGCAAAGCTAATCGACTGTTGCTTCAGATCTCCAGATTTGTGATTCGATGTAGAGACTGCATCTCCAACGGTCGCTAAAGATGTCGGATCTCGCTAGCCCCTGCCTCACAGCCCAGGTACGATCCGTCTCCGAGTCGCGACACCATATTTACGCAGGTGTTGGGCCACCCAAGAGATATTTATGGTCTTTCTGGATGGAAACGCTCCAGATGACAGCAGCCACCAAGCCATCCTCGCGTACTGATGCTGGGGCATCATGGATCTGCGACGAGATCTTTGTGTGCGATGTGTTCTTTCCGGCAGAAGTTCTGCCTGCAGAACGATGACGTGCAAGGAGACCTCGCAGTCATCAACCTAGTAGAAGTACAAATCTTCCTGCTATTTGCGCGTATAACACAGGCCCTGCTGGTGTACAATATGGCTTGTGCAGAAGCATGTTACTCGATATGTGAGGCTCGGTTGGCGTCCATTGAGAAGCTGAGGCTGTCGATGGCGAGAAGTCACGCGTAACAGTTAGCGAAAGCGAGTCTCCAAGCCTTTCGGATCGGACAATGGTGGTTTGTGGCGGGCCAGGGCACCGCTTCGATGTGCTGATGCCAGCTCGCCGTTGGCAACTGTGACCGAGCTTGAGCAGGGTGCCCTAGCCGGATTGATCTGTGCACTGCGTCCAACCAAGCCACAGAGAACGCCACCACTCACTCTTCAGCTGAACACGCTCCTCAACTCGATGCCAAGACTTACGGATACCGGCCCAGCTGCTGAGACAGACGACACCATGCCCACCCTAGCAGCCTACCGCTGCATTGCTTCCAAGGGCGCGAGTCGTTGCAGCTGAGCAACGCGCACCTTTCGCGTGCCGATCATGGCAATGCAAACCACTTCGCCGTCATCAGCGCGAGTGTACCACCACAAAGGACCCTAATCCTGCTAGCCGTCCGTCGTATGGGCTGCGGATACGTTTCTAGAGTAATGGTTAGGGTGCCACCATGATGCCGTCGTAGCTTCATATACAGGAGCCGGCGCACAGCTGGTTCTCGTCATTAGAATCCTTCCCAATACCCAACTACAACACCCCTGCGCCGATCTTATGACCAGGAACGCGCATGCGAGCACTTCTCATTGACTACATACGGAGCGTTTTGATTTAGTGCTTATGCTAACGTCTCTGCCGTGCTTCTATGTGAGTTCTATGAAAGGCGTAGCACTCCCCCTACTGGACACCACATTGACTAGCCCACAGCTTCGGATGTCTGCAGCACTCGACATCATCTCGCCTACGCGCTCAATTGTACTCGGGCTTATAAGCCTCCCAATATTTTTTATTCTTCCCACTATCATGCCACCACTCTTCGGTTCTAGGAGGCTTCAGCTCGCAACACAATCTATCATTGAGCCAAACCAAAGCCGATCTTTTGGACTGTTTCTTGTGGTTTTGGTCACTGCAGGTATCACATGGATGGTGATCGCCTACATCTCACGGAAAAAGAGTTTACGGAGAAAAAGCCGGATCATCAACACCAATGTGGATATACCGGAGAAGCCCACACCTAACCGTAGTCTTCAGAGACAGGACTCTGGTGTGTGCCATGATCACTGGGAGTGTGATCACAACAATTACCTGAACTCTCTCAAACAAGAAATCCTGCAGCAAACCGAAAAACCAATACACCCTTGGATATCACCGCCACAAGCACTGCCAGGACCGTACGACCCGATGTACTACCCTCTACCTGCCCCGTCGTTCCGACAAAAGCTATCACCTTCACTTCCTCCAAATGTGGAAGGGAGAAATTCCACGCCCTTCACCCGTCTCGTACCAAGATTGGACTCGCCGCGGTGCGAGGCTGTACTGTATGGTACGATGACTACATCGACTAATGGCTGGCGGCGATCACACTGGAATGTTACCGGCAACTGAATTACTACGAAGCCACATTCTCTCGCAATCTTTGCGTACAAAGACGCAAGTCTTAATAATTCTCACGAGACCCACGACTTATGCCGGACCTGTGAAGAGTCGGATGGACACCGCCAATGCAGTGCATGGCGTGTGAGTGTTTAGTAAATGCTGCTGTGTACAAATGGGAACTAAGCACTCCTGTTGAAGCTTAGTATGTGGCGGTCTACTTGGTAGCTGAAGTGACGGAGTGCTAGTGGGGCACGCGGGTGTCTAGGATCCGTCGCTGTGCGATGTGTGCTCCTACAAACATCGAGATCTCTGCAAATACAAAGATCATGCGCGCTTTGATATTCCGTATCCTAGTTTTGTGTGGCTGGCTGTAGTTCATGGGTTGTGCCGCGGACCATGACGCTGCGCTAGGTTCCTCCAATATTAGCAACCCCATATTAATATGCTCAAACCTACCTCAACTCGCGTACCATACAGTCTGAGCCAGGTAGCTTCCGCAAGGTTCTAACCCAGTGCATTCCATGAGGTCCAGAGCTCGAAGCCACGCTTGAGGCTGGCGCCCGCCTGTTAGCTGGCCGTAGCGTCACCGTCTGCAGGTCACTAGCTCCCGCCGAGAATATGAGGCTGAAGTCTAGATGGCAGAAAGTGATCGAAGCGCAGGACTTGATTTGTACGGGGTAGGGTATGAGGCTGTCGGGTTGGCACTCTTCGTACAGACATCGTATGATGAGCACATGGACTGTGGTTGCAAACGCCAGCCTTGCCCAATGACCGCGGAGACTAGACAACATCACAATTGTTTTGCAGCAGTAGCTCCGTGTCTGTGTCAAGAAAGGAAAAACAATACATCTCTGAGACCGACAGTAAGCCAAATGTGCGGTGAGCTCGACAGCACACATCAAGGTGGAGGGCGTTTTCGTGACCATCGACTAGTAGGTGACCATCTGCATGCAACCAATAATCGAATTGAACTTCTCGACATGATATTCGCTTATAACGCCTGCAACTTGCAACAAAACCGTATCATAGGACATCATCTCCAAATCTGCCTGACTCTCCAAACATCTCACGATCCTCACATCCCAGTCCATACATTGGAGATCATGCACTCTACGCCAGCCCCCTACCACACCTTGTCGTATTGTCAGGTCTCCCATGAGGGCCCCCAACAGCCCAACCTTGCACCACCAGACCCACAGCCCATCGTCGCATCCTCACCGCCCTCTCCCTGTATACCTCTCTGTCTCAGTGTAGAACCTAATCAGCGCCTCCGCACCAACATAATCGCCCTGCCTAAACAGCTGCGCAATGTCGACGTTTAGTGGGCTGTCTGGCTCAGCACTGGTCAACAGCTGGTGTACGCTTGTCATAGTCGTAGCGATGGTGTATGCGGGCGTCCAGCTTGTCTTGAGCAGGTCGAGGCAGATCTCGCCCGTCTTGAAGTCGACGTTGGGGTGGCAGATGGGCGTGATGAAGCGGATGGTGGGCGGCGAGTTGGGGTAGGAGGGAGGGATGTGGATGTCGAGGAGCCATGTGCCGCCTGGGTGAGGTTAATGTGGTGTTCAGAGGGTGGTTTAGGGTACCTGTGAAGGACTGAGCGATTCGATAGACGTGCCTTCGTATGCTGTGCCTTCTACGCCTTTCATGACTGCTCTCCAGTGCATCACATCTTCATCTGCAGGGCCGAGGTCGAGAAGCTCTGCATTTGGGTCCTTCTGGTAGGATTGCAGTTCGGTCATGAGCCGCTTAGTCGCGCCGCGTGATGAGCCTGCCATGGCGCAATGTGAAATGTCTATACAGCTTGTATGGGAAGATCGATTCAGCGACGCAAAAGAAGACTCTAAACGTATGACCCAGGCAATGTTCTCAACGCTCGTGTAGGCTGGCGCGCTGGCATTCAGTGATCGACCAGCTGCACCTCGGCCCGCGCCCCTGCCATTGGCTGCCCCAAGCTCGCCCCGCCAAAAGTTTGGATCCTGGTTCGCATGTGGTGGTGATCTCATATTCGCGATTTGTTTTGAAGCACTGCCCTTGATACACGCATACACAATGGTCGCACCTGAAGTCACTCTTACCCATCTGAATCGCGCCGACGGTTCGGCGACATACACACACAACGGCTACTCTATCATTGGCGCGGTCAACGGCCCCATTGAGGTGCAGCGCCGCGATGAACAGCCCGAGGAAGCCACATTAGAAGTGAACATCAGGCCCTCTGCTGGTGTAGGAAGTAGGTAGTCTCTCGAACTACAAGAGACGCTTAGTTGATAAAGTCCAGCACCACGGGAACGCCACCTCGAAACCCTCCTGCACAGCACGCTACGCAGCATAATTCTCACACGCCTCATCCCTCGCACCCTCGTTCAAATCACCCTCCAGGTTCGCACTCTACCTGAAGAAGACTCGTCTACAGGCGTAAATACAAGCTTCACCCTCCTCCCACACCTTCTGCACACAGCCTTCCTTAGCTTGCTATCCGCATCGATACCACTCTCTACGACCCTCACAAGCGTACTCGTCGCATACCCCTCATCGACAGCGAAGAGCTCGACACCCCTGTTGGCTCCTACAGCAAACGAGTTGCTGCGTGCCAAGCCAATTAGGTCGACACATGTATTCGCCTTCAGTGGAGACAGACGGTTGCTGCTGAACGAGAGCGATGGCAAATTCAGCTATGAAGAATGGGACGAGGCGTGTGAAATGGCTGAGGACGCATGCTGCAAGGAGGAGGACCAGGGTGGCGTCAGCCTAGGCGACAGCATGGAGATCGATGGGGCTGTGCAGAGCCAGAACCTGGAGAAGTGGCTAAGAGAGGTCGTGCGACGGAAGGTCGAGCACGAGCAGCGGTGGAAGAGCGCCACTTGAGCGGTAGGGCGAGAAATCGATGTTTTTCCGGTGAGCTGGAGCTGCGAGGCTCTCTTCGCTTACTTCTTTGGTTTGGAGGTTCGCGCAGCGGACAACTGCGGTGACGAACAAATCCCGATAGGGCCATGCTCAGAGTCAGAGACGTTCAAATGGCTTACGACTGCTACTGAAGGGCTAATTCAGAAAATCTGCGCCTGAAATGATAGAGATTGAAAGAATGAACGTTAATGATACAGCTGAGAGACGCTCAGACGCTACAAATGCTAGCTATGTAACAACAAGTAAAGAATGCTCCAAAATGCTATATGTAAAAAGTGCCCGTATTCAGTCATTTAGTCGTGATAAATGTTGTTCGTGGTCGTGATGTCGTTCCTCGTTGCTCTACTATTTCATGATATGTTGTGCGTGGTTCTCTTCGTATGTCGCTTGAACTTGAGCGTCTGTCGCTTGAGCTTGAGCGTCGAGGCCATTCCTGGTTTTCGATTTTGACTTCTTTTCCTCTTTGAGTAGGTATTGCAGAGCCTCGCCGGAATCCCACTTAGGAATTTGCCAGGTTGTGATCCCCTTATCAAATTCTTTGTCTGAATTTTTGAAGTCCTCTTCATCCATAGGATTCATATACTCCCTACTACAAGCTTTCGCCGCTTGCAGCCATTGGTCCCAAACACGTGTGTTAGGACAATGATCTTTCCTGCGGACCCAAGTAGCGTCTTTGCTGGCCACAATAGCCTTCCATAGTGCTTCAGTAAAGGAACCGCTTGGCGAGTAAGGGTATGCCTGCTTCATCTTAGACAAGAAGTGTCCTTTCCTGTGCATTTGAGCATCAGAGAGAGCCTCTGAGGTGACTTTGTAACAAGATGTGTCCCAATGGACTTTCTGCGGAAGAGCAGCCACAATCCAGTATGCGGCTCCAAGCAGCATGTATGAGCCGGCCCAAGCAATCTGACTCTCAATCCTGGCGTTGGCAAGGCAGATGACACCGCCCATCAGCATCATTGTGCCGACGAGACTGAGCAGGCGGTAAATCCAGGCATCCTCAATGAGATACGAGATTTCTTCTGGGGCAAAATACAGTTCACGTGCCACATTTTCGTGACAGCGAACTATGAGAAAGTTGCCTTTTGGGTACCTGATGACAACGTCTCCCTTGGGCACATGATCCTCTTCTTCCTTAGGCGCGATGCCCCTTTCAACTGTGTCGAGCTTGCAGCTGGTGTTGCGTTTTTCGTCTTTGATTACAGGTTTCTTGCTGCTGCTGCTATTCGAAGATCGGAAGGTCCATTTCCTTCCGTTCGTACCATCGCCTTTCATTGCGTTGTCTTCGTTGTTTTTGCGCTTAGGCAGTTTGAGTTCCCAGTAATTTCCAAGACCAATGAGACTTGAAAGCAGCGAGAGAAGCACAACGGCGATGATGGACATCCCGTCTCGTAAATGGATTGATAGGCCGAGCAACATAGCGGAGAGACTAAATCCAAGCCATACAACATAGGTCAGAGGTCCATACGGCTTCGACTTGATCGCATTGTCATTGGTACGCTCGACTGTGACAACACGAACGGAGTGGCGGGGTAGATTGTTGGCATCACTGTATATTTATCAGCAATGTTGAATGGATGCCTCGTAAAGACTACCCGAGAAAAGCTCAGGCTTGACAAGTCACAATGTCTGGGACCGAATGTGTTGGGAAAGGGTCTAAGCATGCACTAAAACTCTACACCAAGGGTCACTCACCATATAATATGCCCAATGTGGTTGACATGATCCCTGTCGTTGCCTGACCACACGCCAGAGACATCACCACGAGCAGGTTCCAAGTCTGACGGTCTTGTTGGGCGCATCAGGGCTTGGGGCGCGGGGAGCAAGCGTGGGAGAAAGATCCATTTTGAAAGTGTAGAGACCTGCGCGTTGGCGAGTACTGAACCTTCTCCTAGGATGGCCAGAAAACCAACAATATCCAATTGAAGTGCCTGTAGGTTGTAGGTGCCATCTTCTTCTGTCTGTAGCCAATGCATCCCAGCTTACAACTGTTCAGGGGGCTAGGTCAATAAGGATAATGGTGCAATGAAGAGTCAGCAAAGGATAGAGCGGGTAAGAAACATGGGTGGAGAAGGCACGGATGTGGCTGGGTATTGTATATAGCGGCAAGATGCCTGTGCGCACCTGAGGTCTGAAGGATTCGAAAAGAGGTGACGAAGCATGAGGCAGAGCGACACAGTGTAGCTCGAAAACCTTGGCGATCAACAAGCGTGCTACTGTTGGGGGCCAAAAGGTCGCCATGCATCATTACATCTGTCTCACGGCGGCAAATGAAGACGCCTGCGGAACGGTTCGCACGCGGTGGCGATCCGGTGAGCAACATCAGTAATCCCAGCCCCAGTTGTGAGGCACGGGAAACAGTGCGCTTTACAGCCTCAGTGCAAATGCCTTGCGCGGCGTTCATTGGATCGTTTCGATGCCTCAGGCTGGAATTTGAAGTGAGGGGCAGGAAGATGGCTGACTTCGCCAGGGTTTGGCGCCGGGAACTTAGATGCACAGCCTCTTTGCAGCAGACACGAGGATGTCGCCCAGCATTTGACATCAAACATCATCTTCAACACAGACGTGCTCATTGTCGTAACCTTTCGCGGGTACTGAAACGCTGCGCCTGGACTGTGGAGCTTGAGCTCTCTGATCGCCCGCCATCGATTGTCCGAACAACATTGCAGCTGCACGCGCCGGGCTGGCGGCTCCCCAAACATCAAAGTATCGATAAGTGAGCGCACGGCCTGAGACAATCGGAAGCACATCGAGACTGTTGTCGCATGAGTCGCAAATCTTAAGAGAAGGATTAGGTAGCCACGAAGTCAGTGTGCTGATGTATGTGGGTGCACTTTCCTTTCCTGCCTGACACGCGACCGCTCTCTTGCTCCTGCCAGCTCGGTGCGTGTGACCTGAGGAACGGTCGCAAGACATGCTCTTCTATCATGCGAATGACCTCAATTCAATGTCTTTTCTCAGTCAATGTCTTGTAAGCTGCTTCTCCAGATGTCGGTCTTTGACCAAGTCAATTAGGCAGCACTATCTTGTGATTCAGCCTTGCGATTATATGGAACACTAGAGAAGGCGCAGTCCCGCAGTCCTTCAGCCTAGTCCTTCTTACACGAACGCAACACCATCAAAGATCGGTACTGACTCTCTACTAGGCCGAGGAGCACGTCGAAATTGGCTGAGATTGTCACGCCTTACACTCCACCTAGATAGACTGCGACGCCATTCCGTCACGTGAAATCAAGATCGAACCCAGCCACACGGGAAAGGCAGGCTTCTTGATGATTGAGAGTCAACGGTCATCGTCAATAGTCGTCCCTGAGTTGTTTTTGTACCGGTGAAGGCTGCAGGAGTATATACTTGTGTAACCTGCATCCGTCGATTGGAAGTGCAGATTCGAGGCTTGCTTGACTGGCATGACACACCAGTAACGACATGCCCACTGACCAAGACCCAAAGCTTTCGAGTGATTCCGAGAAGTCCCACACATCGTGGTGGACGAAGTGTCTTCCAACCTTGTGAGTCCCCCGCTCTGTCACGAAGGCGCAGAAACGCGCGGCCATGATCTACAATGTCAAGAAACTGACAGTAATCAATAGTCCTGTACGTGAAAGGCACAGATCTCCAGACGACCCCAACAGGCCAGTCATGACGGTAGCTGACTCTCCAAGGAAGAAACGAAGAGCACTAAGCCCTCTGGCAAATACCCGGAAGCCAATTCCCACAATACCTGTCATGGAGCTGAACAATGGAGATGTGGAGTCTCGCAGAGTCAAAGCAAGAGCCATATTTGATGAGGCTGTAGAGAGTGCTGATGGTCTTGAAGAGTACGCTGTCCTCCATGAGAAGCTTTTGGAATCAGAAGACAAAAATGCCTGGGAGCGTTTTTCCCGACCCGACTCAAAATCAGATTCCTTCGAGAAAGAAGAGTTCGCTGCTGCGATAGTACGGGCTATGAGGGATTATGAACGTGAATATGTCTTCGGGAATCTTCCTTCCGAAGCTCTCCCAGGCAAGAACACGCTCGATCAAGGGGGGCAGTTCCTCACGAACAAGGAGCGAATCAACAAGAGAAGCAAACTGTTTGAGATTGCCAACCTCGTACCTAAAGGCGCGCTTCTACACGTTCATTTCAACTCTGAGTTGCACCCTGAACAGCTTTTAGAAAAAGCTCGCGAAATGCCAACTATGTACATTCGCAGTATTCGGCCATTGTTAACGGAAGAAGACCTGAAGGAGACAGAGATTGTTCTCAACGTCATGGATCCCCAGCAGGTGGAGAAAGGAGTCGATATCTTTTCTGTTGACTACCCGGGAAATGCTACTAACTGGAAAACTCCAGAGATGAAATTCAAGGTATGGATGAAGTGGATCGACTTTCAAAGAGGGTTCGATGAGCGCTTCGCAGAGAATCATCATGACAACCATGACGACCCTGTATTCCAACAACCTCCAGAGCCAGAAGACGATGCACGGTGCTGTGGAGCATCTCCAAACGTCAAGCTGAACCGCACAGAAGTTTGGCTGAAATCAAAGATGGTTCTCAGCCCTCTGGAAGCTTATGGGCCTGATCAGACCGTGAATGGGTATGTTGTGCCCCCCTTCTCGAGTGCGCGTTCGCTGATTATTGAACAGTGTGTGGGCTAGATTCAACCAAGCCACTCGTTGCTTCAAAGGTTTACTCAATTACGAAAGTGTATACAAATGGTACATTGGGAATGCAATCGACCGAATGATCAGTGAGAAGATCATGTACGCCGAGCTCAGGCCTATGCTACTCGACAAATCCATCCCAAGCGACGACGGCCTACGTCAGATCACAAATTCCGGACAGATGAAGCTTATCGTTCTGGCAGTAGAAGAGAAGAAGAAAGATCTCGAGCAGAGAAATTTGCTCCACAAATTCCCTTTTGGTCTGAAGATTATATACTGCACACCTCGTTCAATCAACAAAGCGATGATGCGCGAAGAGATGAAGCAATGCATTGAGTTGAAGTTAGAATTCCCAGATCTAATCTGCGGTGAGTCACCTGAAGTTCGATGGTAAAGAGTTTTGCTGATCGCCCAAGGCTTTGACCTTGTAGGAGCGGAGGATCGACCAAACCATATCGGATTTTATAGGCCAGAACTTCTTGCTTTCCAGAAGACATGCAGAGAGACATTCGTAAATGGAGAACATCTCGACATACCGTTCTTGTTTCATGCAGGAGAAACTCTTCTCGACACCGGAGGCTCCAGCGACCCGCGCAACTCGAACCTATACGACGCTGCTCTCCTCAACTCGAAACGCATCGGGCATGGCTTTGCTTTAATGAAACACCCTCACTTAGTCGAGAAATACTACAAACGCAAAGAGGGTGTACCTGAGTCGGGCATTTGCGTGGAGCTGTGTCCTATCTCGAATGAGCTCCTTCATTTGTGCAGAAACATTAAGGAACACCCGTTTCCAGAATTGCTGGCTGCAGGAATCCCGTGTACTCTTAACAGTGATAACCCTTCGCTGTTCGGGTACGTTGAGCTAGATGCCATCTTTGACACAAGTCTAACATGAACCACAGAAACACCATGCCCCACGAATTCTACCAGATCATAGTCGGAGCACCGACGATGACGATTTACAGTTGGAAACAGCTGGCGCGCTGGAGCATTGAATACAGTTGTCTGAATCCCAACCAGAAAATAGAGGGGCAGCGCCTCCTTGATATCAGCTGGAAGGAGTTCTGCGACGATGTCATCGAGCGATACGGCGGTCTAATGGAGAGAGATCATGTCACCATCAACAAGAAAAAAGCTGACACGGAGTACAAGAACATGCTCACTACTAACAAGGGAAGATCAGCCAGAGGGAAAGCCGCATACAAGACCTCAGCCTTGGAGGAGCCCCCGGTCACCACTTGAAGCTAGGAACTCGGGCCCAGTTTGTAAGGCATTGATTACGCATTTCCTCGGTTACAACTTAAATGTTACTCCATGGTGGATTTGCGATTCTGACGAAGCCGAAAGTGGTGCCTATCCTTTCTGTATGGCGAGAGCTGAATAAATCCGGTAAACCTTGAAGGGTGATAGTGTGTTTGCGAGGCACATGCGAAAATCTATCAGATGATGATATGTGTTTGCTTTTATATGATGTTGGAGGCCTCGATTGTGTTAGCAAGAGTTAGGGTATACCCAATCATGTTATCATTGCTTATGACAGGAGGAAATGTTTTCTTTTCGTTGTTATTGACGTCCAAAGCTGCTTATTAATCTCATTTGGAAATATGTGACTTGTAGAATTGAAAACCGTCTGTTGTATAATAGATTCTGAGCAAACCTAGCAGAGATATGCTTAATTCTTTCCTTGAAACAGGCCCCTTCACAAGGTGAATCTCCTACTTTCTTATAATATTAATAACTCTACCAAACAGAGAGCAAAATAAAAGTCTTTCTCTTCTAGTTGTCTGGCCTTTCGTGTTTGAAATTGCCTCCCTCGTTTCAAGAGAAGGTATCCTGTCCTTTGCAAGACCGTTGCTTGGGCTCTCTGGTCGTAGTTGAGCGCTGAGTTTTTCTCTCAGACTTGCTCTATCTGAACCTAGCTTTATTAGGGTGGTTTTCAGGAGGTTTTGTTCCTTGTCGTAGGGCGCTCCAGAGTCAATGAAGTCTTCGAGAATGGCGAAATGACTGGAATTGTCGAGGAGCGAATACTCTCGTTGATGGTTGTCATAGAGAGCTCCTTAGCGGTTGAGCCAGAGCTCAGACTTCAATTCAGATCTGTCTTACGCTCAAGAAGCAGGTGTGTTGAGTCCGATGCCAAGACAGGGCTGCCAGGCGACAGTGGGACGTAGTAGCTGATTGCAGTGCACAATCAGGATTTTGTGTTGCTTACTTTCGCTATTCTTGCGCGTCTGATATTAGGCCAGGTAGCTACATGGGCCACGTACGACCTCCACCCTGTCTCTTCCACGACAAAGATAGTGGCAGATGAGAGAGCCTTAGCGTAGAACCCGAGATGTCTACGCTCTGCAAATTTGAGACCTCTAAGGACTACGAAAAGGCTAGGTAGAGAACAAATTCTACCTGTTCTAACTTATAGTCTTTAGGGGTTCAGTTTAAGTTGTGATTATAGTGTATTTGTAATGTGAAGTTTGTTTTAATCTGTCACTATTTCTGACGTGCAAGAGCCTGTCCAGTGGTTACGCACATTACAATCAAGCCATCTTATCAGCCTGTTTCTCTTCCTTATTCTGGTGCCCTCTCCACTTGTGCCACATCTCCTTGATGTCCTTGTGCAAAACCCAAGCAAGCAGTGCCGCAGTGATTGGTACGGATATCGCCCAATATACAAAGAACAGATGTTCCCCGGCCGCAAAGGAGCCTCCCATGGAGAATATCGAGGCAACAAAAGTGCAAGGCACGATGATCGTGGCGATCTTGGTAAGCTGCCCAGCACTTCTCGCGTGACGATTGGCGATCGTTGTTTGTTCGTTTGCTTCACGTGTCTGATGCTTGGACTCTTCTGCTTGTCTGTATGCCGCGAAGCTTACCTCTAAAGCTGCTCGGGCCGAGAATGCCTCCGTATGATTGCTGATGGTACTTTCCATTGTTGCTAGCTTTTCATGCAGCCGTGCCCAAATGCGACTCTCGCGGGCCTCCGTGAGTTTGGTGGGTAGTTGTGGCTGAGAACGTTGGTAATCAATATCCATAGAGAAGGCATACGTAGTCCTCTTTAGTTCTTCGCGCCAAAACTGTACTTCTATTCGCTTTTGGATCAAGCTGTGATAGCTCTGCGCGTTGCGGTCGTTTTCAGTGTATGTCTGCTTAACATCTCTGTAGAATCCATACTGAAATCGGTCTTCATAGAGTTTGTCGTTGATTTCGGCCTCAGTCCGATAGATTGACTCTTCCCATACGGCGCGAACAAGATTGCGTACAAAAGCTGTTCCTGAAATCGGTCTATAGTCATGCTCTATTGCAACGTCTGCGTGCGCGCTTCCAAGACTTTCATACATTGATCGGTTCTCAGCTTGTGTCACAGGATTCTCGGTTGCGCTTGGAAGCACTTCCGTCGCAAAACGACCGGGATCCAGACGGGGGGAATTTGCTTTCAAAGTAGATTTCCCATCATTTTCACGACGCAATGTCCGCTTCTTGGGATCAACCAGTAGTACAACTATGTTCCAACGTCAGGATCTAAACACTGTTGGATCAAATTCAAACTCACTTGTCCATGATTCGTTCTCGTACTCGGTAGCCCAATACGATACGTATTCGTTGGCATCAATATGGAGACCATCACAGCCTTTGGGACCTATCAGGAGAGCGTTACTTTTACGGTAGGACGACCCAGCTTCAACCATCCACTCGCCAGAGTGCTCGTCCTCGTTAAGCGGACCCAACACCCATCGTATTCCTGGCAAATATACACGCCAGTAATGATCCAATTGAGGTGCAGAGGCACCATTGACCACACTGAGATGTAAACGGCCAGGATTGCAATGCGCGAAGAAGAACTCTGTAGGGATGTTGAGTCTAACACCCAGAAGCTCAGCGGTTCGTCGGTTCATATCTTCTACGATGATGATGCGGCGGCGTTTCTCGTCAGGCTGCGGCGTGGTTGTAGCTGACATAAGCCTCTCTTGTGTGGCGCCTTCCGCAAATATCGGGAAGGGTGTGTCTCCACATAGTTGGATTACATTAGACCTGATGATGCCATCGTACTCGTCGTTTATCCAGAGATACTTCGGGTAGGACTCGAGACTCGAACAGAACGAGTCATAACCTCCCGGTATGTTGAGGAGACCCCTTCTTAAAGTCTCTCGGGCTCTCTCAGCATACTTTCTGGTCTTAGCTTGCATTTCTCTGTACTCTTCCTCCCGCCCTTCAGGGCAAGATGTCCACCACGTGTCTTTGTCTGCCATCGCTGGGTCGGCAAGGCCATTGAGGTCGGTACGTCGTACTTGCCATTTTGAACGTCTGTTGTTTCGGACATGGTAAGAGCGAACCACAAAAAGGAGTGTGATGGGGGTTTGGATTCTGGAAAGGACCTGAGTGGCTATGTGATGTGCTACTGCTCATGCGCGGCTTCAACAATAAATGGGATTTCAGATATTTAGTAAGCAACAATTGAGCGCAAGCGATTTTGCAGGGATTGCGAATATATGTGGATTTTGATATCTCGGCGTTGTCAATCAGTAAATTCGCTGGTCACCCATAGGCTTCACGGTGCATGAAGACCCTCACACGATTCCAGCAAGGCCGAATCCTTCGCTGCATCAGATCCCAGTCGCCGTGGGGATTACTCCATAATCTTTTGGTTTTGTACCAGCAGGATGATCAGTAGTATGTTGGGCGCGTAATGCTTTGTTTTTTTCTCTTTTCAGGCCGGCCGCCCACCCAACACACTGAGAGGTTTCAATCTACAAGAAGCGAAGGGCGATTACAGCCAATGAGGTGTCCTTTGCCCTACAGACCTTGCCATGGCCGGACGCCGAACAGACGCCGACTACACTGCGAAAATGGTTTTAGTAGGAGAACTCTAGGTCTAGTCAGCAGGTTTTAGATAATTGGGAATGAATACAAAATAGCTACAATGTTAATTGGCTGCTTTTTTATCCTACCTTTTCTGAATTGAATCTCGCAAAATTGCAATGTCCGCTCGGAGCCAGGAAGGTGTTGTCAAGCCTACAAGTCTGTGATGTACACCAACAAGTATCAGGCTAACCAGACATTTGGACTTGCCTCTACCTGAATGCAGTGTCTATACGAGGTCCTCCCACTCGCAAGCATCCTCACCTCCGCAAACAGGCCACCACGACCACATCTCTCCACTCCAAAACGCTCTTCACGCCTCAGGTCTCTACGCAGATGAAGCAAAAAGAAAAGATGCGGATAAAAATCCAAAAACATACAACAGCGGGTATTCGCTAGTGGTCACCCACCTAACTACTAATCCGCCGGTACGTTGCTTAAATAGGGCTGAGCGAACGGGAAGCCTTGTTTTCAACGTCCTATGGTCGTATGTATCA
>KZ107857.1:0-73307 GCA_002116315.1 Epicoccum nigrum
TTGGGTGTAATTAGTTTAGCGCTGTGTCTTTTCAGTTTCGGGGGGGGGTAGTAAGGGACCGCCCCTGCCTTGCGGGAGGGGATGCGCTTCCCCCTAAATCTCTACCCCTCTTTCACGTTTTTTGTTCTTATACAACCCTGGGTTTGTTTAAAAGAAATAATTTAAACTTGTCTCTTTGCAAACCCCCCCCCCCCCCCCCCTACCCCCCCCCCCCCCCCCCCCCGGGTGCAAAGCGAAGTGACTTCACGTGATCTTGCACCACGCTCTGCAGGGGCGTTTGATTGGGAAAGGGACAATGAGCAAACGTGGCTAAACATGAACTTTGAATCGTTTCGCCGTGCCTGTGTCGATTCTCGGCATCCATCCTCCTGTCATCCACATGGAACCAACATGCACCGGTGATCAAGGGCGCGCTTTGAAAAAGTCGTAGAACAAAATTTTGGTATTTCAACAAGCTATACAGAATGCCCGCGGCCATGCCATGCTACCACAAACGTAACGTACGGACGCCCCAAACGCCATTCTTTCCCTTTTATTGGTATGCTGCACCCATGTCTATCTAGATGGCATCCGCAGCCGCCTTTGCCTTCTCGAGCTTTGCTTTCTTTCTCCTCAGGCCCTCTGCTTCTGTGTCGCGCTTGTTGGCGCCGTACTCGATGCGCTTGAGGAGCTTGCGCTTCTTGTTGCTGAGCATCATCTTCTGGCGCTCGCGCTCCTCCTCCTCGGCCCTGCGGGCCTTCTCGGCCTTCTTGCGGATCACCGCGTTCTGCTCCTTCTTGGTGGGCGCCGCCTTCTTCAGCGTCTTGCCCGTGGCTTCGGCTTCCAGCTCGGCCTGGTGCTGCAGGCGGGCGGCCTCGCCCTCGGAGATGTCTGACTCGGCGTCAGACTCGGAGTCGTCGTCGGCGACGGGTGCGGCATCGTCGTCGGAAGACTCGGAGGAGTCGTCGTCGTCAGAGCCGTCTACGTCCATACCCTCGCCAACCTCGACGGAACCCTCGCGGTCGACGATAGCGTCCATGTCCTCGTCGGCATCCTTGGGGTCGAATGTCTCCTCGTCGGCCTCGTCCTCGAAAGCTTCGGCCTCGCCCTCGGGCTGCTGCGCTGCAAGCGGCAGGTTGGGGTCGTACTCGCCCTTCTTGGGCTTGACCCATGGGCTCAGATGGGGAGGGAGTTCGGCGCCGGGGCCGTAAAGGTGAGGGGGGAGAAGCTTGCCCTGGTTAATGGAGTCCCATACCCACTGGGGCTGGACGTATGTGCGGCCAGGCATCATAGAGCGCGGCCACTGTGCCTTCGGTGCGCCGTTCTCCGTGTCGTTCGAAACAGGCGCGGCGGCACCGTTGGCGAGCGAGGGGCGATCGATGATCTGGTGAGTGATGGAAGGGTCGGACTCGTTGCTGGTGAAAGCGCCGTCACCGAGAACAGAATCCCAGCCAACACGCTTGCAGCCGAATGCGCGGAGGATGAACTCGAGAGATGCGCGGGGGGTCTCGCGAGAAAGGTAGACGGTGAAGGGTGTGAAGAGAGAGCCGGCCTCAGCGCGGCTGGCCTGGGGCTGGGGCAGAACGTCGCCATCCTTGGCGGTAGGCTCGAACTTGTCAATACCTTCGGTAGCCTCCTCGTCGTCAACATCCTCGGCAGCGGCGACAATGGCGTCGGCGACCTCCTCTTCCACGTCACCCTCAGCTGCAATCCTGTCTGCAATGGCCTGTGCCTCTGGGTTGATATCCACGTCCTCATCGTCGTTAGCAGCGCCGTTGGCGTTGGCACGGCCCTCGAGCTGGAAAGCGGCAAGCTCGCCACCCTGCTCGTCGCTCTTGGCGTTGAACTTGGGCGGGTATACGAGACCAACGGAGGTGTAGAGGCGGTAGTTGACGAAGCCAAGCAGTGTTGTGTAGAACTCAACGAATGTGCCCATGATCCTGAAGTCAATGTCGCCGCCGGTGCGCTGGACGAAGCGGTAGGGGACGAGCCAGAGGATGTCCTGGCCCTGGATGGTGGCCTGGTAGTAGATACCCTTGATGGACAGGAACGACTTGCGCAGGGCGTGGGAGGTGATTACGTAGTGCTCGAACTCGCGGGTCAGACGCTGGCACAAAGCGATGGTCTTCGCGGGGATGTGCTCGCTGGAGGGCAGGTTGGCGAACAGGAAGAGCATGGACAGGGCGTCGTCGAGGTCGCGGAGGGCGTCGACGAAGGTCGGGTAGCGCTCCTTGATGATGTGGTCGAGCTTGACCTTGGGCATGAGGTTCTTCTCGAGGCGCGCGGCATCGCCAGCCTCGCCACGGCCCAGGGCGCGGCCAATCTTCTTTGCGACGGCCTTGTGCTCGCGGAACTTGGCCAGCAGCGGCTCATGGAGCAGGTACTGGATGTCCTTTGTGTAGTAGAAGGTGGTGGCGGCGGTGGAACCCTTGGAGACCTTCTTCTTGTTGCGCGGCTCGCGGGGGTAGATTCCCTTGAAGATGCATAGTCGTCTGAAGTCGGGCAGCGAAATCTGCAGCTTCTTCACCGCGCGCGTGCGGGTGATGTAGTTCTTCGCCGCACCAGAGGTGCCTGTCGCCGTCAGTATGCAGGCCGGAAAGCGTATACAATGCAGTGTGGGAGGGCTTACCCTTCTTCTTGGAGCGACCGGCCATTGTGAAGTCTGGTATGGGTTGCTGTTGCGGTGCTTGTTCGTCGAGGCCGCGAACTTTTGGGACGGCGGGACTAGAGACTAGAGCCGTTCCTACTTTTTTTGAGAGTTCACCGAGGACGACCCGCCCGCCGCGCTAAGACGGTAGGGGTCGGTAGGGGTCCACCGAGACGCCAAACGCCGCCAGAGCTCCGCCATGCTCGACGGGACCGGCTCGTTCATGGCGCGTTCCTCCCCATAACACCGCGAATATGCCTGTCGACTCACGGGAAGTCCTGCTGTATGGAGCTGCTGCTTCACTGCGGCTCCTGCTCTTCACAGTCTTTCCCGGCCTCCCCAATCTCCTTGCGGGCCGCGTCGAAGTGTCCACACCAGTGACCAGCTTCAAGAGGTGTATGTCGCATCCGTTGCCAGTCGAGACGAGAAGCATATAATACAGCAGTGTCCTGATCTGTCTTGCAGTACAAGAGGGCCTCTTTCTCTACACCCACAACGTCTCCCCCTACGATGGCGGGCTCTACCACCAAGCACCCCTCCTGCTGCCGCTGTTCGCGCTTCTACCGAACCCGTCATACTACCCGGTCGCTACCAACGTCGTCTTTACCGCGGTCGATATTCTCAGCGCATATGCATTGGCTCAGGTTGCCCAAAGCGGGAGCGCTGCTGTCTCCAGGCTGTTCTCGTCATCGCGGAAGGAGCTACGATGGAGCCGCACCGCCATTGCGGCAGGGTAGGCTCCTCCCATGAATCCATAACCACTGTATACTGATTCGCACAACAGCTTCCTCTTCAACCCCTTCACCGTCCTTACATGCCTCGCCCGCTCGACTTCGGCCCTTACAAACATGTTCATCTTGACAGCCATGGCCAAGGCCTCCCAGGGAGCAAGCATTACCTTCACACTTGCTCTCTCTTTTGCTGCATACCTTGGCATGCACCCTATTCTACTCTTCCCGCCACTACTCGTCCTGCTCTACGACGCTCGTGCGGCTAAGACTAAGTCGGAGCCTAATGCTTGGTCGTTCACAATTGCGCATACACTGGGCTTGGCTGCCGTGTGCGGCACGCTACTTATAGCATCTGCTATCTTGACAGGATCGTGGGATTTCCTGGCTGCCACATATGGCGTCCGTCTGCTGTTGCCAGACCTTACCCCAAATGTGGGCCTTTGGTGGTATTTCTTCATTGAGATGTTCGACTCCTTCCGCGAGTTCTTTCTTGGCGTTTTCTGGCTGCATGCGGCATCTTACATGCCTGGCCTCACCATTCGACTGCACAAGCAACCACTGTTTGTTGCCTGTACGCTGACTGGCATTTTTGCCGTCTTCACACCCTACCCTAGCATCGCAGATGCAGCATTGTACCTATCGTTGGTGCCGTTGTTCCGTCATCTGTTTCCTCGTAAGCAGCGCCTCCTTCTTCTGATCTGATCTAATTGAAAACTGACCACGTCACAGTGATGCGCTATACTTTTGTGGCGTCCGCTGTAGTATTATACGCTTCGTTTCTTGGACCTGCGTTCTACCATCTTTGGATTTATGCTGGCTCTGGAAACGCCAATTTCTTCTATGCCATTACCTTGGTCTGGAGCCTGGGGCTCTCAATCATCATTGGAGATTCACTGTTTGCCGCATTACGGGACGAGCTGGATGTAGAAAGGCCTGAATTGAGGGGCAAGGATGTTCGTAGAATATAGAAACTGCCACTGCCTTTCGGTGGAAGGTGTAGATACCGCACCTTGTTAATTCCAACTGGGCACTTGTGAAGGCTTAATGAAGTATACGCAGAGAACTTACGCGGCTAATCAGCAGTGTAGCTATCTCAGAGACACTTCCAACCGTGTAGGACCTGCCAATCAGACTTGAAGCGCTCCGACCCAGACGCTGACCTGCAGTGTGCTTGGCGTCCGGTTGGTGACAAGGTGCTGTATAACTTCAACCACCATGAACCATGGACTTCCCGAGCTCACGAATCTGTGCATCAAGGACCACTACGCACGGTTGCTGCTTTCTGTCACTGCACTATATTCGGAACCTGAACAAAAGAGCCTGTTTGTCCTGCTCTCACTTGCCCCACCTGACTCTCACAGTGAAAGAAAGGGTCTAGAAATGCCCAGTTCAGATCAAATTTTGCAGGGTACAGCCATGCAGGTAGCACTAAAGGCGCGTTTGCCTAGTGTTATTCATCTTCTTCGCTCCATCGCCACAAACCATTCTTCGTTCCCTTCGAACTCCAACACACATATCGACCAACCCAAACACTTCGACATACTTCCAAGATGACCAACGATCCTAACGAACTCACGGCGCGCGAGTCAGAAGTCCTTGCTCTGTCATGGCAGTGTATGGAGACTGATCCCAAGGTATGTTTCTCGACTATGCGTATATGGAACATGCACTAATCATACTCAAGATCGACTTCAACAAGCTCGCGCAGCTAGCTGGTGTATGCCCGACATATGACCATATCGAGCACTGCTAAATCCAACAGTATACGCCCAACTCCGCCAGCGTCATCTTCGGCAAGATCAAGCGCAAGCTGAAGGCCAAAGCTGCCGGTGCTTCCTCAGCTCCCGCCACCCCCAAGAAGTCGACTGCGAACACTCCCAAGACCCCCAAGACCCCCAAGTCCGGCAAGCGCGCCGCTGCCTCGGAGGCTGTCGATGGTACCCCGAGCAAGCGGAGCAAGAGGGCTATCAAGAAGCCTGCCGCTGGCGACGACGATGAGGATGAGGAGTTTGGCAAATTCACCGTGAAGAAGGAGGAGGTCGCGGATATCAGCACCGGCGCTGATGAGTTCTTCCTCCAGCAGGTTGATGACTACGCCGGCCTCTAAGCTGTTCTTTGACGAAGAACACTTGAGGACTACGGTCATTTTCTGCATTCGAGTTTGACAGCATGTTCAATCACTGGAGTCGGCACAGTACTGGGATGGCACAAATTTGGCCGTTATGGCAGGTGCAATTAATCTCCTTAATAAAAACTATGGTTCTCTTTTGCCCCTTCACTGCTTTGCTGTACCTTCACTGTGAATTTGCTGTACCTTTATTGTAAATTTAATGACACGTAGTAAGGTGAGAGACGGTATATATTGTTGCAAGCTTTCTTGCTTGCTCTGCTGCCTATAAGATTGCCCACTTACCCGCTACTTTATTCCTTTTCACTATCGCTCTTCCACATCTCTTCTGTTCATTTAACCGCTGATCCATACCTCTCCACCATCACTCTTTTACATAATTTCTGCTCCGCACACCATTTGATCTCTAAGCAGATACAACTTGACCATTTACACACCACTACACCACCATCACCAATCATGACCGAAAAGAAGTCCACCCTCTCCCCCCGCGAGATGGAGACGCTCGCCCTCACGTGGCAGTGCTTCACAACAGAGCCCAAGGTGCACTCTCCCCGCCGCCCAGCATCTCCCCACACTAACAACTACAGGTGGATACCGACAAGTTGGCGGCTCTCACAGGCGGTAAGTGCCCTCCCCCAATCTCTTATCCAACTGCATCCACTCCATTCAAACCACCCACATCGCCCTCCCCTTCGCACATCATCACTGTCCAGCATCGCCCCGCCCGCCCTCTCTCGCTCTCACTAACACATCGCAGTACGTGACCACCGCCCCCATCCGCTCGCCGCAAATGCGCCAGCCGCAACCCATCCCCCCCAGACTCACCCGCCACGTCCCCACCAAGCCATCCTCTCCGCCCCCCAAGCCCCCACACATCCCGCAATCCCCACTAACAAGAACACCCCCCCGCAGTACACCCCCTCCTCCGCTAAATTCACCCTCGGCGTCATCAAGCGCAAGCTCAAGACCATGGCCGACGGCACTGCCGCCGCCAACGCCAACGCCAACGCCAACACCACCGGCGCGAAGGTCGTCAAGCGCAAGGCCGCGCCCAAGAAGAAGGCGGCCAAAGACGTTGACGGTGAGGTCGACCACAAGCGGGTGAAGAAGGTCAGGAAGACCGAGCTGGAGAGCGACGACGGCGATGATGCTATGATGGGCGTCGTTGTCAAGGAGGAGGTTCGCGACGAGGAAGAGGTCTAGGGCCGAGTTTGGAGACCGAGGGCTCGAAATTCCGAATGGAATGGAATGGAATGGAATGGAAAAACGGGCGGGAGGTCTGATCGGGCTGGGAGGAAGAAGCGCAGTTGGAGATCTGGGTCTGGGGATCTTCTTGTACTATACTTGCGGGCGCTGAGGTGTACTCGGCACTCTTTGGGTCACCATGATGCGTGCGCGCCTCACGTGGATCGACGCAGCAGCCAGATAATCCAGAAAAAACCGAATATGGACATTCGTGCAACATTAAACTCGCTTCCGTCCCTTGGTACTATCTATCTACATAATGAAAGTCTATCTCACACATCCACATCCCATATGCTTAACGTGGCTCACGACAATCTTGCTCAACCAAAATGCTCTACGTCAGCCCCAACCCTACACCCTCTCCGTTCGTTCCGTTCATCCCGCCGTCGCTGACATCTCTCCTCTCCCGTCCACTTCTGCCCATCTCTCTGATCCTGCGGCCCTCCATGAGACCTCTCAATCCCCGCTTCTGCAGTCCTACAACCGCACTGACGACGCCATTCCAGACTTCCCGGTCGTCGATCCCGCTACCGTGCTCTCCGGAGTCACTGGCGCTGGCGCTCGTGCCTTCCGATACCGCAGAGCTGACCTCGTCGTCTGAAGGTGGAACTGCCGTGTTGATTCTCAGCGCCCTTAAGCCTGCAGACATGGTGCTTTCGCCATCCATCGCGCCGGTGTTGAGCGATGAGCCGTTTATGCCGTTGAGGTTGGTGTTGGACAAGTTGCTCACGCCCATGAACGCGATACCACTGCCGCCGCCTGCCGCCATGGCTGCGGCATTGAAAACAGCAGCCGTGTTGCGGTTGTCGAGCAGGACGTGGAGACGCTCGATGATAGCTTCGAGCAGTCCGTCAATGTGGTACGGACGGGCCAGCTGCAAAAGCGAGCACAAGATCTGCGGTGTGCAGAGTTGGCTATTTTGCGGCGGAAGAGAGGAGGTGTAGAGATAGTGGATGAGGGCTTGCAGCGTGAGGTGTGTGTGCGGCAGATACAGCGTTCTTGGACGTTGTGAAGGAGGCTGTGTCGTCGGCTCTGGCGGCGAAAGGGATGTGTACGATGTACTAGAGACGGCTGTAGTCTCTGAAGGGGTTATGGTGTTGGCTGTCAGCGTAGTGGCTGCCGAGTAGGTGGTACGGATGGAGGGCGTGATGGTTATACTAGACATGCGGGACGGATGGCCGCCAGCTGCTGGACGCAACGTGGCGGCGTCTGCACTTTCTGCACTTTCTGCGCTTTCTTTTTCAGCGGTGTGCGTGCTTTCTCGGAGGAGCTGGTTGAAATAAGGACCCCATCGTCGTGCGATGAGGCGAGAGTTGACCGGTATTCGTTCACCGTGTATTGCGAGAAACTCCATGTCAGCGAGCTCACGCATCCCGAGAGCGATCTGCCCAAGTTCAATAGCGGATGGCGATAATGCCCTTCCACCTGCCAACAAATCTAGACCGTCGTTTTGAGGCGGAGCACTAATGGATCCAAAGGCAGAGCTCGGGGTTACTTTGCGAGGGTTGTCATACAGACCGAAGGCCTCCAATTCAACCACACACATGTTTGAGAAGTTTATCCGGCGATGGTTGTAGTCTTCGACCAGACTTCGCTTTCGATTCCCGAGGATGACGAAACTGTTGCGCCGTGCCCATAGCACTCCTCGGTTCCAACTCCCTTGACTGAAAATGTTGCCGCCAGCTTCTATACGTCCCCAGCTTAATGTCCGCAGATCCAGCGCCCATAACGCATATTCCTGTTTCGACGAGGTAAGGAATGTCCCGCTAACGACAAAGTGGTTATTGATCACTCCTCCGTTGGGGAAGCGCAGTCCAGGCGGAGAGAAGTTGCCGTTCATCGGAGCTTCAGATAGTGTCCCATCAGGGTGTCTGATCTGCAATTCGAGCTTGACGTCTAGGAAGTTATAGTTCGAATATATAAGCATCGAAGATTCGCCGGTAGGGTTCGAGTTCTGCTCATCATCCGTTCTATCGCTGCGAGGTCCTGCACCTATCTCGGTTGCAGGTATACTAGTCAGAGGCGCCACAACGCTACGATATGCGCCGCAACTCCTTCCTAAAGTGCTTGTTGTTGTCCACTTCAGACTTCTTAAATTAAAAACACTGATCTGCTCGATGTAGTGGTTCGCGCTGTCTTGGCCACCGACAACGACCATCTCAGCACCACCATCCGCCTCAAGGTTGATGCCGATCGATCCCTGATTCGGATTACTAGACTGAGGATTGTGTCTGATCGCAGTCATGGCAGCGCCGGTGGAGCTGAACACGGCGGATGACGGCAGTATTGTCGCACAGTGAGCGTAACGGCCTTGCGGGGCATCATTTGTCCCAACGTGCATCCATGTTCGAGTAGCTGCATCGTAGATGTGTACATCGGACATGACAACCACCTCTGGCTGCGCATCTGCGGGTGTCCCTTGCAGCACCTGCGTCGATTGATTTGCGGGTGATGTTGCTGGCGACATTCCGCCGTAACAGACGAGCTTGGTGTCACCGAGCGCACATACACTGTGGAAGTATCGCGGAGGCGGTACGTCTCCTTTTGCGTCGATTTTCGTCCAGTGGCGCTTGACAAGATCCAACTCATATAGATCCGATGTGAGTTGCGGCCTCGTGCGGGACAGTCTCCGCCCGCCAAAGACATACAGTTTGTCACCGAGAATTGTGGTCGTTGCGCCTACCAAAGGATGTGGTTCACGGCCAGTGGTTCGGTGTACATTACACACTAAACCGGAGAGGCCTTGGGTCGAACTTGAGGGTGTCGCGAGTCCAGCTGTTTGCGCCAGTGAAGGTGTCATACCCAACCCTGGCGTGCGAGCAGAGGATGTGGGAGCTCGGTCCAATCCATCTTGGCCATCATGCAAGCTGGTCTGACTGCTGTTCACGCTTGAAGTGTAGTTACCATTGCCGGTGCGAGGCCCGGCGGGAAAGAGCTGCGAAGGCGAAGGTGCTGACGTTTGCGAATCAATGGTGCTGGTTCGACTTGCGCTGGGCGTCTGTCGCGCCATCCTAGGTGGATTCTTAGGCCGATAAGAGAGCACAGGGATCTTGGCTTGATCGTAAAGAATCGCACGCTTAACAGGCGATGTCGAATTTCGTTGCGTAGGTAAAACCCAGTCCGGTGTCACAATCTCGACATGCCGAGACTTCAAGCTGGAGGTGTCGCCAATCGAACCTCGGTTCGCGAATAGAAAACTGGAGAGGCTGGGTTGGCGACTCGATTCAATAGTTGAAGAACGCGAAGAGCTGAGTCCGACAGAAGTACAAGGGCTTTCAGGTGCTACGGAAAGATCATACTCTGGTACGACAATGGGAATGTGCTTTGATCGTGGTCGGGGTGACGAATTGCAACTTTCAAGGGGAGACGACGGGTCGCTTTGGCTGGACTTCCTGGCCGAATGGATCCAACGATAGGAACGGAAAAGCGAGCCTGTAGTGAAGTCGTGAGAGCTCTGTTTCTGAGCTGACAAAGCCCCTTTGAGGCTTGGGGTTTTGGGCTTCTTCCAGAACGAGGGGAGGTCGTTTAGAGGCTCGGTACTGGCTGCTGCTGAAAACGCGAAAACACCCAGTGGGACTGCCATTGTCAGTGTTGGGCTCACGAGAGCAACCGAAAATCAACGAGTAACATGGAGAATGCAGAGAAACACAAAAAGAGGAGAAAGCCTTGGTCTTCAAGTATCTCAGACGTTGTCGGCTGCAGCAAATCTCTATTGCAGGCCTTGCCGCAAGGCGGTTGACCACTAGCAAAGCGACTTGCAGCAGAGTTCACAGCCATGTTTGCGGATCCGGAAATGACACACGTCTGTCGTGCAACTCTTGGGACGGTGTACCAGGATGCAGCTTGAAGCACGAAGCGCCCTCGGGTATCACAGAGGCTGGTAGATGGCAAAATCGATTCTTGCGCTCCCCAATTGTCCGAGCATCATTGATCTCAGCTAGAGAGCTGAATTCGCATTACCTCCAAGACAGCTTGAAAGGCACGTGCGGTGGGCCGGAGTGAGAACAAAGGTGGTGGCAGGAAATTGAGGGGTTGTGAAGGGGAGGACAGCCTTACCTTAAGATCCTTGCTCTGCACAAGGAGTGAGCGGGGAAAAGAGCGACAGCCGGAACAGTTGACGCGGGCAGAACAGAAGACGTGTTGCGTACTGGCGCTGTGGAGGCAGCACACCTGGGCAGCGAGGGTGAGGTGAGCGCAGAGGCTTAGGAACCAGTCCAGATGCGGCAAGGGCAACTCGGCGTGAGCTGTTGTCCTCTGGGCTTGTCACTCCTTGCACCAAACTTCAAAGTTCAGCTGAGCGGAGGAGGCTGAGATTTAGACAAAACGTGCTCCGAAAGGTACCAGATGTATACGGGCAACGGTTGAACGATATGGCAGTAAGCGGAGCAAGTGCAAATGCGGACCTGGTTTAGACCCTTGGTGTGCGCCGTCGCGTGGTTCGGCCTGCGCTAGGGTCAGCTTGCCGCGCTCCAGGTGTCCAGTAGAATGGCAATCGCCCGGACTGGCGGTTGGGGAGTATGGCGCACGCACGTCGCTGCTGGGTTGTCCCAGCAGAAGACATGAACCAGAGTGTTTTGTTTCCTTGCACTGTGGGCAGAGTGCGCCTGTTTGCTTGGCGGCACGATGTGATGTGACTGCGGGCCCGACCTGCCCAATCTGCCTCCGTACCTGCCTCGAGTGCTTGAGCTGGCATCCACCCTGCAGGTACGCCGGCGAGTGCATGACGAATCAACCACCGGCATCCTGCTCCTCCAGAGCCTATCAGCATCACGAAGCACTCAGACTGCCACTAGATCTCATAGCCAGCTTTTTGCGCGCCAAAGAAAGCTGCAGATCGTGGGCTACTTCACAACGAAAACACTCTACAATCACAGCTTAAAATCAAGTTCCAAAGACTACAAGATGAAAAACTCACACTCACTTGCCTGCCTAGCTTTTTTGTAGTCCCCTAATGCCCTGAGCTTACAGTGCGCAGGCGGATAGAGTTCCACGACGGAGGTCTTATCTGCCACTATTTTTTGACATGCAAGAGCCAGCAGCCCAGCATTAACTTAGCAACAAGGTCAAATCTTATATCGGCTTTGAATGCCGCATCACCGATAGCTCGGAGAATATTGTGACAAGGTACCAAAGAACATGCATCGGAACAGGCAGGGGTCGTTATTCTTTTCATTATGCAGAGTGTTTCAGCCCTGTCAATACGATCTCGGCTATATGCGTCCACCGAATCGGATGCCACAAAGCACCGTGTCCTTCGAGAAGCATGAGGTCCGGGTTGTTGGGTGTTGGAATTTAAATTATGGGTAAACCCCCAAGGTGGCAGCCCTCCTTCCACGATGCCGGACGCTTATATACCTCAATCAATCTAAAGGCGTTATGCGACTCCTACTATCATACTACTAAGCGTGGTCGAGCATCTATGCGGCAGTGGTCTTCTCCTTGGGGAGAGGGGTGAATCGCAGGTAGGGCTTGACGATGCGGAAGTCAGGGAAAAGTGTCTTGGCTTCGTCGTTCTTGACGCTGGGGTGGACAATGACGTCGTCACCAGGAATCCAGTTGATGGGGGTAGTGATCCTGTGCTTGTCGCCGGTCTGCAGGCTGTCGAGGACACGGAGGACCTCAGCGGTGTTGCGGCCGGTGGAGGCGGGGTAAGACAGGATGAGACGGATGGTCTTCTTGGGGTCGATGATGAAGACAGAGCGGATTGTGAACGCAATGCCCTTGGAGTCGACGTTGGTGGCGTCCTGGTGGTCGATCATGTCGTAAGCAAGAGCAACCTTGCGCTCCTTGTCGCCAATGATGGGGAACTTCAGCTGGGAGCCGGAGATCTCATCGATGTCCTTGATCCAGCCCTCATGGCTGTCGATGGTGTTGGCAGAGAGACCAATGAGCTTTGCGCCGCGCTTGGTGAACTCAGGCTCGAGCTTGGCGAAGGCACCGAGCTCGGTGGTGCAGACGGGGGTGTAGTCCTCGGGGTGAGAGAAGAGGATGACCCAGTTGTCACCGATGAACTCGTGGAAGTCGATGGGGCCCTGGGTGGTCTCGGCCTTGAAGTTAGGGGCGGTGCTGCCCAGACGGAGAGTTTCAGTAGACATTGTGATTTCTATGCAGCCCTCGTTAGCTATGCGCCGAAGTGAGGGGTGGCGGGGTAGCGTGGGGTAGCGTTCGAGCTCCGGACGAGCGCGCAAGGGAGGCTGTCTTACGGAAAATGTGCTGGTGTCTTGAAGACGGGTATCTGAAATGCAATTGCTGCGGTGGAATTGTCGAGCAGAAGTTGAGGGGGCAGTGAGCCACTCTTACGCTTTTCTGAGACCCTCCAGAGGAGCTCCAGGACCCCGAACGCAGCTAGCGGGCATTGCGCAATACTCACGTGTTGACCATACAAAAAGATTTCTGCCATCATACATCCCACGTCAACTTGGCTTAGGCCAATCCCACTCTCCACATGGCGGGCGGTATCGGAGTGCCAATAGACGTGCCCCTCATGCCCAGAGCAGCGAGGGGGCGAGGACAGGTTCGAGCTGCAGATGCGCTTGCGTGATTTGGAGCCATCATTGTGTCTGCGATTTGCAGAGCAAGGGCCAATCCTGTCGCTCCTCATCAACGCGAATGGGGAAATGCCAACTCGTGCTTCTCATGCACGGTATCGCGTGTGTGAGCCCATAGTAATGCGGTATACACCAATCAACATATCAGCTGTAGTAACCCCTGCTGAGCCTCGCATCTTACATAGTGTTTATTGACAGCTGACGAATTGCTGTATACAAGACGAACGCAACATGTGGAAGTCACAATTTTTTAATCACTCAGCAGTTACCGGTGGAACTCGTCGCAAATTGCCCTCTAAGACTAAGTAGACCCTGCTGTGGGATATACTCGTGGGCGAGTTGGGAGTAAATTCAGACTGCTCGACTAACCCGACATGACTGGCATTATTGACGGGATGATGGATGCAATAGTTACAGTGGGTGCAACACGATGTTTGGACTGAGCCTGTCGCTGTTACACTGCTCTATATTAAGCAAGCATACATGCTCGCAAACAGCAACGTTGCCATGACCAAATCACCTATCTATTGACTCCTCTCTATCTGCTCATTCATCTATCCGTCTACACCCACCCCTCTTCTCGTCTACGTATCCATGATCTCGCTGGCAAACTTACTCCTTGCCCTGATCCGCGGCCCATAAAACACCAATATCCACGGCACCACCGTCAACAGCGTGCCGATCCCGCCCAGCAAACTGCTCGCGGGCCCAAAGCCGAGGTTGTTATACATCTGCGTCGTAACAAGGGGGAAGATACCTCCTGCGGTCACATATCAGCGAATGTACTTATGAGGTCATGTTGGAGGAAAGAAAGGGGGGTGGACGTACCCAGGATGTTCCTGCAGAAACTCTGCGCTGCGAGCGCGCTGCTGGCATAGCGGTGATAGGTATCGGCGAGATAGTTGAACACGCTGAGGTAGATGGTAAAGATGCCGATCGTCGCGATAGTCACCGCGATACACGGCACAATCCAGTGTATGCTGCTCGCGCTCGTCCAGCCAAACATGAACAGGCCGACGGGCATGCACGCGCTCTCCACACACGCAAAGTACAGCCGCCCTTCGGGGCTGTTGACCAGTTTCCCGTGCTTGCGCGCGAGTTTCTCCTGGTAGATGGCGAGCACGCTCGCGAGGAGCGCGCCGACACACATGGCGGCGAAGACGGCGTTGGCCTGTTGCAGGCTGAACCCGTGGTTGCGTTGGAAGACCAAGGGAATGGCGGCGAGAGTCAGGTACAGGACCGCCCAGGAGAAAGCGACCCACAGCGAGAACCAGAAGACTACGGGCTCGGTAAAGAGCAGGTGGAAGGGCCGGTAGAGGGAGACGGCGATCATGGTTTTGAGGGAGGCGCGTTCTTCGTCCGATTTGACTTTCCACCGGATCCGCTGCGACGTTGTCGTTTCCGGCTTCTCAGGGTGAGGCATCTCGAACCCGTAGTACCCTGCTGCTTCACGTTCGTCGTACCACTTGTTCAGGGCTTTGGCCTTCCTCGAAAGCAGCACCGAGCCTCGCGTCTCCTTGAAGATGACGCAGATGAAGGCAACCATGACAGCCGCCATGATAGTCTGGATGTAGAAGATCCACCTCCACGAGAGGTTCTGCGCAACAAAACCGGAAACCAGCGGGCCCCAGCCTGTGCCAAAGAGCGCAGCCCCGGAGAACAGCGCCATGGGCGTGTTGCGGTCGTCGGCGTGGTAGATGTCGGATACGACGCCGCCCACCATAGTCGAGAAGGTTGAGCCGCCCACGCCGACCAGGAAGCGCACAACAAGCATGCCCGCGTAGGAGTGCGTAAAGCCAGTGCATAGCGTGCAGATTACAAAGAGGATCCCCGAAGCGATGAAGACTGGTCGACGGCCGTTGATTTCAGAGAAAGGCGCCAGGACCATTGGAGCTATACCGAATCCTGTACGAGGTCAGACAACGGCATGGCATTTGAGTCTCCTCTGTGTATCGTCATCTTCCAAATTCTATTCAGGCAACCCGCCATCTCGATTCTCGGGCAAACATACCAGTTGTAAAAGTTGTGATGCCAACCAAGACAGCAACACGGCTAACACCCCATTCAGCCGACATCTGCGCAACACCCGGCGTGTAGGATCCTGCAGAATACGCTGTCAGGGCGGTAATAGCACAAGCGACCCATATCGTAAAGTTCTTCCTCTTCTCAGTCCAATCGAAGGGGTTGGTATATTTCACCAGGTTTGGTGGTTCGGGAGGCGATTCATGGTCGGGTCTTGGCTTCGGATGTATTGACGGATGCAGACTCGACGGATGGGGAAGCTCCGTGTTGAAGGTCAGATATTTCCAGACGATTTCCTCGCTGCTTAAGTCCACGCCATGGTCTTTGTCTGCCAGTTCCTCCTCTTTCTCATTGTCCCTGTCTCTGCTAATAGTGGAAGCGGGGTCAGAACTTCTTCGGGAGTCGACTTCGGGGATGGTCTTTATTCCCGGAGTGTATGTAGGCTGTTCGACTCCTAATTCTGAGTCGTTTGCGAGATCGATTTCTGGATTGGCTGGCATGCTGCCATTAGAGTCTCAGGGTCTCCTTCTCTGGTCAAACAAAAGATACTGCAGCGTAAGAGTTGTACAAGAGAATGCGGGCGAGGAACTAGAGAAGATGATGGTAATGATGATGCTGAAATCTAGAGCATCGTAGTCTTAAACGGCTCGGGCAGCACCCACATGTGTGGATAAGCTGGGTCTCTAAGCCGGTGAACAAGCGAGCGAATTGAGGTCAAGCTTTCGTCCGGATTTACTGATGGCTTGAAGGTGGAATCCGGCGCCCTGGGATAAAATCTCGCCCTAGACGGGAATAACATCTTTCGATGGATGGTAAATGTCAATATGACATTGCAGCGACCCATTGTCAGGCTGCACGCTATCGAATCGTAGTCCTGAGGACAGACGATCAGGATCACCCGCAGATTTGTCATTCATTAGAGCAGTGGGCTGTACATAGCTGACGTGTTGGAGATAGGGAGTGTGGGAGATGCTGCAGGGCCCTGGAGATATCTCGGGATTTCCGAAACACAATTAAGCTCCCGAACATTGTGGGGCAGCTAGGGACGCTCGTGTTAACATTGCTATCGTTGCCGTTCTGTATTGCATGTTGTCAGGCGCAAGCGCAAGTGACCGCGCGATGACGAGTTACATACCTGAACCAAAGTACATGCCCTTCGACAGATATGTCGGGAAAGCTGCAATTGGTGTAACTTAACCGCAAGGTGCGTGGAAAGAGCTATCAGTCAGCTGTCGTGCTACATTTGAAGCCTATCAATTTCGAGGCAATCGGTGAGTGGCGTGTGCAACCTCCATCTCCATTTGTTTGTTCACAGACGATAATGCAAGATCGCCATCCGCAGATTGTGGATACTGTAGTGACGGTGAAGTATGCTGTTGGTCGGTGGTTGATGATGTCGAGACTCTATTCTATCTGCAGCACCTAACTAGCTCTTCTGACCAGCTGATTTGGAAATCTGTGAGGAATTCAACGAGAATTTGAATAGACAAGAGGATGTGGATGAACCGTGTAATCCTAGTAGTTAGAGCTGAAGCATACCAGTATCCTTGCAAGGCGTTTCGCGGAACTGCAGAGGCGCAGTACGTATTCAACAATCACGTCAAGCACACAATTGTACTGCAAAAATATGCCCACTTAGACAAAGAGAAAACCGACATTCACAGCTGTATGACCACAATGCAATCCAGAGGCGCAGACTTTATCTTTAACCCGCCCTGACACACTAAACACGAGTCTGTAACACTTTGACTGTGTTTTTCAATGCTTCCTACAGTATCGTATATCGAGTGCAGGCAGCAGAAAAGGCCTTGCCCTCAGGAAAGGCCAATGTGTGATATATGCAGCAAGCGGTGTAAGTGTAAACTTGACAGCGTTCGCAAGCACCACTAACCTCGGTACTAGCCAAACAGTGACTGAATCAAGCACAACTGCAGCATATCAAACATCTAGTCGAACGAAGAAAAATTGACATTCACAGCTCTATGACTACAATACAATGCGCGACCTATATCTTCACACCCATCAGATCGTCTGGTTTACTCGACCAACAAGCTCTGCAGCCTTGCCTCGGTGGCAATGACATCCAGCGCCTGCCTGACCTCGAGCACGCGCCTGCACTCGCTGAGCCAGTCCTTGCTGAGCACCTTGGCCCAGCCCTGGAGGCCGTTCATCTCGCGCGCTGCGGCGTCGAGGTCGCCCTCCTCAAGCAAGACCTCGGTACGTGCGAGCACGGCCTCGACGTCACCGCCCACTGCGAGCCCGCTCTTCTTGAACAGAACCTTGGACATGGCGAGCGAGGCGAGGTGGGATGCGACACCGGCGTCTTCGGGGAGGAGCGCGGCCTTGCGGACCTCGGAGGCGACGCGGCGGAAGCGGTCGATCAGCAGAGCGGAGCTGGGGATGCCGCGCTGGTAGGCGGTGGGGTTGATGCTGGAGATGGCGGCGGAAACGACGGGGTCGTCGGCGGCGATTTCCTTGAGGGCGGCCAGCTCGGTGACGAAGGGCTTGGGGACGACCTGGGTCTCGAGGGCGCTCTTGACGGCCTCGACGGCGACGACCAGGTGCTGGGTCTTGAGGTTGGCGTCGACGACGTGGTTCCACTCGGCGGTCAGCTTCTCGAGCTCGTGGACCGAGTTGGACAGGTCGTTGAGCTTGCCCAAGCGGCCGTCGCGCTCGGCCTCGACGCGGTCGCGGACGTTCTGGGTAAAGCTCTTCTGCAGCTGGATGCTCTGCTCGAGCAGCTCGTTCTTGAGCTTGGCCTCGTAGACCTTGTGGGCGGCGTCGAGCTCCGACTTGACCTTGCTGCGGTAGGCCTGCTGCAGGCGCTCGCGCTCGTTCTCGTACTCCTCCTTCCAGTGCGTCTCCTGCTCCTGCATCTGGTGGTCGAGGCGCTGCACGAGCTCCTTGGCGGCCTCGTCGAACTCGGCGTGGGCGGCCTTGACCTTGTCCTCGGCCTCCTTCTGCAGGCTGCCCTTTAGCAGCGAGATGTCGGAGACGACCTTGGCGAGCTCCGACTTGGCCTTGTCCAGCGCCGAGTTGTACTTGCCGTCGTGGCTCTTGTCGGCGTTGACTACGGTGATGAGGTCGTTGACGATCTTGACCACGTCCTGCACCACGGGCTCGCTCGCGGCAGGCACGCTCAGGTGGTCGATCTGGGCGATGGGTGTGGAGGGCGCTCCGACGACTACCGTCTTGGGCTCGGCAGTGGTGGCTGAGGTGGCCGCGGCGGGGCGCTCTTTCTGCTCCTGCACCTTCTTCGCCTCCTGGACGCTCTTGTCCTTGTTGGCGGTGGGCTCGTTCGCGGCGGGCTTGGGCTTGGGGTTGTTCTCGCTGACGGCGCTCGTGTGGGGATCTTCGGCGACGCGCGAGGTCAGGCCGCTCTTGCCGGGGATGGTGACCTTCTTCTCGCCAGAGATCTGCTGGTGCAGGCGCGGCTGGTCGGCGCGGGCGGGGAAGCGGCGCTTGAACTCGCGCTCCTCGAAGTAGGCGACGGCATCCTCGCCAAAGGGCACAAACTCGGTGAAGAAGTCGTGGAAGTTGTCCGACACGAGCGAGTAGTAGACGCCGCCCGCGTAGCTGAGCCCGGACAGGATGGTCAGCCACAGCAGGAACCGCCTGAACCGGCGCTTCTTGGGCTTGGGCGCGGGCTTGACGGGGTCAGGGGCAACGCTCGCTGTGCCAGGCCCTGTGGGCGGCGTGGTCGCGGGCTGCACGGCGGGCGCAACGCGGGAGGCAGAGGCAGAGGCAGCGGAGGCGGCGGCGGCGGCGTCGCTCACGATGGTAGTTGCAGGGGCAGGCGGGGCGCGGGGCACCTCAGACGGCGGGATGGTGCCCTGGGCGACGGTCGGCGACGAAGCTGGGTCGACGGTGGGCTCGACGACGGGCGCCGGGTTGGGGACGGCCGTCTGGTCCAGCTTTTTGTCGTCGGCGTACCAGCGCTGGGCAACGCGCCATTGCGGGCGGGCGGCGCGTGCCAATGGCCGGGCAGCAGGACGGGCCGCAAGAATCGAGGCGCGCAGCATGCTGGACGGCCTCCGGATGGCGGGGATGGGGGGGAGATGGGGCGGCGGAGGTGGTGAAGCAACAGAGCTTGAACGTTCGGACGTTCCGCCCAGCACGACCACGAACGTCAGAAGCAAAGCACCAAGCAAAGCACCCGGCCCGAGCGCCCAGCCAGCGCTGGCGTCTCGTTACCGGCCTGCACTCCCGCACCACCACGCCCGCGCGAGCCTCGAGCACCGCTGGCCAAGCCCACCTTCACATGCTGCACCTGACGTCCGCTGCCTCCAGCCACACCTCCCTCTTGCCGCGTGTGAAGGAGGCACTTTAGAACTTCTGACCATCTGACTAACCCTTGTGCTACTTCTGCCCGTCCTCGATACGCTCCACGTCGCTGTCCGTCGCTGCCCGTCGCCCCCAGGTCTCGGAATGCCGTCCGGATGCGGAGTCAGCAGCTGCGCACGCTGGGAGCATCGCCGCGCCCTGCATTCCCACCACCGCGCTGATATGTCTTCTTATAGCCTGCCCGTAATCAAGATTCCCGTCTTTTCTGACTTTTCGTCTTTGAGTCCGCCACTGCGACTGTGCGACGTCATATCCTGACTCTGTTACCCGAATAGGCAGCCACGTTTGCACCTCACACCACTATCCTTCATCGTGGAGAGTTTTGTCTGCTCCAAATGCGCAGCCTTTTCACCGCTTTTCCCATGACTTCTTTCTGCAAACACATCCACTTTGCTTCTTGGCTGTACCCAGCACACACTTTTGCCCACGGTCTAGCCTGTACCATCATCTCCAAGTGGTCCACCATTCCATACGCTGCAATCCAGCCCTACAAACAGTCACAGCCATGGACGACAGCCACCACCATGCAGACGCACGTGCGCACATGAAGCCGCGCCACAAAAATCCCAAGTCCAATATCAAATTCTCTGCGCAGCACCTCCAGCAAGCCCCGATGAACCATTCGCAGATCCTCACTCCACCTCTCACACCACCTCGCTCATCCAACACGTCCATGTCGACAACGCCGAACCGCAGTTCAACGCAGAAGGAGCTAGTGACCGCCAGGGTGCACTTCGACCTGCACATGTCGATCCACCGCAGCGCCAGCATTTCCACGAGCTTCGCCGATATGTCCGAGTCCAGTTTGTGGACGCTACCTGGTTTGGATGACGGCGAGCCCTGTTCAGCATCTGGTTCCACTTCACATCCCGCTAATACCGAGAACCGCTGGTCGCGCTTACTCCAGCGTGCTGCATCCTCGAACCGTGAGCGACACCGCGCCCGTCTGGAGGGCGATGGCTGGGCCTTTGTCGGTGGTCGCTATAGTGACGACCTCCAAGAGCTGGGCGACGAGAGTGCCGAGAGCGTTGACGAGGAATTTGACGTTGTGGTCCTGGCGAGGGAGGTTGTCGGATGTTGAAGCGTTAATTTCTTCCCTTTCCTACTCTTTCATCATACACATCTTGTTATGTTACTGCTTCTAAGCTTGATACCCGGGCCGGTCAGCGGCGCAAAAGGAGGAAAAGTTGTTTGTTAGACAGAGAATAGAGTAATCCAGGCTAATCCAATGGACCTGTTATGTGACAGGATCTAGTAACTCGTAAAGCTCTGTGCAAAGCCTGAGCGAATGGACGTGGCAGGGCGCTGTGTGTTCGATGATATTTCCTTCTAAAATGGGATCTGCGTGGTTGCTTACTTGATCTAGCGCGCCGTTTCAGTTGTAGCCCCTGCTTCGAACCCAGGCAGCATCTCTACTGTCCCTCCTTCACGTACAATCCAAACGCCAACTCGATCTGACAACATCCGACATCTGCTCTTTATATTCGCCTTGGGACATCAGAGACTGCGACAGCACTATCTAGCATATACTATGCTCTCACCAACGGCGAACTTTGCTGCGCTACCGAATGAGCTCATAATCAATATTATCGAACACATCATCGACATACCAACGACCGCCGAGTCCAATTATGAGGATTCATTCGAGGAGTTTTTAGTCGATGCGAATCACAGAGTACCGAATGTGAACGCCGGTCTACTTAATCTCTCGATGGTCAACCGTAAATTGCGCAGCCTCGTCGCGCCTTTTCTCTTCCGGAACCTCATCTTGCGCAACACAGTCGAGAGTGGGACCTCGATTGCTCTAATTGCAAGGAGTGGTCTTACGAAACTTGTCAGGAGACTGAGCTTCGTAGGGACTAGCATAGCCTCAATATACGACCCGAAATCCCGCGGGAAGCGGACACTACGAGATGTGGAGCTGCCAGCGACTGCGGAGCAGGTTCTCTCGAACCTTGACTGTTTCCCTGCGCTGGAGGGTGTCGACATATGGTTTGTACTCAAACATGATTTCGAATTCTGCTCCAAAGTCCGCGTGGAGGAATACCCACACGGCTATTTCGAGTTGTTTTTCAACAATCACATATGGCCTCTACTGCTGGATGATGTGTTTCTCGCTTTGACATGCAATCAGCCGAAATCGGTGAAAGAGCTCAAACTTTACAACTTCCTGCCGATTATAAGCCAGGGCTTTTGTCGCCCCGAATGGCATACCTTCCTTGGTGAGCTCAGCTCGTTCAGCATTCAAGTATGTGCGGACTGGGACTACACACGCCACAACTGGCAATTCACGGAAGGAGTGCTAGACAACCTCTGGAAACCCCTACGTAACATCACACACCTCTCAATTGCTGCTGGACCGCAGAGGCTTCTAGGCCTAGACGATGGGACGACAAGTAGTCCACTGCTAGACCTAGCCTATGCGCCGCTGCCAAATCTCACGTCGATTGTTTTTGATTACATTTTTGTAGACGACGATCTGCCGAAGACCCTGCTAGCACATACGGATACACTGCGCTCTGTCCGTTTGGACCACGTCTTCGTGCCGCGTCTCAGCAGAGACACTGGAGGAAACTACACACACACAACCTGGTATGAGTTCTTCACCGAGCTGAACGACCCATCGGACCCCTTCTCCAGTCTTACGGACTTTGAGGTACTCTGTACGGGCGACTGGAATTGTATAGGCATGCATACGAGCAGGCAACAGAGAGTAAAGGACGAAGGAAGGCAGCGAATGATGGAAAAGGGCACACCGGAGCTAAGGTACTGTCTAATAAACAATCACCCTTGGGGCTACATTACAAAATTCGACACCAAGGAACACGAAGATCCTGCTTGTATAATTGATCCACGGAAGGACAGGCTAGCGTACGATCGTTTCATGGAAACTGTCAAAAGTAACAGAGCAAGGCTGGGGATTAGGTAGCTGCCTACGAAGAAGCTAGTATAGATTGCGTTTACACCTAGAACCAGATCATATGACTGTGTAAACAGAACAACTGCCACCTTCTTCGTAGGTAGGCAGTGAGCACCAGCTCCACGTCACATTATTACATTGTCAGTTCACAACATATTACGCTCAGGTCTCCTCGTGCCATTTGGCAGCTCAAGAACTGCTACTTCCCCAGCCGCACTGCTTTGGGCGACGGCGCTGTTGGACCGCGAAATCCAGTCCGCGCAGCCACAGTCACTCCGGCCTGCGCGGCGAGAAGGCACCAACACGCCGGAACCCCTCACAATACCACGCGCATCGAGACAGCTGGCATCGAACAATACTACCATCTACAGGGTCTTCTGGTTGACAGACCTCCATCTCCCAGCGCAGGCATGTGTGCCTCTGATGTCTTCCCTCGTCTGCGCAAAGCGCACGCCTATGCCTTGATGGATCACTCACAAGGCTCCCAGCTGCTGGTTACGTCTTCGTGAGACCTGTGTAAGATGAAGATGTCTGAGTAGACGCTTGGTGTTTAATGGTCACGTGCTGGGGCGATGGAAAACTGTAAGAAGCGTTCTGCATTCCAAGTGGAGGAGTTCAGGTCCACTCGGTGTGTCCTAGACAATTGCAGCAGCTTCAATGATGCCTATAATCTCTATTAGCCAGGTGTTCCTTCCGCTTGTTCTTCACCGAGTCCCACAGAACGCTTCAATGCGAAACTGAAACTTTAGAACAGTAGGGAGTACGCAACGAGTTGAGAGTGCCATGTCTTCCAACTAAACAATACTGTGTCATTCATCGCCGGTGCGTAAGAATGGACGTGAAGGTCGTGAAACTAATAAGCGCAAAAGTAAGACAGCAGACGCCCACCAGAGCCATTCCCAAGCTCGTCGTACCGCCTGGGCTGAGACCCCCGTTGCATGTCCTGGTCCGTAGACGCCCGCCCCGGTACGCCCGCCCCCTCGGCGCCTATGCAGCCGATGTAGTCCCTTTCGCTAAAAGTTCTCGAGATGAAACAAATGATAAAGGAAAGTTGATGAAGTATCTTATGCAAGATTGGTACGTGAGGCAGGTAACGGTCACAGATCGTTAGCAAGCAGAAATCTGGCGATGTTAGAATTGATGGCTGAAGAGGGACAAGCCAACTTACTCGTCTCCTTCGCCCGCGACTTCCGCCTTCGGGCCGCTGTGCAAGGACATCGCGAAGCTGAGGATCGTCCTTGTCTTTGTCCACGTGGTGTACTCGAACGTGCCTGTCGATAGTCCGTCAGCGAATGTCGATAGCACGCGTTGAAAAAAAAAGAAAAAAGTACCTTTGCAGATTATCGGGTCTAGGGTATTTATGCTCCCGATCTGGACAGAACGGACACACGTAGCCGGGAGACTGATGCACAAGACCGTGTCTGATCATCTCATTCTTCCGCTTAAAGCCCTTCCCGCCTTCGCTTCGTGGGCAGCCTTTAACCGGGCAGAAATGCGGCCGTGTCTGTGAATGAACGTTGGCGTGCGAGCTAGCCAACACGTTAGTATATGTACTGGCTATTTGCAACAAGATGGCTTACTTTAGAAGATATTGCGTCTGAAAGGGGGCCGCCGTACAGCCTGGCTCTTCACACTTGTAAGTACCCGTAAGACTTTGCGGGACGTTGGTAAGACCGGATCCAACTGGTGGTGGCAGATGCCTCGATGCCATCGCACCATCGATGCTGAGCACGCGCTGCCGACCACCTTCGATTGGTGTCTGCAGCATGTCCGCACTATGCCCAACCGGGCTGTTATAAGTTTCGACTGAGATGGATGCTGATCGAGGATACACGCCGTCGGCGATTTGCGATGGCCGTCTCGCTCCTCCAGGGCCGAAGAGGGTGAGGTGCTCTTTCGATCGTAGGAAGACATCCCCTACACGCGCTGCATCACTGCCGGCACTGACTGGCGATGAAGCATTGAACGTCGGGAATGGCGAAGCCGGCGAGTGATGCGAGCTGATGGACAGTGAGCGAATGATAGCGGACGGCGATTGCCCGGAAGAAGAGATCGACTGCCGATGGCCGAAGGGATTGGAGGTATCAGATTCATTCGTGGCAGAACGAACCAGATCGTCGAATTGTGCGATTGATGGCAGCTGCTGGTTTGGCGAGGCTGCTGATTCTGGCGAGGCCGCTGACGACGGTGGTTGGTGCGTTTGAATAGATGGGAGTTTCTCACCGGCCGAAAGTGTGAGTCCTCTAAGGTGTGGGGATATAGCCGACGAGTCCACAACATGATCGCCGTTGGTCACAGGGCGAGGTGAGGTATAATTCAGGCTCGAGCCGTTCGTAGATCCGGTGGTGCTAGTGTTGGATGTCACGCTATGCAAGACCGATCCTGTAGAGGATGCATGCGATGTATGCGATTCACGTCTCTCTGCGACTAGTCCACCATGGTCAAAGTTGCCATTTGCGTCCGCCAAAGAGTCCGACCGGGCGGTGCTTGGTGCAAGCATCTCTTTCATGGGGGCGGCGACCGGCCTGTCACCTGGGGGATCTTGCATCTCTTCGTCTGATGCCTCGGTCTCTGAGCTGGAATTAAGGGCTACCTGGCTGATTGCGTGAGCAATGTCGGGGCGCTGCGGGGCCATCTCTCGAATGAGCACCCAATCGCCTTGTGTGGGACGATGCTTTCGAGGTTTAGACTTTTTACGGTTTCGAGAGGTGGGAGAACTGACGAAGGGCTGGGTAACAATAGGCGGTGGCTCTTCTTCGGGTTTAGGATTGACTACAATTGCTTCGAGACCAGGCGACCGTGAACCGAGAGCGTCTTCCTCCGTGTAGTAGTCTCCAGGCATTGGCAAGTTCTGCCGAACTTAAGGCTGGCGAGATGTGGGCGTGGGAGCAGGCAGGGCAAGAAGGGAACAGCGTAGGGAAGATGATGTTTCTATCCCAGGCACACCTCCTCAAAGGCTCCCAGGAAAAGTCCGGGGCCGCGGCGGAGACACGAGCTGTGAATGAGAGAGCAGTGATAGACGTGGTTCTGAGAGTCGGTCAGCATGACCAGGTGTCGCATTCTCTGGTGGACGGCAGCCACGGATTCAGGCGCTGAACAATTCAAAGGGGCTCGGAAAAACTCCGATGGGGACAGGAGAAGAGAACGAAGGATGGAGGTTCATCAAATGCCGACAGAAGCGTCCAGGGTGCCGCTCGTAACGGAGGCTGCCCGTGCAAGCTAGGCAGACAAGGATGTGGGAAAGCAGAGGGTCGCAGCGTCTCGTGTGTTGAGGCGGCTCTAAAAAAGAGCGGAGAAAATGACCGCATAAGATTTGAGTTGTGGAGAAGATGCGTGGAGAAACTTGGAAGGGGACTGAAAGCCGCGGGTGGGTAGGCAAGCGGCTCTGCACGGTTGGTGAAAACGTACCACTACTTTCAGCCTCAAAGCGGTGGAGAAAGCACGCCGATCAGTACTCGCCGTCATCCACAGCACGGGCAAGAGACGTTGGGGTTTTCAGATTTGTTTTGCTTGAGCCGCGGGCCGCGAGACTGTGTGCGACGCAGCAGGCGGGCTATCGTTCTGCTGGCACTGCTGCCGCTGGAGACAAGAAAAGGCCCCGGACTGGCGCGGTGAGAGGCTGATGCGGGGATCTGTCGCGCGCCGTCTTCGCCAGAGGTGGTGCCGGGCAGCAGAAATCCAGTACGTAACACTGCGAAGCTGCGGAGCGCTCAGTGTGGAGAAGAGTTTCTAGCAAGAAATGTGAAGAGCGTGCCGTCGCCATCACGGCGGTCTGGACAAGCTCCTCTCTGCTCGCGCTCCCTGGGGCGCAGCCTGATGACAGGCCGCCTCAATCCAATGGTGAGGCTCTGTTTCCCCTCTCCAGGTCTGGCTTCTGGAGCGCATGGCACACCAGGACTAACCGCATTCGGCTCCCCCGCCCAGTGGTCTTCGTGGAGACCGCCTGTGGGGAGAATCGAGGAAAATAAGTGGGGAGGACGAGCTTTTCTCGGTACCGCCGCCAACACAACGGAGATGACCTCGGCCTGCATTTGCTGGCTAAATCCGGGGCCCGCCATGTCTCTGTTGTTTGTGGTAATTTACCCGCGTGTAATCACAGTGAATCATGCGCTGCCCTTTGCTGCTCGCCCGGGCTATGTTTGTACCGGCGCACTGCAGGCCAGAACGCCTTACGGAGCAGACGAACGAAGCATACCGTAGGATGAGCTTTCATGCGAGTGTCCAGCCAGCGTGGTACAAGTGTCCTCTGTGGTATGTTCGATGATATGATGCTGCTGACTACTACGTGTGCCAATGCAGCTACACCAGGCCGTCGCTGCACAAGGCCCTGCACACTCAACCGCCTCGCCTTCTAGGCCACAGGCCCGCTATATGGTGATCATTGTGTACCATATGCTTCCGTCTACCGCTGCCCAAAGGATGCTTCCAAGTGCGTTGCTTGACGCACGAAACCTCTGCGCTCGTTAGTGCGCACCACCGAACCCCCCACATGCCGAGTAAAGCGACGCGCTGGAGGGAAAACTAACGCCAAAAGCAAGAGACACACCGCTCAAGCAATGCTGCGCCAAATGAGGTATCCCACATCAAGAACCGGCTGATGTCATCCCACCTTTTATTACTTCCACCAGCCGCATACGCTCACGCTTATTTTACTCAAGCTTGCTTGCCGCCGAAGCCCGGGATTCCGCGGAAAGCCTGCCCGGCTGGCAGTCGGGGACGACCAAAGTTCTCATCGAGGTCAAGGATAACCTTCAACGCGTTGCGGCTTCGCAGGTACGGCAAGGGCGCTGTAGCCTCCTCCAGACCAACAGACGGCTCGAGACTGTCTGCTTCGGACCCGGGAAGAGGCAGAGCTGCGCACACGTCAGAATTGAAAGATGAGGTTGACAATCAAAACATCATAGACTCACTTCGTTGAAGAACCTCGTAACCAGCAAGAGTGAAACCGAACTGAGGCGATGATCGCATGATACGCGCTGGGCCGCCCTTGAAGAAGGCTTTGAAGCCCTCCTCCTGCCAGATCCTCTGCGCGCAGTGACGAAGACCATTATACGTGGCCTCACCCTTTCGCGCCTCGACTTGCAGACGTGTCTTGATGACGTCGCATGGTGTGGTGAGGTAGGCCGCAGGCATACCAGCAATAGCACCGGCAGTCAACATCTGAAGAACGCCCAGCTTCTTCTGTGCGCTCTCGCCAAAGAAGTCCTTCTTGAGATGGCTGTATGCTGGGAAGTAGATGGCGGAGAAGGGAACTTTTCATGTCAGCGGCGATTGTTGAAAAGTGGTCAGGGACATACCGTCACGCAGAAGACAAGCGGAAGCTCCCTTGTACAAGCCAACGAGACCAAGATTTCTGACGATCCACATAGCAGATCGCTTTGGAACACCTTCGACGTTCTTCGCAAGTTCACCCTGGATCTGTAGACGGATCTTGACGATTTCAAGAGGGTTTGTGAATACCTGTCCATCCACATTAGCGGGTGACCATTTGGCACTGTAGCATTCACGAAACGTACCACTTGACAACCACCAGCCATACCTCCCGCCAAAATCTCGGCGGGCAGTTTAATGTTACCGGTGTCCTTGTCTGTCAACTTCCCACGCATAAGGTCGTTCACCGTAAGCTTGATGGCTTTCTCTGGTGCCACACCAACGAGCTGGGGCAGCACACCAGAGTACAGTCCCCGGAAGCCCTCGTTCTTGATGACTTTCTGTGCGCAGTCGAGCGAGTTTTTGTACAGAACATTTCCAACACCTGTGCTCCTTTGGTTCTGCATTCTCGTCTTGACCAGATCGATCGGGTACACCATGAAAGCACCGAAAGCACCAGCCAAGGAACCAAGCGCGAAGTGGTGAACGGACTCAAGAACATCGTGCCAAATCGACTTCGTGGTAGCAAAGACCTTTTGTCCGGCATCGGCGATTGCTGTGCCCGCGATGTTGCTAGCTGTGTGCCAGGAGGGGTCGAGCACACGAGCGAAGTCCTTCAGACTGAGTCTGCCTGAGGGGTCGTCCAGTCCCGCAAAGTGGAAAAGAATATCAGCTTCCATGGGCGTATAAAGATTGAACCTGCTTATCCTGGCAGCCTCGTTCAAGAAGTCCGTGCGAGTGATCTTGCCATCGCTGCTTTTCTGGGTTGCGTTGCGAACGATCAGCTCAACCATGTCCATCTGTTGGATCATGTTCTGGAAGGCGCGCACATTAGCGTACGATATCTTGCTTCCCGCTGAGATGTTGCAGAGCGTTGTGAGATTCTCCAGCAGATAGTCCGAGAGCTTGTGACTAGCAGTCTCTCGGATGATGCGCTGGAAGTCTGAGGGCTCAATGTATCCGTCTTTGTTGGCGTCAAAGTGCAGGAACGCTTGTCGAACGCGCTCGCCCTGCAGCCCGCGCAGCATCTGCGCAAACTGTGGGTACGTCATAGCATGGCGGTTCTTCTTGGAGCCAATGTACAAGGTGGCCCACTCGGCCTCCCAGTTGAAGGGCAAGCTTTCCTCTGTCTTGTGCGCCTTCCATGTTTCGTAGAACTCGTTGAAGTTGATGTAGCCGGTGCCTTTCTTGTCGAAGAAGCGGAAGATGACCTCGTACTCGGCGTCTGGCTTCGCGAGCAGGTTCTGGAAGACACCCCAGTCGTGAATGTTGACCTTACCCTTCTTCTCGCGGTCGGCGACTTGGAACAGGATGCCATACTGGTAGCGCTTGATCTTGTGCTGAGGGCAGACGCGCCGTTAGCTTCGCCCTGCCTTCGACCCGGACACATTGTCGGCGCATATGCTTACATAGTCTTCGCCTGCGGGCGCAACAGCATCAATGAAAGACTCTTCGTCAAGGGAGAATTCGCCGGTTGCTTCGTCTTTGTGGGCGTGCTTCATGAACGCAGCACGCGTAAGGGACGATAACTGCGGCTCGTCGGAGGTGCCCAGCAACACCTCACGCACTTCCTCCTTGAGGGCAGCCATAGCGGATGAAGGGAGAGCTGCAACGCGTCAAAAGCGTGCAATTGGCCTCGATGGAGACTGTCGATGGAGGTGTAGGAGTGACTGGAGGAAAGGAAGGGCAGAAAAGGTGACTCGGCCAACGCGCCGTCTGATGGAGCTACTACCCACAGCGAAGCTCGGAGCTTTAGTTTTATTGCAGTCTAGTTCCGCGGTGAAAACGTGGGGAAGGCACGGGCGGTAGCTGTCGCTTCACTATCACCTTGGCGGGAGCGGCTTCAGATGAATACGTGGTGAATTTCTTTTATCTGCGGGCGCTTGCATTTGGGGTCGCGCGAAATCTTCAAGTTTTTCAGGGCTGACTTGGTGACACCCACAGACTCCAGAGCTGACCGCCAGAACATTACCCACCCTCGAATGATCGGCCTTGAAGCCGATCATGGCAGGCTGAGCTTCCGAGCACCGAGCATGAGCCACTCCAGACGTGTCGAGCCATAAAGTCCGGGGTAGACTATGCACTCGATCAACAGTTTGTGTGCTTCGGCGTTGGTGAGGCTCTGTGCGTGCCGGACCAAAGAAGGTTTCTTAGATGATCTGTCAAGTCTAGCGCCGCCGCTCGCCCAGGTACAATCCTAATTATCGGTATTCGTGCCAAGCGGATACCCGGAGGTGGTAAGACGCAGTAGGTAATTGAAACGCCATACAAACGTCACCACAAGTAACTTCAGGGCCGACAATCTGATCTGCTGTGATGCTGAATTTCACACCACTGTTTAGACGCAATCACGGCAGAACGGCACTTGTGCGCTGGCTCGCTTGAGCTTGCGGGCGCGATCGGAACCAGGCTCTTGCTTCTTATAACCAGAACTCAAAACCAGATCCTAAAGACTACAAGTGAGATCAAGCAGGACTTTCCTACTTTCTTGAGACAGTGTAGCTATCTTAGAGACATTCTAAGCTCTGTGAGATCTGTCAATTAGACTGAGAGCACTCTGATTAAGGTGCCAGCTTGCGACGCCCGGCCCTGGCAAGGTGTGCCTGCATGCATTAGGTCCTCGTGAGGAGGCGTCTTGCGCGCCGCAGGAAGCCGCAGGTAATAGGCTACTTCACAACGCAATTGCCTTATAACTACAACTTAAAACCGAATTCTGAAGACTACAAGCTGAAACAACCTAAATTTGCTTACCTGCCTAACTTCTTTGTAGTTCTCTAACGCCCTCAACTTGCGAGCATACAAAGTCTTACGGTGAAGGGTCATTTGCCAGAATTTTTAACGTGCAAGAGCCAGGATGTAGCTAGCGTAATGCGCTGCGAAGGTAATAATTGCCTAGAACAGATACACTCTGCAGCTGCTACAAAGGAATACAAGTCAAGACGTGCCCTGTGGCAGCTGTTGCCATTCTAAGTAGTGATAAAATGTGGTATGATACAACGCTATACGATTGAGTGCAAGATGGATTAGACAACCAGCCTGCCAGGCTCGGCCTCCAAAACAGTCTTGACGCGCTCAAGGAAAACGCGCCCTCTCTTCTCATCACCCTTGGGCACACTGACGCTGAACACGTTCAAAGGCCCAATTACTGTCTCAGCTCCAGCTACCTTTGCCCCGCGAGCTGCAGTCTTCTTCTTTCCTGCAAGGACCTCGAGAATATCAGGCTTCTTGAAGCTTGATGATCGCGTGCTGACGGTTGTGGGAGGAAGCGAGGTCATCTGAGGTACAAAGTTGCCGCGCGAGAAGCTGCTGCCAGAAACCTTGTCCAGGCCGATAACAGCGTTGAAGAGCTCGTCTGCGGTGGGCTTGGCGGTCTTCGACTTGGGCAGGTTCTCATTTGCAAGCTCTGCTGCGCGGGCAATGAATGTAGTCAAAGGAAGGAACACGCCAATGGAATCCTTGACGCGCTTCTGGCACTCTGTGACAGCTGTGAGGGAGATGGGAAGGGCGATTTCGACGGGGAGATCTTCGACGACCTTGGGCGCCTCGGCGGCAGGCTTCTTCGCGGGAGCCTCCTTCTTGGGCATGACTTTAATGTTTGACAAGTCGAGCTGCGAGCGCTTCTTAAATCCGTCTGCCAGCTCTGAGGGGTATGATTCCTGGATCTTGCCAACATATGCCAACACATCACCCTTCAGCAGCCTGCCACCAGGTCCAGTCGCCGGGATCTTGTCCGCGTCCGCCTTTGACAATCCGTTGGTCTTCAGTAGGTGCTCGACGGAGGGGTACAGAGGGTAGGTCTGCTTCGTGGCCTTGCCGCTGCCAGCCTTCTTCTGGGGCTGCTGCGGGGGCGGTGTGGAAGTGCGCTCCTCCTTAGGGACGGACTTGGACTCCTCCTTGGGAGCATCTGCCTTCTTGGGTGCAGCGTTGTCCTTGGGCATCTCCAACGAGCTGAGGTCGTCGCCGGGCTCTGCAGTCACAGCGATCCTGGAGCCAACCTGCACTGCCTTGGATCCATCGCCAACAATGATCTTGGCCAGGATACCATCATCCTGCGCTTCGACGTCCATCTGGGCCTTATCGGTTTCGATCTCGAGGAGGACATCGCCAGCAGAGAAGGAGTCACCTGGAAGTAGGTCAGCACTGCCGCCGCTCATCGCGTTCTGGTCTCCTCCAGACTTGTCCGATAGCGCCCTTATTGTGACCCGACTTGCACGTATCTTCGAATCGTTGGGGTATGTCGGACTGGATCGGTCGTACCTTCCTTGATCTTCCAGTTCGCGATGTTGCCCTCGGTCATGGTCGGAGAAAGCGCGGGCATGTTGAAGTTCTGCGCAGCCAACGAAGGCTGTCCAGCGTGCAGTGCTACACCAAAGCTGTCAGCGACAATTCCATGTCCGATCGGCGAAACGCTCACCTCTCCTTGCGCTGGCGTTACGCAACTGCTGCGACGCAGCGCGTGCCGACACCCTACATGCCGCGGCGAGAGAAGCCATAGGTGACCAATTGGCAGAGGAGACGAGTTGGCGGCTGGAGTTGGCGGGGTGTGAGAGCGTAGACACTCGGGGTGCTGAATGTTGAGGGCGCGCAAAGCTTCGGAGTGGCACGGACTCCCGATTTCTGGGACTCCGACTATCGACAAGCCTGTCCATGCGCCAGTCGACCAGCAACCACTTCTACGTAGTCAATAGTCGTGCAGGTAGGCTGCTGCAATTTTCAGAACTGTTCAATTTCTGTGCTGACTGGTGCCGCAGCATGGCCGCATCGTCACGGGGCTTCGCCGTCTTCAAGCAGTCATCAGGGTTTCGCCTCCCCTCGTCCCTGCGGGCCGCTCTGTTCGGAATTCGAGAGCAATGCTTTCAGCCGAGTGCAGTTAGGGGTTCGAGAAACTTTTCGTCGTCGATACTGCGCAGATACCAGTACCCAAAGGCGGCCGCGAACAAGCCCTCCTCGTTTCTTAGCAACGATCCAGTATTGCGACATGTAGTCCAGACACGGCAACCTGTTGTCTTATACGAGGCGCCGAAGAACAAGTGGTACTACTGGAAGGTGTATGGACTTGCTGCACTGTGGATCGGTACTGGAGCGTATGCGATCAAGTTCCAGGAAGACGTAAAGGATATACCAGAGTTGCCTTTCTTCGTTCGGCCCACGTACGTCGTTGTGGGATTAGGCTTCGTCGCGATCGGCTGCTATATTTGCACCGCGCCCACAAACCGGATGCGTTCCTTAGAGTTGGTTCCTAGCATGATGGGGGGCCCGATGCAGCTGCGTATGGCTGTGAAATCAGCACCATGGGCAAAAGAACGCATCATCTACTCAAACCTTGGGAGTGCGACCATAAGCGAGAAATGCCAACCCATGGTCATCGAGTTGCAAGAAGCCGAGCGAGCCAGACGACAGAGTGTGTGGCAGGACCTAGGCAACATGAACATTGCAGCGAAGGCATGGGAAGGCTCGGCACGCTGGGTTCACCAGAAGTGGACAAACTTCTTTTTGAAGTTTAAATTCGCCGTACTGAGGTTCGGTATTGCGAAAGTGGAGGTGCAGGGAGAGAAGTGGAAGATCGATTGCTCGGGCTATCTGCTAGAAGACGGCAAAGGTACGTTGCAAGCCATGCCGAGTATCGTTGACAAACACTTTTAACACCAAGCAGCTGTTGACCGCATTTTGCCCGAGGAGTAAAGCACTTGGACGATCCATCACCGTTTTCACATGCCCCTCCTTCATCGACTTCGTATTGCAGCCGGCTGCGATAGTGTATACTGTAATGTACAGATTTACGAGGCGATTGTAAGATATTATATCAGTCAGATACTCGGGAGTGGGCTTCTTGAATCAAGAAGGGTTGGGAATGTAACGACAGAATCATGGTTCTGTGGTGCGTTGGGTGGTCCACAGCCCCAGAAAGGTTATCCTGGGCTCTATACTGCACATTGTCAGGTCTGATCAGGTACTTTGCACTTTTGAGGGATTCAAGAGTTCAAACGTCGAATGCATTGTGTAGCCGTCTCAAGGGCATGGGTATTTTCTATCATGCGCCAGATCGACCTGAAATGCTTCAACACAAACGGTGACGGAGAAGCAGCTTGGAGATGATGAAGTGAAGCACCTGATGGTGATTAAATGTTCAATAAGGACATAGCAGTGTAACATAAATCTGTCCATTTTTCTTTGTTGATGGTCTGTCTCGATGTCCTGGTGGTAGTGAGCTCGGGCCCAGCAGCCGTTGAGATGCTCTAGATCGAGGTCCGTCAACACCAAAGCACCGATTAGTCAGATGCACATGTATCCACATCACTTTGACGAAACAACTCTCCAAATTGCAGAAAATATCTGGATTTACAATTTGGAGGAGTCCGGTGATGTCAGATCTCGCAATGACGGACTGGAAGTCACAACACTTATAAGGAGGCAGAGACACTGACCGCGGCTGAGGGGCATGGAAGAGATAATTCGGACTCGTAATATTCATCAAAACTCTAGACGTGAATTATATGGAGCCTATAAGAGGGTCCTCGAGCTCACCCCTTGTGCGCTCTTTAATTCTGATGGGATCTCCACGTGGCGCGTGGCCGTGCATCGTTCGACCTGGCTTCCCCACAATCGACCATGACATGAACTTGTCAAACACAGTTAAGCTTTTGAGCCGCATCCTGTTCCTGCAGCTGATCGCCGGCAGCATTGAGAAGTACAACAGGAATAGGAGCTCAGATACAGGCGTTCGGAGTGCCAGAAGACTCCCGAAAATTGGCCGAAAGCTGTCGCCAGCTATATCTGCAGCTGCCGGTAATTTTCAAATAACTCATAGAGTGTTAATAGGTCGGGTTATTGAGCAGGTGGTTGTTGTTGTGCAGTGAAGTTGCGATGGCTTTCCCTGGCACGGATTGTGTCAGGTTGCATATCATTCGTCGGGTTTGGCGCTTGGACGAGAATCGCTCGACAAGAACAACAACAAGACCTGCCCCCTCACCCAGTGTCATCTGCCTCACCTGCCCTGCACTGTCGCTCGCTGCTTTCATCTGGCGCCTGTTGCATCTCACAGTCACTTTTCACAACCACATATCCCATTCCCAGTCGTGCATCGTTAATCCCAGTTCGCAGTCGTTGAGCTGCATCAACACGACATCGCGACAAGTACCGTCGAACATTGCGCGCACATCGCTTTTGGCCTGCACGTCGCGTATGCACAAGTCGCTTTGTGCACTTCTGATGTTCTTCTGAGGCTGGTAGTCTTGTCATAGCGGTGTCAGCGCGTCCACCGTGACCGCACCGCGGCCTTTCACCTGTAGAGCTGCCTAAGAACGCCTCGCGACACCCAACCCCATGTCGAACCGCACGAAACGCAAGTTCGATCTCGACCCCACAGCTTCCGATCCGGAAGACGACGATTACGACGACGTCGATCGCGCGCAGCCCCAGCGCCGTCGCAGACCCCGGACACCGGGTGCAAGGAAGCAAGGCAACAAGCGTCGGCGCCGCATCTACAACGGTTCAGATATCGACGAAGACGACGAAGATATCATCGAGGACGACTCCTTCACCGAGCGCTCCGAGTCTGAGGAGCCTGAGGTCAACCCTGCCACCGGCCGCAGCGTGCGTCGCGCAACCAAGAAGCAGGTCACCTACGAAGAAAGCGACGAGGACGAAATAGAAGACACAGCGTCGGACAGCGACGACGAGCAGCCTCGCACTGCAGGGCGGCGGGCCAAGCCATCGATCGAGGAAGTCGAGAAACCATCGCTTATCGTCAAGCTGAAGATGCCTGAAAACGCTTTTGGACGTTCGCTGCGCACGCGTACAGGCAGCAAATCGACCGCTCCTGCCCGTGGGAAGACGCCAGAGGTTGGTATCACGCGGCGTAGTAGCCGCCTTTCCCACGACATAGAGGCACCCATGGTCGCTCTTTCGGATTCCGGCAAACACGCCAACGTCGTTCGAGAAGGCACGCGAACACCGGAGCCGTCTGCTGCCCGTGCTACTAGAGGAGGCAAAGGCCCCAGATTCCAGGCGCCGCCAGCCATAGAAGAGGCTTCTCAAGAAGTCTCCATGGTCCGCGAAGAAGGGGAGGACAGCCCAGGCCCCCTTGACAAGCTTCTTGCAGGCGCCGAGATGCAGGTGCGGTCCAGTGCACAGGATTCACCCGATCACGAAGCCCAAGGAGCCAAAGAAGACGCCGAGGAGGAAGAGGGCATGGAAGGTGTTATTCAGGAGTCACAACATGACCGTGCCGCTGAGGACTCTGATGAAGAAGAAGGACCTGTTACGCGCGGTGGACGCAATTTGCGGTCCCGGGCAACATCACAGAAGCGCAAACGCGGCGCGGACGAGAGTAGTGATTTCGAGCCGGTCGATGTTGATGCCGAAGGAGAGGAAGAGGAGATGTCCGACTCAGATCACGATAAAGGCAAAGGTACAGCCTCGGATAGCGGCTCTGGCTCTGCGCGTAAGACCCGCGGACGGACGCGACAATCACAACGGAGCAGACGCAACTCCTCAGACGACGATTCCGCACTTGATCCCGACGAGCTTCAAGATGAGCTACATGAGCTCAGTGCCAATAAACGCCGCCGTCTCAATAGACGTGTTCCAGATAATGACCTGTCATATGAAACCGGTCCAAGGAGGCGGGAGCGCAGGACTGTCGATTACAGAGTTGTTCGCCCTGAGCTGAATGCGGTTTTTGAGAACGACGATGATGATGCGGCAGGACCCTCGATAAACAAGTCGCGCTCCAAAGCTGGAGCTGGAGCATATGGCACACTGTTCAGCAATCAAGGTCCATTTGGAGGAGGCCAAGCTGGCTTTGGACAAGATGATGACTCCGACAGCAGCGACGACGAGGTCCAAAAGATGCCCAGGCACTTTGGCAGCATGGTAGGCATGACGCCCACAGCAGCAAATGCCCCTGGATTCGGCGCATTTCCACAGACGCATAATAACTCGGCACAAGAAAAAGGCGCTGGTGGTGGACCTGCGAACTTTGGCAAAATCAAAGACAAGAAGGCTTTGGCTGATGCCGATCCACTTGGTGTCGATCCCAACGTCAACTTCGACGGAGTGGGTGGTCTGGACGACCACATCAACAAGCTGAAGGAGATGATCATGCTTCCACTCCTCTATCCCGAGGTCTTCCAGCGCTTCAAGATTACCCCGCCTCGTGGTGTGCTCTTCCATGGACCTCCAGGTACTGGTAAGACACTGCTTGCTCGTGCCTTAGCCTCCAGTGTCAGTTCGCATGGCCAGAAGGTTACTTTCTACATGCGCAAGGGTGCAGATGCTCTCAGCAAGTGGGTTGGCGAAGCTGAAAAGCAGCTTCGAACTCTTTTCGAAGAAGCCCGCAAGACGCAACCCAGTATCATCTTCTTCGACGAGATCGACGGTCTGGCGCCTGTCCGATCCAGTAAGCAGGAGCAGATTCATGCATCCATTGTTGCGACATTGCTTGCCCTCATGGACGGTATGGACGGTCGTGGACAAGTCGTCGTCATTGGTGCAACGAACAGACCCGACTCTGTCGACAACGCCCTTCGGCGTCCTGGCCGATTCGACCGCGAATTCTACTTCCCCCTACCTAACGTTGTGGGGCGTCGTGCTATCCTCGATATTCACACGAAGAATTGGGATCCCCCACTGGATCCGAAGATGAAGGACCAGCTGGCAGAATTGACAAAGGGATATGGAGGTGCGGATCTGCGAGCTCTCTGCACAGAGGCTGCTTTGAACGCGGTGCAAGGCACTTACCCGCAAATCTACCAGTCCGAAAAGAAGCTCCTTATCCATCCCAGCGAGATCAAGGTTCTTGCCAAGGATTTCATGGTTTCAGTCAACAAGATGGTGCCTTCGTCGCAGCGAACGGCCTCGTCTGCTGCTAATCCGCTGCCTAAGAATCTGGAGCCTTTGCTTCGAAGGCCGCTTGCAGATATCCTACAGCGCATCAACAAGATCATCCCTCGAAGGAAGCAGCTCACCGCTCTCGAAGAGGCAGAGTATGACGATCGCGAGGATGAGAAGGGATTCGAACGCGAAACCACATTGCGTACCTTCGAGAGCAGCAGAGTCTTCAGGCCTCGTCTCCTCATCAGCGGTCTGCAGGGTATGGGGCAACAATACCTGGGAGCTGCACTGCTTAGCAAGATCGAAGGCCTCCATGTGCAATCCTTTGATCTGCCTACCATCCTGGAAGACTCGACACGATCTCCTGAAGCGGCTATTACCCAGCTGTTCACGGAAGTGAGACGTCACAAGCCAAGTGTGATCTACATCCCAGCCGTGGATGTCTGGTACAACACACTACCTCCGGCAGCAACGAGGACCTTCAAGTTGCTCCTCCGTAGCATTGGTGCCAATGAGCCAATCATGTTGTTGGGCGTCATGGAGCTGGAGGACGAGGAAGATAAGCCTGATCGACAAATGCTGGGAGACCTGTTTGGATACTCTAAAGACAACCAGTTTGAGCTCAAGCGCCCAGACCAGGAAGGCCGAGCTGAGTTCTTCAATTCTGTCAGCCAATACATCGCCATGTCTCCCAAGGACTTCCCCGATCTTGATAACAGGAAGAAGCGGGTGCTTCCAGTACTCGAACCTGCGCCTGTTGTCGAACCCGTTCTTGACCCCAAAGAGATCGCGGCCCGTGAAAAGGCACAAAGAAAACAAGACGCGCTGACGCTCAACAAGCTAAAGAGTGCAATCCAACCAATAATGGACATGCTCAAAAAAAAGCACAGAAGGTTCTTCAAGCCGATCTTGGAGCCGAATTGGTACGCATACCTTATCGACGAACAAAACCCCAACCATTTTACCAGCGATCTGGACCGCGAGAGGCAGGAAGCAGAGGGTGCGGACCGACCTTGGGAGCTGTCAAAAGACAACAAGGGCGTTGGCGTGCTGCTGCACGTCCAAAGCGGGAACAAATACTACAATCTCGACCTTTCGCAAATCGAGCAGCGTCTCTCAAATGGATATTACAAGCGCCCGAAAGACTTTCTGTTCGATGTCAAAACCCTCGCGAAAGATTCGAGGACATACCGAGACGTCGAACGAACGCTCAAGGCCAACGAGATGGTAGCAAATGTGGAGGTAGACATCGATTCTTGGTTCTATACCAGCGATGCTCAGTTCCTGTGGCTTACAAAGGAGTGCGATGCTTTGTATGAACGAGAGCTGCAGCGTGCAAAGAAAGCGCAGGAGAAGCGCAAGAAGGCCATTACAGAAGGTCAAGACGTACCTCCTGATGTTGTACCGGTGCCGCCTGAGCAGTCGCTTGGAACAACAGACACGTCAGGTCCTATTGTCCTGGGTGAGCCTATACCTCGATATCCCCCTGTCACGCCACTGCGAGCAGCTCACGATACGTCCATATCAAATGGTACAAATGCGCGAGGCAGTGAAGACCACTCTCATCCAAATGGGTCCACGGTACTGTCGCGTGTAGCCGACGAAGACTCGATGATGATGCCAGACAGCCAGCATGATGTTACCGCTAGTACTCAGGCTGATCTTCAATTCCAAACGCCTAGCAGGCCCAACACACAGCTGACGCAAAAGTCACAAGTATCAGCTCGCACATTCGTCAACCCGAATATGCTTCCTCATGACTTCCACAATAGCGCCAGTACCACTACATCTGGCAACCAGACTTCAAAGCGTTCTTCCGACAACAAGTTTGGTACCCAGAGCAGCAACGGTGTAAGCCACGTCGGGCTTCCGGACTTCAACGCCCCTCCAGGCGGATCACAATTGCCGGACACACAAGGTGCGCCAGAATCTTTCTATCGTCGATTCGAGCTCGAACCGCCCCTTTCCCCTCAATACTCTGCTAACTCGAGTTTCGATGCAGAACCATGCTTCCCAAGCCAACACTCTGGATCACCGCCTTCGCAAAACTCTCAGCCCTCACAATCATCTCAGATGCCTGCACCCGCGCCTCTGGCCCACAAATCCAATATTGTTGATATTCTTGCCGAGCCGCAACCGGAACCGCAACTTATACTTGAACCGATTTCACTCAGTCAACTACACGGCAAGCTCATCGAGAATTCGTCGGGCTGCTCGCTCGAACAACTCGAACAGATCAATGCGAAGCTTATGGACACTATCTGGCAATACCGCAGAGAATACAACCGTAACAAGGTTATCAATGCAGTTGCTGACGCGTTCAACGAGATCATAGTAGATATCGAGGACATGCAAAAGATTCTGAAGCAGAGCCAAGAGCTGATCGGCGAGCGAGAGCACCAGTATGGTCTCGACCTGAGTCAAGCGGGTCCATATACCCAAGCACCGAGGAGCGATTATTATACGCAGCCAGCTGCAGAGCGCCGATAAGAGCAGCTCGAGCTTTCGTGCCACTTACAACAAGTTAGGAGTGTGAGGAGTCAACAGTTGCATCGCACGAGTCTTTACCTTTCATTTATGTTCTCAGGATTGGCGTTTTGATGCACTTGCAACATTGGTTGACACATACCCCAGCCTTGTACTCATTGGAGTGGCACTTTTGTTACGAACGAGTAGATAGCAGTACCAATCAACTCCGACTTGAGGGGGAACGATCTGGCCGTACTATATGATGTGCTTCGTATGTAAATGAGGGCGCTGAGGTCCTCTACGTGGATATCACACAAAAAAGGAAATTGAAGCTTATAAATTCCAACTTTACTCGCTTGCCTATGCTCATAGGAGCGGCTCACTCCTGCTTCTTTGAGGTTGGCGACTATAACAACAATACAACAGTTCTGCGATTCGCGGCTAGAGTTTGTAAGACTGTAGAAAGGAATGTGAAGGGGCATCCCTTTTGCAATATGCCAGAGACTAGGCTACTGGGACACAAAGCGTGGCTCGAGACGATTACAGCGTCTTGCCACGGCCGACCGGACGCCGAGCATCCTGCAAGATTGGCGATAGCTAGGAGTACTTCAATTCTAATTGGTGGGTGCTAGGTAACTAAGACTGTCTTTAAGATGGCTACACTGTCTGTTAGTCACTTTTCGGTATTACTTTTCCCTAGTTGAATCCTTCGAAGAATAAAAGTGTCTGATTGGAGCTGGTAAGGTGCTGTAAATGTTGAGTAAGGGATGTCTTTATACGGAATTTTCGATGTCCGAATGGGGAAGCTGGTGTTGACTTCAGATCAACAGCGCTATTTCATCAATACAACAGACACTGTCACATTGCGTAGTACCATCACCACAGTAAAGCAGTAGACGTGTGGCAATCCCTTCTGTATCTCAAATTTCTTTGAAATGTCTCGATAACGGCCCGTTGATCGGTGATACCGGCCGGCTGATACGGTTCATTGAAGCTCGGACACGTTTCTTTGCTTCTCCAGATTGTCATGATGGAGCACCGATCGCTCCTTTAGGCGAGCATATCCCCCGGAAAAGGGGGTCCGCGCTAGCGTTGGCGCTCACCGGGGTTTCTCGATCCTATCACACAACAGCATCCTCATACGAAGTCTCCAACAAGCACCAAATTTAGCCGCAGTGGCCTCATTTAAGCGTCCATCATGCTCGTGGAGCTGAGCGAAGTGGAAGAGGTTCTTTCTCCGCTGTCAACAGCTCTCTAGTCAATGTGTGGAGTAGCGTACAGCAGCTTGCTAACAATGGCACACCTGCAGCTGACAGAACGTGGCCGAAGGAGCGTTTGAGGACTCGAATGCCCGGTCAAACACGTACCCCTGCCGCGGTATTCAAATTAGGAGTCCCAAGCTCAACGGTCAAAACAAAGACTCTTGACGCGACGCCGGGCTTGTGTGTCGTCGTACGCTCCAGAATCGTGGGATGCACTTGCCGGATACCCAGATGAACATGCTGGAGGCTGCAGAAGCGCACAATGATGCCTTCTGTGTTCTGCAAGTCTATTTACTGCTGTTTAGCCTGATCTGCGATCTTGGATTATGCCGCCTGCCGGTAACATGATGGCGGCACTTTCCAAGGTAATCAACCCCGTACCATGTGTGCCTCAAACCCTCCTTTGCGGTTCATCTAACCGTCTCATAACGAGGTACAGGACTTTTGGGATCGGCAAGCGCCCACAGACAAAGATTTGGTCAGACGACGCATGTGTCACCCAATCATGGTCAGCATGACATGCAGGAGCCCTTGTCACATCGCGATGGAAGCCAAGTCAAACTGGATCCCGTTCTTCCAACGGCCTTGTGCAGCTTCTAGTAGGTGCCGGAGGTCGGACGCCCTAACCGGCTTTGTCTTAGAGTCACTACCCATGGTCTCGACGACACGTTACCGCCTTCGATGCCACGCGAGCAGAAGTTTGAAGGCCAGGGTTATGCTTCTAGTCCGAGGCTAAAGACCAGTTTGCACCGTCACCACGTTCGCCAAGATCCTGCGGACATGGGCTTGTCAGCACTCAGCGCACCACAGCAGACGCTTGGACACTGTTGCGGCCGCTAGTACTGCATTGTATATTGTCAGTCTGATCCTGTACCGGAAGTCAGTCGTCTTTTGTCCATTCCTTTGTCTCCTTCGCTGATACTGACCCCTACGTCTTCCACGATCTCCAACTTCTTTTTCGACATGACCTTGCTACACACAACGTCGCAGGTCTCATTCAATCCATAGCAAGGTAGCAATCGGCTCCGAAAATACAGCCCAAGACATGGTCAACTTCGACACCTTGGACGAAGCCTCGCGCAGCTTTGAACTTCCCGCTCATATCCATCCATGGCTACGAGCAGTGGTCGTGCTAGGCTTTATATCCTTCGCCGCCTCGGTCTCGCTCCTCTTCCTTCTTACATACAAACTGGTAGCCTGGCACATTAAATCCAAGCGGAGTAACCAGTTTGTCATTCTCATCTTCAACCTCCTCTGGGCAGATATACAGCAAGCACTCGCATTTCTGCTTAATGTCGAATGGCTCCGATTGGGATCCGTGCAAGTTGAAAACCCAATATGCTTTGCTCAAGGCTGGCTTGTCTCGACTGGCGATTTGGGTAGTGGGGTCTGGTGTTTTGCAATCGGATTGCATACTTTTGCGTCAGTCATCTTGGACTACCGGTTGAAGCCAAGAGCATTCTACGCAGCCATTGCGACAGCTTGGATCTTCATCATTGGTGTGTCTTCGGTTGGACTTGGCATACACGGCTCAGACATCTATGTGCGGTCAGGCGTATGGTGCTGGATTCACCATGACCTAAAAGACCTCCGACTTTGGACTCACTACGTCTGGATTTTCATATTGTAAGGAATCCTACTCTGGTTCTGACATGCAGGCATCTAACAACAGCAGTGAATTCGGCAACGTCCTCATCTACGCCATCATCTACACCATCCTTCTCCACCGTATCCACACCGGCTACTACACCGTCGAAGAATCCAAGCGCGTGCGAGCAATTTCAAACCTCATGGTCGTCTACCCCGCCGTATATGTAATCTGCACGCTTCCACTCGCTTCTGCCCGCATGGCAGCTATGACGGGCGAACCTCCTTCGCTCGCGCGCCTTTGTCTCGCTGGCGCAATGATCACCTCCAACGGATGGCTCGACGTCCTCCTGTACACCTGCACGCGGCGCATCATGATCTTCAGCGACGAGCCGCCGGCCGACAGCAACGGGTTTGACACCTTCACAGCACCCTTTTGGCAGGACAAAACGACGCGGTTCGGCGGCGAGACAACCATCGAGGCGCTTCATGGTCGCAAGAACCGGCGCAATGCCAGCAAGAACGCTGTCGTCTCTGGCCGCGATAGCACGGAGGATTTGTTCCCCATGGGGAATAAGGACATCAAACTTGTTATGACGACGCAAGTGGTCAGTGAGCCGGCGAACGAGGAAGATGTTGAGGAGATGGAGGGGGGCCGACGCGCGATACGGCCGAGGAGTCCACTTAGTCAGTGGAGTGAGGAAAGCAAGAGCTTGAAGAATCAGTCGCCCCTGTGATAGATTGGACGAGGACGTTTCAGAATAGAATTGCATAGATACCCAGCTGTAAAGCCATTTCATTCATGATAGATCGGCCGTAGAAAAGCACTTGTGAGGCTTGTCTGTACCCCGAAACCAGCTCAAAGATCTCAGAGGGTTCGAGGAGATGTTCGGACCCTATTTCCCTTTGAAGACCTCAAATTATTCCTCTTTAGTAGTGAAGGTGCTCTATGGGTCAAGCGCACAAGATTAGATGGTGACGTAAGTAACGGTAGATAGTGCAGGTGAAGGTGTGCGGCGCCGTAGCGCCCCAAAGGGCCCACGGAAGCCTTTGACTGGCAACATAACATCATAGACCTCACAAGCTTAAGAAGCCGGGATCGCTATTTTGCATAACCACAGTGGTCACCCTTGTAGACTTCATCGCTCGCTTTTACTTGAGACCAGTTGAAGCCGTATCAGTTGGCATGTCTAGAGCGAATAGCTGCAATCGAACTTGTCCCCGAAAGGAGAGCTGGTATTCACGACGCTGTACTGCAGATGATCTCTTCAATTATGACGCTAGACCCTTGATCAAACTAAGAGCATCAAAACCGCAAAAAAAACATACAACAGCGGGTATTCGCTAGTGGTCACCCACCTAACTACTAATCCGCCGGTACGTTGCTTAAATAGGGCTGAGCGAACGGGAAGCCTTGTTTTCAACGTCCTATGGTCGTATGTATTAGTTTAGACGAAAACAGTTGTACTTATATCTAATTGCTTAGCTATACATAAGTCTTCTTGGGCCGAGTACAGGTCAGCTCTGGTGCGCTTACGGTTCATGAAGTTTTACAATTATCCCTGGTACTATAGCGCCCTGGTGCCGAGCATGGATGCCCCGAAAGTCGTGCCTCTGAATTCCAGGTTCTATGGAATTATTGTTATGCAGTGATAAATCGAAGTGCCCAAGATATACTCAGACATACAGGGTTGCATCTTCGTTCAACAAGCCTTGACACGTCAGATCGACAGCAAATGATCCGACGTTGCTTTCCCAGTGACTCGCGTGGGTCACGGCGTTGGTGCTGGTGTGAAATATTGGCATATCCAGTGGCATTGGACGATCGAGATATAACGCCGTGGTAGCTCCTTTCGAGCCCGTTGAATTGAACAACATTGAAAAGCAGCCGCTGTCCCATGGATCGTTATTCGTCATATCCTGGAAACCATTCATTGGCAGTGGAGCATTGAATGCTTCCACACCGTCAGAGTGTTCAGCAGACGCCCGGGGAAAGTCGTAACTCCTTATTGCGTTGCCTACTGAGGACTGCTTGTAGAAGTGCTGTTGGCCTGAGTCGTTTGACTTAGTACTGAATTCGATGTCACTGATTCCGAGATCTTCGATCCTGCTCAAGATGGCTTGGAGAGATCTCATCTCGTTCTCCACCGATGGAGCTCCTTGTAAAGCCATTAGCAGGGCCATTGCGTTGTTGATGTGTGACCTGCACGCTTCCAAAGACAAAAGGTCTTCTGAGCCATAATCCGGCCATGATCGCGAGCGGCCACTGTCTGTATGCATGCTGCGGATAGTTATGAAGGAGAGACCAACCAAGACGGCTGACCTGGTGGCAAAAGGCCTGAGAGCAGAGATTGCACCTCTGGTAGAGCCTGAGAGGCTGTATATATCGCACAGTACCTCTCTCAGCGCTAATAAGCCTCTGGCTAGAAGTTTGACGTGTCTGTATGTCATGCTTTCATCATCCTGGCTTAACTGTGAAATTTTTGTGTGAGTAAGTGATAAGGAATCTTGGAGGATACCACATTGAACCATGAGTATGTTGGCATGAAGCCAATTCCGTTGGAACTCTAGCATCGGATTTCGCTGATCCCATTGCTTATCTGGATGATCCAGGCTGAAAGCGTTTGGAAGTTGGTCGATGAATGACTCTTTAAGTCGATGGTATCGTTTCTCAACTTGGGCTTGTATCGAATTTGACGTGGGGGATAACTCGAAATCTTCCTTCAGAGCGGTCCAGTGTTGCCAGAACCCTGCCATAAGTAGGCGTCCGTCGGATGGGCCAGGCTCGCTTTCGAGTCTCGAGACAATTGGATGGATAACTCCAGCGAATTGAAGCTCTAAATAACGCTTTGCCGAGACTGTCGGCGGCAGGTCGAGAAAAAAGCGAAGTGTTGAATCCATGATCATGAGATTCAGACACATTGAATGATGCGCCTCGACTTCCGATCTCGACCCCTCGCTACATTGACTGTTCTGTGAGTTTATTTTTACGCCTATGTACTGCGTCACACGGATAGCGCTACCAAGCGTGTACCATGCGGTCTCCATGCAGCCATGAATCCAGTGATAGATGGCGTTCAGATATATAATCTGAGCATATGTACCAGAATAGATGCCGGGTAGGTTGTCGACCAAGTCCTGTATTTTATATGCCAGCCTGTCGCAGTGTGTTGCTACTTCCGAGATACCAATCTCCAAAATGTCTTTGTTCGTTGTTGTCCCCAATTGGAAGAACTCCGAGCCAATGCAACACACTCTCAGCAGTAAAATACCAAACAGCACCCACTCGAGTCCCTGAAAGGGCGCTTGAATCCACCAGTTTTGGTAAGTCTTCAAGAACCATACTTGATCCAACTCTTGACTTGACCAATTAAGCTCTTCAAAGAAGTTTTCTACCAAGGTGTCTGTGATGGAACGTTCTGGGTACACTTTGAAACAATCTTGCAATGTCGAAATGAGATTGACCGGGATCTCGTTAGCCTCACGTTCGACGGAAGGTGGGAAACCGAACTAAACCAATGTAAATGATCAGTATATGGACATATCCATCGACAATGAGAGCGCCTGAAGCAGTATGCAGATAAATTCACTTACCTTGTCCAGTAATCGTTCCATAGGCTGCAGCCAACGCTTATCGTCTGTGTGACAAGGTATCAACGTGCTACTAATTTGAGTACATTCAGTATCTTGTTGCTTATGCGGTCGGGATTCATCGAGATCATCAGAAGATGCAAGCTCGCCGTGGGACTGCCTAGTTGTCGCGGTTGCATAGTAGCACAGTTTCGGCTGCTGACGGCGCGTACAATTTGAACACGGCACTTGACGATCGCACTGTCTCTAGTCAGAGCTTTGAGTTCAACAGCTTGGAATCCATCTTCTCACAGTACCCTCTGTTTCTTTTGATAACAAGGCTGGCAGGCCGTTATCGGTCGTTTTCGACGTCGATGAGGTCCATGCATTGTGAAGACTCGAAGGCAGTTTCTATTGCTGCAGACTCTGCAAGTAGATCTGTTCCCTTTGATGATCACTTTGAACTGAGAATCTCGACCAAAGGTGGACTTAATTTCCAAATCACGGATGGGTAAGTGCAGCCTAAAAGCAGTTCTTGGGCCTGTCAAGCGCCTGCCTAATGAGCTTTAGCGTTGGTCAGCGCTCTGATGTACCCAGACAGTATGCAGCTGGGATAACTCTCAGCATAGCCGCACACTGAATTGTTTTCTCTTAGGGTTAGCGTTGCAACGTACCGCGCCTCCTAGCTCTCAGTAATTCTACATAGACACTTTTCATTAATTGTTCTTAAGCAGAGGCTACCATGGCCCCAAGGAACGAGTACCTCTAAATCTTGTAGCTATCATATGATTAAAGCATATGATGAAGGTATAAATCTGATATATCGCATAGGCTGCGAAAAGGACTTTCTGTTCTGTCTATCTCTACAGATGATTCCGCTGGATATATAAGAGTAGTGGTCTATGACACATCAGTAAGATTTGATGCTAGAAGCTGATGACCTCTCCAGTGTGCTCAACCAGCTCTCCCGAGAATTTGTCTCGAGAGGCCTCGTCGATGACCTTCATGCATCCATCGACACTTTCTTCCACACTCAGAGGCGGTTGTACACCCAGCGAATTCGACAGAACGGCACTTCCGTCGGTGCGTACCCAGCCCGGTGAGAGTGTTACGCTAGTCAGCCATGGGTTCTCGAGATGAAGCTGAGACGCAGTGAAGTGGACAGCAGTCTTGGTGACCCCGTAGCAAAACCAGGGGCCGGCGAACTCTCGGCTCTTTGCGAAGCTGGCAACGCCAGAACCGACAAAAATCATCTTAGGGCCTTTGGGATCCTTGGCTTGTTGGAGAAGCGGTACTACGGCTTTGACGAGCGCCACGACACCGAAGAAGTTGACTTCCATGTGCCTATAGATATCCTTAAGATCCGTTTCAAGGAGTGGTTTGTAGACATCACCAATGCCGGCATTTGCAATGACCCGATCGATGTATTCGAAGCCATCCGCCTTCAGTGACTCGATAGCGTTGACTGCATCTGCTTCGATGGTAGAATCAAGCTTGACAAGTTTGATCTGCGAGCCATCACCCTTGGGAAGAGCGAGGAGATCCTGTGATGCTTTGGATAAAGTGTCTCGGACACCAGCCACCACAATGTTATGTGGACGGGCTACAATGGCCTCAAGAAACCCACGCCCAATGCCTAAGGAGACCAATGTCAGCATTGAAAGCCCATTTTTACCGGTAAGAGCAACCTACCACGATTAGGACCAGTGATTAGGGTGATCATCGGAGACAAAGTGGCCATGTTTAAAATGTGGTTTCGACAGTTGACAAGTGAATTCGAACGTCCTGAAGAGTCCAGAAGTCTATTGCAGCGAATTGAGTATGCCCTGAAAGGAAGCTGTTAATCTGGTTTCATATCTCTTATTAGATTACGTTTTAAATATGGTACTTCATAGCTTGAATCTGAGCACATCAATTGATGCCTATCCGCCTTGGCTAATGCGGCATGAGCATCACAATGGCAGGCGCGATCTCGACAAGTAAACCAAGCCAACTCGCTCCTCCCTGTGCTTACACAAGAAGCCGGAGCCAAGCCTCCAAGCATAGTAATGGGCTAAAACGGGCAAGGCGTAAGCCGACAGTGGGTACATTCGGCCAACGCCAAGGCACACACAACCGCGCAAACCCATCTAAGATGTGTCCTCATTGGATGGGCGAGGGACGTTGTTGGAAGCTAACGGACTAGTGTCAAATATGCTCGGCTGTAGCTTTACCAAATCCAGAGTGCGTGGTCAGACGAAGACGGCGCTATCAGAAGTGGGGTGAAGGAAAGTAAAAGTAGAGTAGTGTGTATGCAAACGTTCCTTGTCTTTTTACTTTCTCTCGACATATCGGCTACAGCACGTCGCAATCTGTCATGTCGATAGCAGCGTGAATGTCTATCAAACGAGTGTATTAACTAACGTCGCACTCCGCGCGCTTGCGCTTAAAAGTACGTTAAGAGAAGGGACGAGTACCGAACAGCACTGCCCTGCGAAATTAAATCTCAGGAGCCAAACAGCAAAAGTTGTGTCTCTTGCAATTCCTCCACGGTTATAGATCCCTTATCAAGCAGCCAATAGGCTTGACAAACGCTACCACAGCTTGGAAGATCTATTGTTACAATCTTCTTCTTCTTCTTCTTCTTCTTCTTCTTCTTCTTCTTCTTCTTCTCCTCCTTCTCCTCCTTCTCCTCCTCCTCCCCCTCTGTTTTTTTTCGATTTTTTTTTCGAAGAGGATTTACCAAAGTCCAAACCACCCTCTCTGTCTCCTCACGATACTACGAGTATATCCGTTACCGCCCTCCCAGGGCTTAACAGTAGGCCTAGGCTTCCAGGGACGAGGCTTGGTCGGGTACGCAGGCTTCTGTGTCGGCTTGGGTTTGGGCTTGTAACCATGGTGGCCAGGCTTGTAGTAAGCATCGACGCCATCGCCCGCGTCGGAGCCATCGGGGTAGTAGTAGCCTGGCGGGGGGAAGTAGGGGTAGTCAACACCGTCGCCAACCTCGGATGGAGGACGGTTGGGGTGGGGCAGATGGGTTGCCGTTGGAACTGCACCGGGTGTGGAGAGAGTAGGTGTGGATTCGATGGGTTCAGCTGAGCCACCAGGAGTCGAAGAGGGTGTGGCGCCAGGAGTGCCACCGATGGGACCAGAAGTATTGTCAGGAATCGATACTGGAGATGATACACCAGGTGTAGACTGGACAGAACCAGCCGAGTCGCTAGGTGTGCTGACATCGGGAGTTGGTGATGCGATATTCGGGATCGAACCTGAGGGAGTGACGCTAGGGGCAGACTGAACAGATCCAGCCGAGCCACTATCTGAAGGCGTGACAGGCGAAGATGGAGACACAACAGGCAGTGAGGAAGTAGGCGTGATCCCAGGTGTGATTTGCACCGGTAAGACCGCAACCTCGTACACGCTGTCACTATACTCGCCACCACATGACTGGCTGGAGTTACCGGAACAAGCAGCGTCACAAGTAATGGCGACTTGAGAGATAGACGGGTTGGTATTACCGCACTTGCAGGTGTTACTGTTCTGGATACCGAAATAAGTGAAAGGACTTTCGTAGTCGGTACTGCTGCAGAAGGCCGCGCAGCTCTCGAGGGTGAGACTGTAACCGTCGAAGAATGAAGGACCAGTAAACAGAGGCAAGCCGTAAGTGGAGACGTCAAGGAAGCAGCCAACGTAGGGACCAACGGCGTTGGGCATGGGTGTAGGGCTACTAGAAGCTCCAGGTGTAGATGCGCCGGGTGTGCCGCTAATGGGGCCAGCAGAATTACCAGAGATCGAGACGGAGACTGACAGGGTGACGGACGCATCAGGTACGCTGAGAGACGGGGTAATGCCAGGCAGATCACCAGAAATCGACCCTGATGCGCTATCGCTGACCGACACCGAGGCAGGAGGAGTCGTTTCAACGCTGCCAGAAGGCGAGACAGAGACTGATGGACTCATATCCAAGATACCAGAAATCGATGCTCCGGGCGTGGATTCAGCACTGCCAGAAACAGAGATCGAGGCTGATCCAGAAATCGACGCGGAAGGTGTGACACTAGGTGTGGGCTCATCAGGGCCAACAGATGGCGATAACGACGCACCGCTTGATAACGAAACTCCTGAATCGATGTATGAGATGCTTCCCGAAATCGAGTCTGAGGGGCCAGGAGTAGGGTCGACTGAGCCAGAGCCGGACCCGCTGGGCGTAATCCCAGGACTCGGCGAAGGGGAAATCTGGGCGGGGTCTGACGGAGAGACTGAGCCTGAGTCTGATGGGGATACTGAAGCGGATGGAAAGACTGAGCCCGAATCAGACGGGGAGACTGAAGCAGATGGAGAGACCGAGGCTGACGGGGAGACCGAGGCTGACAGGGAGACTTCCGGGTCCTATATGTGCCATTAGCAGCATGTTCCGGGGATTTATTTCGTGGTCCAAGAATGGCGCTATGAAATCACTCTGTGCGGTTGCTCTATGCTCTGCAATACAAGAAGGCTGCTGATTAGCATCATGGGCTGGATGTAAAGAGTTAGCATCACGGCATAATGACAAGCTGTGATTAGTTTCTTAGCGTATATCTTGATTTGGAGGGTATACTTCACAATGTTAGGCAAGGCTGCTCATTGGTTGCTTCGCGAGGGATCTCGAAGTAAGGGCTCGGAAATGAAGATATAAACGCCATTTCGTCATCCTAAATGAGTTGATGAGAGTGGCCTCGTCTTGAGTACGACAATAAGTATGGCAGGAACCGTTTATAAGGATTGAGACCTTCGGCAGTGTTGTGAGAATGGAATGCATTCTCCTCTGACAGGGTTACCTGGATGGAGCATAGGAAGTGGGCAGATGCCAAGGAAGGCTCGGAATGCAAGGGGGGAGGCCCATCGAGCGGCACAGAGCGACGTGCCTTGCTTCTCTCTCGGCGTTATAGTATTAGAGCTTACCCACCTGTGTAGAGATTTTGGCCGCCGCAGTTAGCGTTCGTCATGGCGGCTTCGGTGGAAACAGTCAAATTGGCGACAGTAGTCAAAGCCCTGCGGTAACAGGCGACGTATCTTCCCTTACCATTATCGTTCGATTTTTCGTGTTGTAAACGCAGAGAGTTCCGTTTATTCTTTCCAGGAAAGGAAGTTCCAGGATCAGTATCGATGACGTGGATAAGAAGATACGGACTGCAGAAGAACTCCATTGGTCGACTCCCTAGATCTCAAGCTGCAAAAAGGTAACGACAAACTTGTATATAGGAGTCGAAATCATCTTCTGATGTGCTGTATATTAACTTGGACTGCAAGCTCTTAGACAGGACTGGTCTGCCCCTCTATACAGGTCGTGCCTGCCGTATTGCAGCTCAGACGCAGATTATCTGAGCTGTCGCCTATCCAAATCCTGTAGTCTCCATTGACTGCAGGAATCACCCAGTTCTGGGTAGCCACATCCCAAATACTTAGGTCTTTTCGTGTGACTCGCAGGCTGAGCGTTTGGCTCGCACCAGGTTGCAAAGTGCTAGTCTTTTCAAAATCACGTAACTGGATAACCGGTGTGTCGACAGCGACGCCAGTGGGAAATTGAACGTATAGCTGAGCAACCGCTTTACCGGCTTTTGATCCAGTGTTTGCAACAGTGACTGACACGTCGTACGCGACTTCGAAGAGTGCAGGGTTACCTCCCTAGAAGAGTGGCAAGGTTAGCTAGCGTCTATCACACACACGTGCGCTTTTGCATGAGCATTCTTACCTGTGCACCACCTGCTGCGGGACCTGATTTCTGTACGTTGGAGTAACCTGCAGGATAAGGATATTTGGTTGTAGAGTTAGCCGCTTTCGCTGCATCATCTGCATCGTTCTTCTCCAGCCATGAGTAGAGGTAGCGCCAAATGCGGTTGAAGTTTTCTGGCCAGTAGGCTTCCGATGCGGGTGGGATCGCAGTCGAATATGCAGGGGTTGCGCCCTTGGCTGGCCGAGTTGGTGGTACAGAAGTCAGAGGTGTGACCGCACTGATCGACGCACTAGAGAAAGAGAATGAAGTGTAGCTCAGTCCATGTCCAAAAGCATATCGCGGCTTGATGTTTTCCTTGTTGAAGTGCCGGTAGTCAATGTAAAGACCCTCAGCGTGTGTATCCTGCGGTTGCCCGAGCTGATATCCGACTAGGTTGACAGAAGCAGGGTAGTCGTCTTCAGAATTGGGGAGTGTGTATGGAAGATGTCCCGACGGCGAGACATCACCAAAGAGAACATCCATCAAGGATTCGCCGGCTTCTTGTCCTGGCAGATGGGCGAGAAGTACAGCTTTGACAGCAGGTAAATCGTGCCATGCCTCCATGATGATAGGCCCGACTGTGTGTACCACGACAACAACGTTTGAATACTTTGCAGCCACATCTTGGATCAACTTGTCGCCGTTGTGCCAGAGGTTCAAATTCGAAGATGTGCGATCTCCAGGATTATTCTCCACAGTGATGTAGTTCTCTCCCGAGTCAGACGTCACAAAGACAACGGCTGTGTCATTGGGGCTCGGGTTCGAGTTGGACGGAAACGAGTCAGTGTTGAAGAACTGGTAAGTTGATCCGCGAGATTTGAAGCCATCAATAGGCGAGTCCATATATGGGTATCGAGCAGTGCCGCTTCCCCAACCCTAGAAGATACAATTTCAGTATTTGGTCGTTGTCAAGGATGCGAGATGTATACTGACCATGCCCAATGTGCCCTTGTTGCAACCTTGATCGGCGCAATTATTGATACCGTCTGGATTCTTCTCTGCATCTGTACCGAAAACCTTCAAGCTCGCATTACGAGCCAGTGGCAAGGTGTTGTTCTGGTTTTTCAGTAAGGTGATCGCATCTCGAGCGACTTCTCTCGCAACTTCTGCGTGGTTACCTTGAACGTCAACAAACTCGTTCACTACTCCACTTGGGGAGAATAGTGCTCCAGGGTAAAGCGGCCCTTCGGCATTCTGGGTATTTGTATCGAAGTTGGGTCGAGGGTAGTTCTGGTCTTGTCCCATCTGGAAGTACGCAGCAAGAATACGCGTGACGGCATCATTCAATCTATCCACTGGGACAGATCCGTTGAGTACCGCACGGCTATAGTCGTACATCCAGTAAGAGTTTCCAAGAAGTGGTATTTCGTTTCGATCACCGGGCATTGACATGTCGAGTCCGGCCAATGCCGCAGGCACGCCAGAGATTTGCGCCAGCCAATCTGACATGACGAAGCCTTGGAAGCCAAGCTCGTCCTTCAAGAGACCGTTCATGACGTAGCTGTTCTGCGCACAAGCTGAACCATTGACCTGCCGTGGTTAGTGTGAGCAGCCTTTTTATGAAGTTTGAACATACAGCGTTGTAAGCAATCATGACAGAACCAACCCCAGCACGAACTCCTTCGGCAAAGGGCCAGAGATACAATTCATGCATCGTCCTATCATCCAGGTTGGACGAAATGCCAGGTTTCACGAGACTGTACATTCTGTACGTCTCTTGCTCATTGGCAATTAGATGTTTGATTGTAGCAATGACACCAGCGCTTTGTATGCCTTCAATGGTCAAAGCACCGCCAAATGCTTGGAGGACAGGGTCTGACCCAAATCCTTCCCAGTCTGACGCATTGCATTAGCATTGCACGTATAGTGGTGAAGATATCACCTACTTCTTCCACCTCGAGGCTTCCGTCCGAGAGCACCGACACTGGGTCCAAGATGGACGTTGACACCCTTGCCCCGGAATTCCTCTCCGATCGCAACGCCACGACGACGCATCAGATCCTTGTCCCACGTGGCGCCCACGGTGATCTATATCTATTGGTTAGTGATACGTCTCAAATCCTGACAGTCAGCCACTATACATACCCCGGCTGGGAAAGCGGTGTTATGGTCGGTATTACTTCATATCAATGTTAGTTCAGAGATACAACATATACTTTGAGGGTGCTCTTTACCGAACACCAAGTGGTCCATCTTGAAGACATAGCTGAGGTATGCCCACTCGTAGCGCACTACCTGTGTTGCCAACGCATCGTCCCATGAAGATCCCGGTTCCCGATGTGATGTTGGTCTTCTCGGCAAGGGTCATATTGGCTACCAGCAGCGCAGCCTTGCGGTAGCTTTCCGTCCACTCAGCGACCCACCCTCCATGAGGCGCTGATTCGAGTTAGTCTTAAAGGTTGTTATTGGAAGATTGTTTGTTAATTGTACCTACCTGGATAGTAGGGAGGAGCGACATATCCACTGGGAACCGGATCGCGTGTATCTAGCACCGCACTGGCTGCAAGCGACGAGAAGGAAATGAAGATTGTGGACCGCATACCGAGAAACATGCACTAAATGTGAGCTTCACAGACTTGAGTACATCACAGCTTGCGAAGGGTAAAGCTAGGTATACTTGTACCTTTGGTGCTTGAAGCAAGAAACCGCTTTTCCCGACAGTATTGGATTTTACCCCATGAAGATAGACCGTTAGTCATGATGCCTGTAACCCCAGATTATGATGTACGGCAGGCAGACGCGAGACGGTTTTCAGCCATGTGGCCGAGGAATAGAGTGCAGATACCGAGATCAGCAGGTGTTCGGATTTACCAAGGTCACGCGATAACAGCTGTCAACCAACGAGAGCCAAAACCACCTCTCCTTGAACCTACCTGCCGGCTCTTACAGCGACGAAGTATTGCCCAAACGTTTGGGTTCGTGTACCGGGATCATCTGCACCCATGCAATAGCTGACTGGTGCGCATGCGTGCGTAGCGATCTCCTTGCATGCGTAGTGCAGGTGCGTATGAATTGGAGCTGCGATCGCGCAGTTCGAAGTCGAAGTGTTAAGCGCGCGTTGAACATACAACACAGTCCTGTTATCGTCCTACTACAAGCTTAGTACGAGCATCTCAGTTGGATTGTGGGCCGCCAGATCAGAGTTCGGCAGTCAAAGAAACGTAAACCTGGCCTGGGGCTTGACAACCACCGCCGGCTGCACTAGCGCTTCTCCTTTCGAGATCCCTGTTGCATGCTCAATACGAAGTACGGATGTCAATCTCAATTCAATGTCCACAATACATGGTGTTTATGCGCCGTGACCTGCAGGCACACAGGGTCTCTTTGCCCAAGATGCTTTGTTGTCTTTCTGCGCGTCATTGGCGCTCAAGTTTGCTGATTTCAAGCTCGATCTCCGAGGTATTGAGGGTTTTGTACCGAGACCACATGCATATGCAAAACCACTTCATACTGTGGTGGCATCGTGCATACTGTCAATCCCAATAGAAATCCTTTGACCGAGCGGTAGTTGTAGACCTTTGTTTATGTCTACCGAGATAGTGACGTCAGGACTTGTGATTGAATCATACGGGCTGGGACTCAACCTTGAGTACCTCCAAAGTATCTACTCGTCCATATCATTCGACATGTCTCGACAAAGCTACACGGCGTTCCAGAGACACCTGGTGTTTTTCTCGACCCCCACAAACCCACCGAGGCTTACATTCATCTCCGCACTAAAAGGTGCATGTGCACTTGGACTCGATTTCCCAGTTTCAGTCGTTCTCAGTTTAGGCCTGAAGCTGCTGTACACGCCTTTCAGCCTAACAGGCATCAATATAACCGACATTCCCCAATCGTCGCATCGCAGCCAATTGACCAATGTCACATTGCCGACAGCCAAGAAGGAATTCACATGCTCCGAACTACTTCGATTGCTCGATCAGGAGCGCAACCCCGGCTTCATAAAGCATAAAATTGATCAAGGTCATATCATCGGCTTCTGGTCGATGGCTGCAAGCATTCGCACACATACAGTCAGTAGGGACGACGTTGAACGGTTCCAACAGGGAGAGTGGGAGACAGGGGTTACAGAACGGAGACGGAACTCGGATGAGATCCTGCCCCTGTGGAGAGGAGGGCCGATTTGGGCAGGGGGACACAGCTGGGCGGTTGATAAGTTGCTCGGCGTCAAAGTGTACAAATCGAGAGACGAGTGAAGCAGACTGCCTATTGTGTGTGAGGTGGAAAACGCAAATATTTTGAAGCGCAGCACGATATCATAACTGTGAATGAGCTGCTCCATGTACGATAAGAGATACATGATTACTGGGTACGCACTGACCTGAGGTGTGGCGCGCACTTACCGGTAAAGTGGCCGCCCCACTGAGAAAGCGCGTCACGGACGCGACGCGTTCCCCAGGAAAGTGCGTACCTCAGCTCCGTACGCTTCACCACATTTTCGTTGTACTAAGACCGCAAGCATGGTCCGCGGAGTCGAGGGAAACGAAATGTCGACGCCTCGCCCCTTACAAAAGAAGCAACCGACATCAAGTTCACAATCGGCAAAGAACCAAAAGTCCATCCTCGGCTTCTTCCAGAAGAAGTCCACGAACTCGCCAAGTCCAGCGCCATCACAGTCCACACCAGCAAAACAGACACCGACATCCACATTCTCGAAGAAATCCTTTACGCGACCGCCTCCGTCTCTTACACCTGTTCCCAGTAGCGATGCAATTGAGCCCTCGAGCCCAATACGGCAAGAAGAGGAAGATACTCCTGTGGCGGGGCGGAATAAGGAGAATGGTCTGCTGCCACGCACCACTATTTCTGATACAGAGACTGACTGTGTGGTGTCAGAGGTCGCAGGCGTTGCTCTCAGCAGCCCCTCACGCAAGGTATGCAAGTAGAGAATGAGATCAATTTTCCAAGTGCTGACTGAATGTGCAGGGCAGGAAGTCAGTCAATTACGCCGAATCCGATGACGATGAAGACGACGTGCTTGGACCAATTGCGAACAATTCGCGAGCAAGAACGATTAAGCGGAGAAGGGTAAGCGTTGAAGACGACTCAGACGATGAGTTTGGACTCGACGCTGCGACACAACAGGCTATGGTCGAGGATGGTATGGATTGATGATATCTGGTCGTTCCTTACACAAATCTAATATTTGTAACAGATCTCGACGATTTCATCGCACCAGATGATTCTGAAGACGAAGTCGTTCCCAAGAAACGCAAGCGACCGGCGTCCTCGAAACCTAGTACGAAAGCTACACCTGCATCCCCTCCACCCAAAGTCCACATCTACGAAGAAGAAGTTAAAGGCGAAGAAGATGCTGCCATGACCGGCACGTCCACAGCTCAGCAGTGGGTGTATGACCCCGAGAACCCCATGCAGCCAAAGCCTCGGCCGGCGACCCAAGATATGAAGAAGAAGCCCAAGCTCAAGGAGAGACCCTCCGCATCTGAGCCAGAGAAGCGGTATTCATGGCTAGCAAATATGCAAGATGCCGATCGAAATTCTATAGACCACCCTGACTACGATCCACGTACGCTGTACATCCCGCCAGGTGCCTGGAACAATTTCTCGCCGTTTGAAAAACAATACTGGGAGATCAAATGCAAGTTCTGGGACTCAATCGTGTTCTTCAAGAAGGGCAAATTCTACGAGCTTTACGAAAAGGATGCGTCTGTGGGCCATCAGCTCTTCGATCTCAAGCTGACTGATCGAGTCAATATGAGAATGGTTGGTGTCCCGGAAGCTTCGTTGGATATGTGGGCGAGTCAATTCGTCGCGAAAGGCTACAAGGTTGCACGGGTCGACCAGATGGAATCAGCTCTTGCAAAGGAGATGCGCGAGCGCGATGGCGATAAGAAGGTCGCCAAGAAAGCCGACAAAGTCATCAGGCGCGAACTGGCCTCTGTGCTTACCTCTGGGACCCTTGTGGATACCGGCATGCTTCAAAACGAGATGTCCACATATTGTATGGCTGTAAAGGAGATCGATCGCGATAACCTTCCAGCTTTCGGAGTCGCATTTGTTGACACTGCGACCGCCCAGTTCCAGCTATGTGAGTTTACAGACGATGTTGACATGACCAAATTTGAAACTCTCATTGCTCAAATGCGACCGGGGGAACTTCTCCTCGAGAAGTCTTGCATCTCCGCAAAGGCCTTACGGATCCTGAAGAACAATACCCCACCTACCACCCTCTGGAACTACTTGAAGCCAAACAAGGAGTTTTGGCCTGCAGACATAACGATGCGCGAAATCGAAGTCAACAATTACTTCGAATCGCCAACAGAAGACAACATCACAGCATGGCCTCCTGTGCTTCGTGAAGCCCGTGAACAAGAGCTGGTCATGTCAGCTTTTGGTGCTCTGCTGCAGTATCTGCGAACCCTGAAGATCGAGCGCGACCTCGTAACATTGGGCAACTTCCAGTGGTATGACCCCATTCGAAAAGCCACAAGCTTGGTCCTGGACGGCCAGAGCCTGATCAATCTTGAGATCTTCGCCAATACGTTCGATGGCTCAGGAGAGGGCACGCTCTTTGCTATGCTGAATCGTTGTATTACACCTTTTGGTAAGCGGCTCTTGAGGCAATGGGTTTGTCACCCTCTTGCAGACGCTGCAAAGATCAATGCTCGTCTCGACGCCGTTGATGCTCTCAACGCAGACTCTACCATCATGGACAACTTCAGTTCTTCGCTTAGCAAGCTGCCTGATCTTGAGCGACTCATCTCGCGAGTACATGCTGGTCGTTGCAAGGCTCAAGACTTTGTCAAGGTTCTCGAAGGCTTTGAGCAAATCGAATACACTGTCAGTTTGTTGAGACAATTTGGCGATGGCGAAGGTGTCATTGGACAACTAATCGCGTCGATGCCTGATCTTGCTGGTGCTCTGGAGCCGTGGAAGACAGCTTTTGACCGTAGTGTGGCAAAGACCGAAGGTACATTAGTGCCAGCACCCGGCGTTGAAGAGGACTACGATGAAAGCCAGAAGGTTATCGACGAATGCCTTGCCGACCTTGAGACACTGCTCAAGAAGGTTCGCAAAGACTTGGGCAATAGTGCTATCATCTATCGCGACAACGGCAAAGAGATTTACCAACTAGAAGTACCAAAGAAGACCAAGGTTCCCAACACCTGGGATCAAATGTCGGCAACCGCAAAGGTCACACGTTATTATTCACCCGAGCTCCGTAAGCTTGTCCGAGCGCTACAGGAGGCTACAGAGACGCACAGTCAGATTACCAAAGAGGTTGCAGGTCGATTCTGTGCGAAGTTCGACCAAGACTACACCATCTGGCTTGCAGCTGTCAGGATCATCGCGCAACTCGACTGTCTGATTAGTTTGGCTAAGGCTTCTGCCTCACTTGGTGAGCCGAGCTGTCGACCGGTGTTCACAGAAGACAAGCGCTCGGTCGTCGAATTCGAGGAACTTCGCCACCCGTGCATGCTTAACACCGTCGACGACTTCATCCCCAACGACATCAGGTTGGGTGGAGAGTCACCCAACATTAGTCTGCTGACTGGAGCCAACGCGGCGGGCAAGTCGACCATTCTAAGAATGACGTGCGTTGCCGTTATTCTTGCGCAAGTAGGATGCTATCTGCCCTGCACATCTGCGAGGCTCACTCCAGTTGACCGCATCATGTCACGACTTGGTGCCAACGACAACATCTTTGCAGCACAGTCCACGTTCTTCGTCGAGCTTTCTGAGACCCAAAAAATTCTCTCCGAAGCAACGCCACGCTCCCTCGTCATCCTCGACGAGCTCGGCCGCGGCACATCCTCCTACGATGGTGTCGCAGTGGCACAGGCAGTTCTCCACGACATCAGCACCCGCGTTGGCTGCGTTGGCTTCTTCGCAACGCACTACCGCTCTTTGGCCAAGGAGTTCGAGGCCCATCCCGAAGTGGTCAACAAGCGCATGCGCATCCACGTCGACGACGACTCTAAGTCAATCACTTTCCTGTACAAGCTAGAAGAAGGCGTTGCCGAAGGCAGTTTCGGTATGCACTGTGCCGCTATGTGTGGTATTCCCAGTAAAGTTATCAAGAATGCTGAGGACGCTGCGAGGGAGTGGGAGCATACGTCTCGACTCGGTGAGCGGATGGAGGTCAAGAAAGAGGAAGGTGGTGTGTACGTTCCTCTGGGTCTGCAGAGTGATGTTGCTTGGACGCTTCGCGAGGGTCTCGAGGGCATCGGCGATCGCACGCTCGATGTGCTGCTCGAGGCTATCGCGGGTTTGTGATCGGTCCCTGTTTTTTTTTCTGAAAGCGTTACACGAAAAGATCGCTAGTATAATTAGGCGTTTATCAGGCGGAACATGTAAGCGTAGTAGAGTTCACAACTGGTATGTACTACGGAGATGTATTTGTATTTATATACACAGCAACGCAACAGTTTTATTATGAGCAGAGACAGCGTATCATCTCACATTGACAGCACTACACCAAAACAAAGCAACGAGTTGTTTACTATCAACTTTCACCACACAATCGCTCTTCTTCTATCTATACTTTCCCCAAAAACGTCAGCGCGGAAACCGCATACCCCTCAAAACCCACCCTGAGCGTGGGCTGCACCACGGGCACAAAAAACGGCGAATGGTTCCCCGGCACCTCGCTCAACCTCCCCTCCCCCTCCAACCGCCCATACACCTCCGGGTCCGTCCCGCCGTACAAGAAGAAACAACTCGGCTTCCCCACCGCCGTGGCCAGGATCCCAAAATCCTCGCTCCCCTGCAACCGCGCAATATCCGGCGTATAAGCAGCGTAGCTGGCGTCCCGGAAGTGCGAGGAGAAGCTTGCCTCGAGCGTGGCGGTGACGGTAGCGTCGTTGTAGAGGAGGGGGAAGTTGCGGATTTCGGTCAGCTCGGGGGTGTTTGGGTTGCTGGAAGCGAGGGCCTCGGCGTGGACGATTGTCCTCACGCTGGAAAGGACGCGGGCGCGGGTTTCCGGATTAGCGGCGCGGATGTCGAGTTTGAGGTGCGCGTGCTCCGGGATGATCTGGGGAAGGGGCGTGTTAGAGTAGAGCATGTCTGGAATTGACTGCTGAGACACGTACGTTTTCTGCGTCGCCGGCGTGGATGGCGGCGACGGTGACGACGGCGAAGTCCAGTGGGTCGACTTCGCGCGCGACGATGGTTTGGAGGCGGAGGATGGTCGATGCGGCTTGCACAATGGGGTCGTTGCCGCGGTGGGGGGTCGAGGCGTGGGTCTGGCGGCCTTTGATCTTGAGGCTGGTACAGTGTTAGATTCTCTCTTCTCTCTTGTACTGCGATCAAGGGCTTACAGATACGAGTCGGCTGAGCTGGCGATCAAGCCGCGCTTCGTTCCTATGACGCCCGCTTTCTCAGGCATGACGTGCGCGCCGATGACTACGTCGGGGATGGGGACTTTATCGTACAGTCCATCGTCTACCATGGCCTGCGCTCCCTTGCCCTTTTCTTCAGCAGGCTGGAATACGAGGATCAGCGTCCCGCTCCATGTATCTTTCGCCTTGACCATCATCTCTGCGGTTGCCAGCAGCGCCGTGATGTGCATATCACTGGATACATCAGTTTTTGTTCTTCAAGAGCAGTCAGGTCAAAAGTAGTTGTACTTACTGTCCACACGCATGCATAACGGGCTTCTCCACACCCTCCACATCCTTCATGCGCTTGGTGCTCGCATACGCCAGTCCCGTCTGCTCCTGCACGGGCAACGCATCGATGTCAGCGCGCAGCAGGAGGGTCTTGCCCTCTCCGTTCTTCAGCACCGCTGCGAGGCCATGGCCGCCGATGTGCGTGTGGATCTCAAAGGCGTGGAGAGATTCGAGGTGCTTGGCGATAGCTGCTGCGGTTTCCTTTTCGCAGAAGGAGAGCTCGGGATGCGTGTGGAACCATTTATCTGTCGGAATTAGGAAGGATTCCTGTTTCTGAAGCTGTGTACTGTGCAATTTAGGTAGCAAGGTATAATTTAACTAATAAAAGAATAACGTGTCTTGTATTGCACGATCATGGAAAGCAGTGAGGTTGTGAAGGTCTCTCATTTAGACTTGAACGCCGAACCACCTGGCATAATCTAAATACTTACAGAGCTCCTCGTATGCATTGAAGTCTGGTTGGTGAGTACTGACGGTCTCGCTGATCGAAGGCATGTTAAATAATTTTAAATCCTTTGGACTGTCTGTTGTATGCCCAAGTCAACGTGATTTCTCGTACTTATTTATAAGACGACTACCGGTATCGCACTTGCCTCTTCAGGCAGTGTTGTAGGTCCTACGGAAAAGCTTATCGCATAAGACACGACCCCTTGAAGTTGACCCAAACGATACTCGTTCCGGCAGCTATAGTGGGCTCTGGACGGTCTTCCGACGGGAAAAGTACAGGATGACGTTACACGCCTGTAGTGCAGATAGCGGGGTTCGGATGTAGCTTCGGGAAAGTGGTGTTCAAGCTAATGGCCGAGGATTACAGAGCATCATATAGGCGCTTTTGGCGACTGGTCACATATATATAAGCGCCTCTGGTAAGAAAACCTATGACAAGCAGTGTATGGTTGAGGGAGTGGAAAGTGTTTTTGAAGTTTTCATCATTCATGAATCAGCTACTGAGAAATGCTCAGAGCTCCCCAGGGCAAGTCTACCTAGAGTACAATTCGGGATATCCATTTACTCGTGAAGCGTAAAACCACCACTCTAAGACACCGACGTGGAAGAACCTAATCGTCATGCAGGTGAGGTAACAAAAAGGAAAGAAAAGCCGTAACACATAGAAGGGATATCAAAGCGCCGACCGAACTTTTCGAAACGAAGAAAGATGGCGATGCGCTTAGTCAACCTCCTCCATAGCGCTCTCGCCAGCGGCGGCAGGAGCCTCCTCGGCCTCCTTGGCCTCCGCCTCGGTCTCGACCTCCTCGTCGACGTTAAGGCCGAGGGAGACGAGCTTGTGGATGCGCTCAGCGTACTGGACGGGCTCGTCAATGGTGAAGCCAGAGACAAGGAGCGAGGTCTCGAAGAGAAGCATAGTGATGGACTTGACGGTGCGATCCTCCTCGCCATCAGCCTCGACCTTGCGCTTGAGCTCCTTGATGATAGGAGACTTGGGCGAGATCTCGAATGTCTTCTTGGAAGACATGTAGGAGCTCATGGAGGTGTCACGGAGGGCCTGGGCCTTCATGATGCGCTCCATGTTAGCGGACCAACCGAACTGACCGGTACGGATGGCGCAAGGAGAGCCGATGAGCTTGTGGGAGACAACAACCTTCTCGACCTTATCGCCGAGAACGTTCTTGAGGCTCTTGGCGAGGCCCTCGAACTCCTTCTCCTCCTTCTCGCGCTCAGCCTTCTCCTCGTCGGTCTCCTCGAGCTCGAAGTCCTTGGTGATGTCGACAAGCTTCTTGCCGTCGAACTCCTTGAGCTGAGTCATGGCGTACTCATCAATAGGGTCAACAAGGAAGAGAACCTCGAAGCCCTTGTCCTTGAGTGTGTCGAGGAAAGGCGACTTCTGGACGGCCTTGAGGGACTCGCCGGTGATGTAGTACATCTGCTTCTGGTGCTCGGGCATGCGGGTGACGTAGTCAGTGAGGGAGGTAAGCTCCTCGCCAGACTTGGTGGAGTTGAATCGCAGGAGCTTAGCAAGCTGGTTGCGGTTCTGGGAGTCCTCGTGGATACCGAGCTTGATGTTCTTGCCGAAGGCAGAGTAGAACTTGTCGAACTGCTCACGGTCCTCAGCAATCTCGTTGAAGAGCTCGAGAGTCTTCTTGACGATGTTCTTGCGGATGACCTTCATGATCTTGTTCTGCTGGAGAGTCTCACGGGACAGGTTGAGAGGAAGGTCCTCAGAGTCGACGACACCCTTGACGAAGGACAACCACTCAGGGATGAGCTCGGTGGCATCGTCAGTGATGAAGACACGGCGAACGTAGAGCTTGATGTTGTTCTTGGTCTTCTTGGTCTCGAAGAGGTCGAAGGGAGCACGCTTGGGAACGAAGAGGATGGCACGGAACTCAAGCTGACCCTCAACGGAGAAGTGCTTGACACCGAGGTGGTCCTCCCAGTCGTTGGAGAGGGACTTGTAGAAAGAGCCGTACTCCTCCTGGGAGATATCGGCAGGGTTGCGGGTCCAGATGGGCTTCTGCTTGTTGAGCTCTTCCTCCTCGATCTTGGTCTCCTTGACCTTCTTGGTCTTCTTCTCCTTCTTCTCCTCCTCCTCGTCATCGACCTCCTCAACCTTGGGCTTGTTGTCGTCACCCTCAGTGGTGGTCTCGGCGGCCTCCTCATCCTCGACCTCGGTCTCGGTCTCCTTGAGGACGTGGAGGTAGATAGGGTACGAGATAAACTCGGAGTGCTTCTTAACGACCTCCTTGATCTTGGACTCGTTCAGGTAGTCCATCTGCTCATCCTTCAAGTGAAGGATGATCTTGGTACCGCGGCCGATCTGCTCGCCCTCGGTGTCCTCGGTGATCTTGAAGGTACCACCAGCGCTGGACTCCCAGATGTACTGCTCGTCATCGTTGTTCTTGGAGACGACGGTGACGCGGTCGGCAACAAGGTATGCGGAGTAGAAACCAACACCGAACTGACCGATCATGGAGATATCGGCACCGGCGGAGAGGGCCTCCATGAACTGCTTGGTGCCAGAGCGGGCAATGGTACCAAGGTTGTTGATCAGGTCAGCCTTGGTCATACCAATACCGCTGTCCTGGATGGTGAGGGTCTTGTTCTCCTTGTTGGGGATGATGTCGATGCGGAGGTCCTTGCCGCTGTCAAGCTTGCTAGGGTCCGACAGGGACTCATATCGGATCTTGTCGATAGCATCGGAAGCGTTGGAGATGAGTTCTCGCAGGAAGATCTCCTTGTTCGAGTAGACGGTGTTGATGATGAGACCGAGCAGCTGAGAGATCTCAGCCTGGAACTCGAATGTTTCACCAGACATGGTGGCGGTTGTGTGCGAAGACTGAGTGACTTGTTAGACTGAGCGGCAACGACACTGACAAGCGCCGCGAGGTTGGCGATGTCGGTATAGACTCCAACGTACAAATTAGGTGGGGTATGAAGGGTATTAAGCTCTGCAGTGGGGTGTGTGCAAGAGCGAGCGCTGAGACAAGTTGTCTATGTAGAAAAGGTGTAAGAGCACTTCAATGGAGAATTGGAGGCAGAGAGGCAGAGTTTGAGGCTATATACGCCGTGGATTTGGAGAAGGTTCTAGAGAGAACTGAATGGAAGCAGCTCGAATGTCCAATCACGGCTAGGCGCTGTCTCACCGCCTTGGGAAAACACCAGACTGCTCACAAACAAACCCCAGCGACCGCCCCACATTTGAGGGGCATAGGCGCGAACACCTGCGACTACTCCCTCTCGAACCTGCCGCGAGCGCTTGCCATTTGCATAGCCGTATCTTGGATGTAATAGCGCTGCGATTGCCCACCATGAAGTCGTGTTCCTTCTGTTTGTGCGGCTGGGCTGAAGCTTCTCGTGGATCGCAGCCTGTCAGCCCTGCATAGCCTCAACCGCCGAGGTCTCCGTCTGCCTTGCAGCCTACCCCGAGCACCAGCTCGCACATTCTTTGCGCTTCCACGCGGTCATTTTGTGAACCGAGACAAGTCTAGAAACGGCCACTACACACAATATCGAGGACAGGACATCCTTTGCCGTCGCCTGACCTGTAGCCATCGCTCGTACGCTTTCCGAATGCGAATACACAGTATACACAGTAGACCTCGTAATGGTAGACCATTCGCTGGCGCATCGCTCACGATTGAGCAAGGTGCCCGGCAGCTTGCGGCAACAGAACAGCATACAGGATGTGTGGAGGCACAAACTAGCATCATCGTAATGCTTAGGCGATCGACTGCAGTACATGGACAAAGTCATGAAGCATGTATTGGTTCTGAGTGCCATTTGATTCATGCTCACCAGTTTGGATGCATAACTTACCTTTACGATGCACGATCCAGCGTTGCAGCATAAAGCACTGAAGCGGACACAACGTTCGGTGGTTAGATATAAGGTCTTACACGTTATCACCTAATTAATACGTTCTTTTTCACTGGAAGTCTATCTCATATAGCACAAGGAATAGCCAACGTTGCAAATCCTGCAAAATAGATAGGAAATGCAAACGTTCCGAACTGAGGTAACAGTTCTTAACATGGAAATTATTTCGTAGCCATCTTCAGACGCAGGGTAAATTTAAGTGTGTGGTCTCTGCATAAAGGCAACGCTGCCCTGCTTCTGAATAGTACCCAATTAAGGACTAGCACTGGTATTGTTGCCCTGCACAAGACAACGTGGAATTATTAAAGGGCGGTAAGAGAGTGCGTACGAGTATCTGATTCATAAAAGGCTTCAGTGCTATCAGCTTAGGTACACGACCATGGTTATGCTCATAGCGACCGTAGAGAGGCAGCACTTCTGCGGACAGCTCTTGCCATTTCGATGTCCAGCACCAAGCTGCCCCATGTGATTTGATTCACGGCGCATATGATTAGCAACAGCGAGCACAGGGAATGCATAGTTCCACTAGAGCATTGCAATTCTTTGTTTGCTTGAGCAAATGCAAGAGTGGAAACTCTGAAAATCGACAAGGATAAGGCCTACAAAGCATCCCGACGTCTGTGGGGTCAGATTGATACCGAGAGACGGATCGCTACAGAAGCGGCTGTTGTTCAGCAGATCGCGAGCGATCCGTTGTATGCATTGAAGAAACTGGGTAACCAAAGTTACATTATGGACAAGGGGTTTGACGCTTTAGATAGCTTGCTTCAGTAGTTCATAATCAAGGGCTACGTCTGCATAACCTGATCAACATAGAGGGGGTTGCTGACAGTTGCCTGCCTGACTGAAAATCCGCTATTACGACCTTCTGAAAGGACTAAACAAATAGAGTGTCAAGTTATTAGCGTGCTGTAGTGATCTACAGCCCAATCCTAACAGTGATCTGTAATGGCCTCATTCGAGCAATGCTCTCTTCCCCAAGACCGTCTACTCGTCTTGCTTAGAATGCATCTTCGTCGCCGTATCGTCTTCATGTTACACAGTCCCATCTCTGTAGAACCACCGACAAATATGCAAACACAATACTTCATCAACCTCTTCAATAACGTCCAAACCACCTAAATCTTCGCCTTCGCCGCCCTCTTATCTTCCAATTCTTTCCTCTTCGCCTCAAACCTCTTCTTCGGCGCCCCCTCCACAAACCTCTCTGCCAACGCATCCACTGCCCTCACCACGGCAAGCAGCCTCGCATCCCGGATCGGCTCGTTCTGCAACCTCTTCATCTCACACATACTCTTCCCATCATTGACCTCCAATTGGCCCTCCAAAAACCCCACCACCTTCGCCTGAAACGCATCCCCCGTCTCCTCCCACACGTAGTTGTACAGCCCGGCCTCCAACAGCTCCTGCGCGCTCAGCTTGCGCCCAAACATGAGGAAGTCGTTTGCGCGGTGGATCCCAATGTGCTGCGCGAATGACAGCGCGGAGCCGTTTTCGGGGACGAGGCCGAGTGCGCTGAAGGGGCATTGGAGCCAGGCGGAGGACGAGGCGAGCACGATGTCCGCGACGCCAGGGAACCAGGCTGCGCCGCCGCCGACGGCGGGGCCGTTGAGAGCCAGGATGAGGACTTTGCGGTGGTCGATCATGGAGCGGAGGAGTTCTTGGGCTGGGGTACGCTGAGTAAGCGGGGTTCGCAAGGAAGTTGGGGGTAAACATACCGTAGCCGAATCTCTGCAGCATGCCCATCTTCCTGACCGCCGGGTCTGACGGCTCAGCCTGTGTGGTTTGTTCAGTAAGCGCTTCGGTTGATGTTGTGCCTGTCGAATATACGTACATCATTTGATGCGATGCCCTTGACGTCTGCGCCCGCGCTGAAGAAGCGGCCCTCGCCGGTGAGGACGGTGAAGATGGTGTCCGGGTGCTCGTTCAAGACGCGTAGCGCCGAGATGGTGTTTTCGATGATGTTGCCGCCGAACGAGTTGAGCGCTTTGGGGCGGTTGAACTGAAAAGAGTTAGATGTATGCGCAGGGACGCTGATACTGAGGCGAGTGTGTTTACTGTGATGATTCCAATCTGTCCTTTGATCTCGAACTTAATGTCCGTGTATTGGTGGTCGGCCATGACGACGGTCGTGTACTGTGGTTGCTCTTGTTTGTTTCTTCTTGAGCCGAAAAGTCAAAGTACAACGTCCTTTGATTGGAGGATCCGCTTCACGTACTATGATACATCAGAATCGCATGAAGAGAAGAAGAAACACGGGGGCCCTGGAACAATATGGAGTTGACGACGATCAGCACCCCAGCCGCAGCCGCAGCCCCGCAGAACGGCGTCCCACAGCCTCGGTTCGGTGACATGTGGGGCGAGTCAGGGACGAACTTAATTATCTTACTGCACTTTCATGCAGCACGTTGCTATGGCCAACTGGACACCAGATATTCTGGAAGTATTTAACTGCGACCAAGAAACGCATCAGCGGGCCTGATAAATTCTGTAGCTTTCCCAGTGGTTCTTTGTTATTTCAATTTGTCTGGCTAATTAGAGTGGAATTACTTTTATTGATACTGCCATACATGCATTGTGCTATATGTACAGTCAGCCATGATAAGATGCGGTGTGTTATCCTTTCGTTCGCATAGCGAGTACATTGATAGCATTTTCCAATCACAACTTTAAGCTTTGCCCTTCTTCACTACCGCCAGCTTCGATCGCACGGGGACATTATGCTCGGGATTTTTTGTATCGGGAAAGCCCTCTAGCTCAACACCCTTCTCGAAGATAACACAGTGCGAGCTCCCGCCAAAATGGAACATACCGAGCTGATCCCCCTTCTTGACATGATCGCCCTCCTTGACCGTAGTGTCGCAGGTACTTACTTCAGTCATACCGATGCCCAAGAAGCAGACGGTGCCGAGCTTCTTGTTGTCCGCTTCGATGAAGATGATCGCGCGCGTGGCGGTCGCTGTAAGGTAACCCTGACCGGTAATCTCACCGGCTTTGTCCGCATCGCCTTTAGTCTGCGGATCGCCGATGCCTGTGAAGAGCGGCTCGGAGAAGTATGTCCCATCGACTTTGTAGGACTTGACGATCTTACCGCTGACGGGAGTGTGCCAGCGATGGTAGCTCAGCGCGGAGAGGAAAGCCTGGTAGATGGTGCCGCCGATGTATTTCTCGTACCAATGATCATGTGACAACATGTCCTTGAGCGAGTAGGGCTGTCCCTTTGCCCAGAACTGGTCGCGTGCTTTGATGTCTCGCGCCACCTTGTACGGCTTTGACTCGCAGCAGTTGACAATGACATCGTCGTCCTCTGGTGAGGCGACAGGCCGCTTGTCCTCACGTGCGGCACGCGTGAAGAAGTCATCCCAGGAGGTGAACCCCTTGTACTTTTTGGATGGATCGCATTTGAAGAGCTCTTCGAAAGAGTAGTCAGTCTGACCAACGTTGGCTGTTAGAGCAAGATCTTCTGTGCCATGCTTGCTGAACCAGCCACTTGAGTCGTCTCCGAGCACATAGGCCGATTCCGGCGAGCCCAGAAACTCTGCCCAGGCATTCAAGGTCTTCTTGAGCATCTTGTTGACTTCGGGATCGAGGAAGAAGGCGAAGCCACTGGGTGTGCCCATGGGCCAGTCAAGAATAGCATTGAAGGGCGTCCCCACCATGCCCACCGAGTACTCTCTGTCGTTCCATGAGGGTGCAGTGGTGAGCAGGTGGTTAAAGAGCTCAAGCATGTGCTGGTAGTCGCGTACTTGTTTGTGGCCTACAGGATCGTTTGTATACGGTTTCTTTGATGGGATCTCCTCGAACATCGCATTGACGAGGAGGTAGATTCTCGAGTTGTTCTCAATGAGGTCTTTGAACTCTTTGATGACTGGGTGGAGGTCCTTTGGTTTCTTGTCAACATGTTCAATGATGTCTGAAATCCAATCCTTGACATGGCGGTGATCTAGAAGCGGGGTCAGTGTGGGCTGCAGGAGTATCCAAGTGCAACCGTCTCACCTGCTGGAAGCCACGAGCCGGTTCTATGAACGTGGTGTTCCTTTGGAACGTTCTTGGTGCTGTCTTGGTTCGTAGTCATCTCGATGTCAATTTTATCACAGCGAATGAGTTTCCATCTGCACACAGCTTCGATGCGAATGTTGGGAATACGAGAGAACACGCTATCTCTATCACTTTGACGTCATGAGACCCTGGAAATCCAGTCGTGAGGCATTTGATCACAGCAGATCTGACCATGTCTGCTGTTTCTTGAAGTCTGGAGTCATCCGGCTGCGGAAAGCTCGGCTGGCCTCTCAAGACAGACAACATGATCGTGATGGTCTGAAGCGGTAGTGCTGCGCAAGGAGTGACAACAGCCTTGAGATTTGCGGCCTCGAGCAGGTGCAGCTGCAGAGTAAGAGTTAAAAATTCTACGCATCCAAACGGGGCATCACAGGTTCCTTGTTATATGCCCAGAATTGGAGTTTCGCGAGACGAAGCACGGTCGGAGGATCCAAGATGACGGGAGGAACCTTCCACTCAACCGAAACGAGCTAGTTTCGGATGATATCTCCACCACGACAATCCTTCCCCGTTCACGACGATCCCCATCGAAACGTCAACACGGTCGATATTTCCAGTGGTTGCCCCTTCCGTTTATACCTGATACGCTCTCGTTTCCCAAAATATCAACATATCTCTGCGTTCTTCCCTGTTACCGTGTCCCTGTTTGGAAAATCCGGAAACATGTTGTCTCAGACACGCTATCACCGCACCAATCTAGACCAGAAGGCAGCGAGTGTTTGCGCTTTGCCCTGCTTCTGAGCCGTCCGATATGCAGCTTTACTGGAACGAAACGGCGGTGATACCTACTGACAGCCCGCCAACACAGAACAGTACTTTGCCGAGCAGATCGAAGGTATAGCATCCCTTGCGGCTTCCACCAAGCTGGGCGTTCACGTGGGGAATATCTATGAATACCACGATTTGATCGCGAGTAATGTCGACGTGGGCAGTCTCACATCCCCTTTGACTGCCTGATACAACAGGCGAAAGGGTGGGGCTCTGGCCTGATGGCCCTGCTACAAGAACGCAAACATTCGCGCTCGTCTCTGCTTGCCTCATCCAACCCCTAAGCCCTTTCGTTTCGCCACTACAGTTCTGGAGACATTCATCAAGACATCGCTTTGACAGTGACTTTTCTCAAGATGGAAGGAGCAGGAGCACAGCAACGAAACATGCGTTTTCCGACCCTCATGGCGCACGTTGCGCAGATCGTAGTGGCCGTCGCAATCCTGGGCCTCGCAGCGTATGGCGTCGACTACATCAAATATGATGTTCTGATCTACTCTGTGACTGTTGTAAGCACGCTCTTTCCGATCTATCCCCTATGGTACTAAATTGTACCCAGTGCGCCTGTAGTCTTCTCGCGTCGACATGGATGATTGCCTCAAAGACGGTTGTCCGCAAGTATGACAACAAATGGGTATCTGTGGGCCTCCACGCCTGGATGAACGTCTTCTGGATCGTCAACCTTGGACTCACTGCCAGCCTCGCAAAAGAATGGAGCCCCCAGTGCTCCATAGATGAGATGGCGGACAAAATATGCTCAACCTACATCACAAAGAGGGACACCACATTCAAGGTGTTTTTCGGCGCGCTGGTCGGAAGCGCATCGCTCATCGGTGTCCAGGTGTACGTATCCAATTCTCCCAACCCAAGTCTACAGCTGACAATATCATAGCCTACTGTGGCTCGGCACCACAGCCCTGCTAGCCCTCGATCTCAAGCAGCGCCGCTCCACCGTCTCGCAGGCCCCCGAGGGCGGCTCAGCACCGCGCTTCTCCGCCGACTCACAGGGCACCGCGGGCTCCTTTGAGAAGAAGCCCAACGTATTCGACACCGTTAGTCCCGCACCCGTTCGTGACCACGCATCCCCAGTCTTACCTCCAGCTTCTCCAGACATCGAAGCCGAGCAAATAGTGCCCTTCCGACCGTCCACAGAAGGCGCCCTGCCCACACGGTAAGATCCCCTCCACATAGCTCTCTGACAAGGACACGCGCTGACTCGGCTGCTCTAGCCTCACGAACCCCGAGCCGGCGAAGAGTCTGCCGCAATAGATACGTAGGAGCTGTTCGGACCAAGCACCATGAGCTGTGAATGCTAGAGCCTAGAACCCCCCAACCTTGATTAGGCAGAAGCAATAACACCCCGCGTTACACGACTCCACCTCACCCCAAGCCCTCCCACCCCGTTCCACCCCGCCTTTCCCCTGCTCCACTCCCCACCAACCCTCTTAAATCACTCACCGCACGAAGCACACAAACACCTGGATCCTCCCCCCTTTCTCGCCCGCCCAATCCCCTCCCTCCCATACCCTCGTAGCATTGCCCTCAAGCACCAATCCATCTTCCCCAGGAGGCGAACTCCACCACCGCCCACCCGCACCCATCTCCGGAAAACGAGCCAAGCGCCTTAATAACCCCCCCGCTTGTTTAACATGCCTCGAATCTTGAAGGGAAAAAAAAGAGATTCTTATACACCCTCTGGCAAGAGCGATTGGACGTGGAAACCGGGGCGCGTTTGGAGAAAGAATTATCATGGAGATCTGTTTTGAAATTTGATAATATTTTTTTTTCTCGTCAATTTCTTTGGCCAAGGTTAGGGTTAGTAGGAAACTGGTTGTGCTGCTGTGCGGCCATTGCAGCAGAAACAAGCCACCTTGGCTGATTTATCGTGGCTCTGCGCTGAGCACGGTGGTCGGATGCGTAGTATTTGTACAAACCAAGGGGGGGTCTTTTTTTTTTTGAGACATTGAAATAATTGGGAATCTGTACAACAGCGGGTGTTGGCTAGCATTGTCCAATCTGACTGCTAATCCACCGGCTGCACAGCTCGAATGGGACTGAGTAAATGTCAAGCCACGATTTCATTAACCCCCCCCCCCCTTCTCCCCCCTCGCAAATTAACC
>KZ107857.1:77101-102409 GCA_002116315.1 Epicoccum nigrum
GGTGGGGGAGTGGAGTAGTGGAGGGGTGGCGGGCTGGCAGGAGAGGGGGAGCACCGGAGTGGGGGGGGAGAGGTTAACCCGCGAAGACCGTGAGGGGAAGAGGTGTGTGCGTTGCAGAGTGAGGGCGAGGGGACGGTGAGCTGGGTGAGGGTGAGTAGTGGTGGAGGGAGAAGAATTGACCCCCCCCCCCACCCTAAAGATTATATTCCTCCCATCATGATGTATACAAGCAATACACACCACCACACACCCCTTCCTTCCATCCGGAAAAACAGAAAGAAAAAATCAGAACCCCCCCTCCCCCCCTTTCTCCCCCGGCCTCTTCTGAAAGTCGCCCACTCCAGTCCAGTCCAGTCCAGTCCGGTACCTACTCCTCACCCTTCCCCGCTCCGATCCGCCACAGAAGCAGCATCGATCCCTTAGTCAACACCCACGCAACGGTAAGAGAACTGCAGGAAGGGGGAGGTCAATCATCATATCGCGTCTTTGTCCTTTCCTTTCCTTTCCGGGGGAGGGAGGGGGGGATAAGACACATTCATTGCATCTTGTGTTTGCGCGAGAGTCATCCATCGAAGTGATGGGATGGGATGGGATGGGATGGGATGGTTTTGTGTGTATTATGAACAAATGTTGTGGAAGCATGCTCGCCCCTGTGCTGTCCTGCCCTGTCCTGCCCTGCCATGGGGGGTACCGCGCGCCGCAGCTGGGGCACGGCTGGCAAAGCAAGCACGGGAGTATCGTATCTACATACTCGAAGGAAGAATTGAAAAAGAACCCCCCCCCCCCAGCAGGACCCCGCACACTACTACTGCGTGCTGCGCCGCGCCTACTCCTCGAGGTACGACAGCTTGCGCATCTCGCCGAGGCGGATGCGCGCCTGCGAGAGCTGGTTCTCCAGCTGCAGGATCTCGACCTGGCCCCACGCGTTAGCACAAAACCCCCTCCCTTTCGTGGCGAACGTTGAGAGCAACAAAAAAAAAGAAAACGTACCTGTTGCTCCATCTGCCGGACCTTGAACTCGTGGTCGCTCAGCTTGGTGTAATCCACCGCATCGCCATCGTCCCTGTTCTTCTGCGCAATGATATCCTGCACCTGCCTGACGAGCGCGCGACACGCCGCCGTGACGGCCTTGCTGGCCGTCTCGAGGCGGTCCTGCGTCTTGCTCATGAACGACGCCTTGACGCGGCTGGCGGCCACGAGCTGGGCCGTCGACGCCGCCACGTCGTTGGACGCGACAATGAGCTGCTCGGGGCTGTTGCGGCCGGAGATGACGCCGTCGGCCGTCTCGATAAGCGTGTTGGTCGACGTGGCGACGGCCTTGGCCGCGCTGATGAGGCCCTCGGTCCACCGGTTGTGCTTCTTGTAGAACTGCGTTTTGGACATGCTGCCCCGGCCCTCGCGGACGATTTCCTGCTGCGACGCCGTCGCCGCCTTGATGAGCTGCGCGATGGCGTTTGTGACGGCGATGGCCGCGTCGAGGATCGAGTCGTGGATCTTGAGCTCGTAGGTGGAGAACTGGTCGCGCGGCTTGTTCTTCAGCTTTGCGAGGCGGTCGGCCGCCGCCTGGATGGCGTTGGCGGCCTTGGTCAGCTCGTCGTCGACGACCTCGCCCAGGTCGCCGTTGGTGTTGAGCTTGCTCTTGGGTGCGAAGGCGTCTGCGAGCTTGGACAAGCTCTGCAGGTTGCGGACGACTTCAGAGCTGTTGTTGATGACCACGTCAATCTTCTGCTCGGCATCGAGGTCGTACATGCGTACGCTCTGTACGTTGCGGAAGAATCTGATGGTCGCTGTCGCCGAGGCCCGCGCACCATTGATCAGCTGGTCAGCCTTGTTCTCGTCTGACGCGAATCGTGTGAGACCCTTGGTGTTGATGAGAACGTCTACGATGGAGCCCGAGAAGGTGTTGACAGCATTGATGACCTCTGCGTGTTTGGCGTTGTGTCCGTCAGCAATGAAGTTGTTGAACGCTGTCGAGAACTCCATGGCGCTCGTCGACGCATTCTCGATCTGCGAAAGCACGTATGGTCCCGTCGCGTTCTGGTTACCAGCCTGCATGGATGAATCCAGCTCGTAAAGAGCATCGTCCACGCGCTGGACACCACTCTGCAGCACAGAGTCGATGATGTCGTTAATCTTCTGCAGGCTGTCTTGCATAATAGTGTCAAGATGGCCGTCGAGAACATCTTCTGTAGCATTGCCATTCAGCTTGAGCTCGTTCAACTCGAGCAACGTCTGGTCCATGCCGGCGCGGAAGATCTCGAGCTCCTCCTCCTTCTCGCGCAGCAGACGCTCCAGGTCGGAGTCTCCCTCACGGTGCTTCATCTGCAGCTGGTCGAGCTGACGTGTCTTGTTGCGGAGGGCTTCCTCCAGGTCTGCAATCTCTCGGTTGTGCCTAGACAGCATGGACGAAAGTTCGGAGCCCTTGCCTCGTTCTGCGTTGTCGACCCGGTCCAAAGCGTCGCGCAGCTCGCGCTTGAGCTTCTCGATCTCTTCACGCTGGCCGCCAGTGCTACGGTCCTTCTCCATCATAGCGCGGTCACGCTCCCGGATCATGTCTGCCAGCTCCAGGTTCTTTGTCTTCAACTCTCGTTGCAGCTTGTCGCGCGAGTCGATGGCTTCTTGTGCGGAGTTGGCCTTGAGCTGGACTGCCTTGAATTTCTGCAGGAGTTGCAGGTGCTCGTGTCGCAGCTGTGAGTAAAGCTTTGCTAGCGACTCGTATTTCGACCTCCACGTATTGAGCTGCTCTTGGAGTGCTCGCAGTTGTTCGTCCCTAGAGCCCATTTGCGAGGAGAAGTTCTGGTTCATCTGCGCAATTTCTCCCTCGAGAGCCTTCATCCTCTGGTCGTATTGCTGCAGCATGAGCTGGTCGCGCTCGTACTGTGCGCGCGCGTTTAGGTTCTCCTGCTCGAGCTCTGCAAGACGCCCCTGAGTCTGCTGCTGGTACTGGTCGCGCATCAGCTGCTCCTGCGCAAGGCGCGCTTGCTCTGCTTGTAGTCTCTGCTGCTCTTCAAAGTCTCGTTGCGCCTGCATCTGCTGTTGTTGCTGCTGACGTTGCGCGTCTTCCCATTGTTGCTGCAACCTCCGCTGCTCTTCCTCGTATTGCTCTTGCTGCCTCTTCTGGTCGTTCTTCCAGAACTCGTTGATCGGCTCGGGGTCGACAGAAGGTGCGCGTGGCTCGGGGGCTGGCTCGTTCTTCGGTCTCGCGGGAAGAGCAGGCGCTGACTCGTCTTCAGAAAGGAGATTCGGTGGGTCTTGCGGAAGCTTGGGAACTGTGATCAAGCTGGTCAAGTAGCGCAAGTTGGAGCATTCGTAGTAGAACTTGACGAGACGGTAGTGCTGGGCGTCGTATCTACCGCGAAGAGGCGAGAGCGCCTCGTCATCGCCCAGTGCTACATTGGTCAGTCTGGGCCTGGAGGTGATTTTAAGCGCCAACACTTACTGGTGTGCATAGCGCGCAGCATGCTAGTAATAAACTTGTAGATGCCGTAGCTCTCCTGGACCAGAGGTACCAAGGCAGCTATCCTGCACTCGTTGTTGGCGCCGCTACGGAAGTGCGAGAAGATGAGCTTCTGGAAGGCATCGATTTGATCCTGGAGCGTCATAAGATCGGAGATGGTCTCGTAGCCTTCGTTGGGGTCGTTGATGGACTTCAAGCTGATGTACTCCTCATACTCGAAAGTGCCTGCTCGCTGTCAGTCTGCTGCTGCTGGTGCGCCTGCGATGTGCCTTCCAGACGTACCATTGAACTCTGGATGCTGACGGTGGAACGCCAGCTTAGCCATCAGGTAGTAGATGTACTCTGAGATGAGCGGCCCGTATCCTCGCGCGCCGGCACCGTCTCCAGAGCCGCGCGACAGACTCTCGAGCCAGCTGGTGTTGGATTGCGCCTCCTTTAGGACAATGGGGTGGCCTTCTTGGAGGACCTTGTGTACGGTAATGAGCGCCTTGAACGTCTGGATCTCGTCGGCGAGGATTGGCTGCCTGCGACGGTGGTCAGTGATGCTCCGGCCGGCCGAGTGCGTGCAGAGGGTCACTGTCTGGTGTCTCTGTCGCGACGTACACTTTCATGCCCTGCCAGAAGGAGGCAGAGCTCTTGTGGTCCCATGTGTATACAATACATGCGCGCACATGCTTGCCTGTCGTTACGATGAGCTTCGATCGGCTGTCTCGGAGGTTGCGGACGTACGTTTCGGCGAGACCTCCTCGATACTGGTTGCTTTGCGGATATTGATAGCAAGCTCCGTCTCTTGCCTGTATGGATGGTGAGCGAGAGGCATTAGCATTGGGTAAGACATGTTTGACTAACTTTCCCATGTCAACATTCCTGCTGGACCCGTAGAGCGCCATCTTGCGACTTGTCGCTGCCTGTCCAGAGCGCTGTGGTGGAACTCGCGACTATCTGGCGGAAGAATGGAAAGTGAGAGCAATTAGATTGGCAGGCACGGTGCGAGAAGCCTGCGCGTATGGCGTATGTGAAAGGAGAGCCGAGGGAGGGGTGAACCGTGAGTTTGGACGGCCGAGCATGAGCTTCTAATCCCTGGACGCACGACCGTGACCGCCTGGAGGTTGGTGCCCACTGCCTACTGCCCCGTATCTTGGCGATCCGGGAGCATTGCGTCAGCCTCGAGCCACAATCGCCTCGCCCAGTTCGCCCATCCGCCCAAACTGCTGCCTTACCCTTCTGTAGAACAACGCATACGCGCGGCTGCATGCGCAATCGCCTTCTTTGTGAGTTGGCACTTGTGATGGAGGGAGACATCACATCTTGGGGAAACGGGAGCGCGAACCACAGCTGCATAACACCGATCAGCGCTGCAGTTTGCAGGACAACGCATTCCAACTCAGGGACTCTTATGTCATTCTACAGGCCGTTGCTAATATGCAGCCCGGGGTATAAACGCCTTGTCAGCACCACGCCATGCTAAGATAAAAAGTGAAGCTTTTCGCTAAGACACATGCTCACACTGCATCCGCCTTGCTGCCGTTCAAGTATGCGGCCATGGGGTCTGCCGCCATGGTGCGCTTCCGCCTATACTCCTCCATCTCGTCCTCATTCACATCGCCAGTCATCTCGGCTATGGTTCGCTTGCGCTTGGCTGCGTCTGGCTTCGCCTTCTGGTCCTTCTCTGGGGCATTAGGCACGTGCTCCTCAAGTGCCTCTTCTTCTTTCCATGCAATCGACTTGGGAACTTCCTCCAAATCGGCGCCTACTCGCAAAGCCTCTGCTTTAGCGAAAGCCTCTTTGCCAGCCTCTCCAGTGCAATACGAGTTCTTGACCGTAGAGTGACAGCATGCAAATCCCCACTGGAAGTTTGCCCACCAACTGCCCCAAACTGATTTGTGATTGCCCGGGAAGACATCTTCTGGGTACTTGGACTTGGCTTTGATCTTGGGCGCGCCCTTGATGCCGCCTCGTTCATCGTACTCAACATAACGTTCATTCTCGGTGACTGCCAGCTTGCGTATCGACTCGTCTGTAAACTTTTCTTGTGTGCCATACTTCTCGGCGAGAGCTTTAGCCTTGGCCTTCTTTGCCTCCTCCTCTTCCTGAAGCTGCTTCTTCCGCATGACTTCACCAGATGTAGGGTTGGCTTGAAGATGCAGCTTGTTCTTGTCTCCACGTTCTTGTGTCTCCCATGCATAGCGCTGTGCCCTCTCAAACTCTGCAGCATCACCAGACGCGCGCATGAACCCATCCTCGGCCACCAGCTGCGCTGCTTTGTCCGAGACCGCGCCGCTGTCCACCATGGATCGCGTCTTGGGGTCATACTTGGCCGAGTCGAGGTCGAGGTTCAGCAAATACTTTGCAGTATCTTCTCGCAGTCGCAGGTTTCTCGTCGATGTTGCCTGCTTCCTGCCCATATCTGTTTCGGCATCGTACTTGTCGCCGTCGTCTTCATCCTCGCCTTCAGATTTGTCCCCCTCTGCATTCTTCTTCGCGGTGAGTCGTAATTTCTCCATGTCGTTGTATTCCTCAATGACTTGGTTGAAGTCGGTCGCATCGTACCCGTTCCAGCGGTCGCGCTTGGCATCCCAGCTCTGTTGTACGTCTTGGATGACTTCGTCCGCTTCGATGCGCTTGCCGGTGAACTTTGCGCCGAGCTTGCGTGGCCGGCTCAAACAATCCTTTTTCTTGTGGGTCATCGCACCGCAGTTCTCGCAGGCGCCTTTGCGGTACTTGGTTGCCGCCGGACCCAGTTTCTTTCCACGATCGTACCATGTCGAGTCTTGTTCCTGCTTCTGCAGACGCTGATGTTCGAGGTAATCGTCGCCGTTGTCGTTGCCATTTTCGTCGATGGCGTAGAAGGGCTTCTTCGATATGAAAGAGGGAATGTACTCGTTGCGCTCCTTTGCCGCAGCGGATATATCCGGCTTTCGCGGCTCGCCGACGGGTGGCATGATGGATGGTGCGAGGTGTGAGGTATGAGGTGAGGTGCGAGTCGTGGTTTGAGGAGAGTGCAGGCCCCACGCGCGGTGGTTGAACGAGGATGCGGCAAAAAGTGGAGAAACTTTGGTAGCGCTGTAGGGCTGCAGCACTAGTACGTCAAGTCACCTGGTAGCGTGTAGCGTGTGGTGGCAATCGACGCGTCGTTTCTGTTGTTCTGTGTCGCGCCTGGGCCAACCCTTGCATTATTCTTGTACTCTCCAGAAAGGCGCAGGAACCATGCGGGCTGCCTTTGTACGCTTCTTGTATACTCGATACAGTCCCGGCAAGATCACTTCGGCACCAATGTCGTCATGGAGAACTTCCGTTTCCGCCTGAACTGCATCGACAATTACCAGGCGACACAAACAGACCTCGATCCCGCGTTGAGGCGCGGAAACGGTCCTTCTCAGAAGTCGCGTGAAGCCTCGCCTCTGGTGCCGATAGTTCGAGCCTTTGGCGCCACTGAGACTGGCCAGAAAGTATGCGCGCATATACATGGAGCATTGCCTTACCTATATATTGAATATGCAGGGAGTCTAGACAAGGATACCGGTGAGCTCGCGTGTGAATTAGTGAGAAATCTACTAATTTGTAGCAGTCGCTACCCGTATCCAGTCTCTCCGCGCCTCCATCGACCATGCCCTCGCCACTACGTATCGTCGGAACCCCTACGATGGCAAGGCAATTTACGTTGGCCATGTCTCGCTGGTCAAGGGAGTTCCCTTCTTTGGGTACAACGTCGGGTATAAGGTCTTCTTCAAGGTTTACATGCTCAACCCGATGGTCATGACGCGCCTTACAGACCTGCTGCACCAGGGCGCCATCCTGAGTCGTGTAATTCAGCCCTACGAAGCCCATTTGCAGTATCTATTGCAGTGGATGTGCGATTATAATTTGTTCGGGTGTGACTACATCAACTGTGCGAAAGTCCAGTTCCGAGGTCCTGTGCCTGATAGCGATGAAGTAGACACAAAAAGACACAAATGGCACGACGGGTCCATCCCAGAGGAGTTCATTACAGAGGACGACCAGTTCCCCCGCCAGAGTCACTGTACACTCGAGGTTGACATCTGTGTACAAGATATTCTGAATCGATACGAGCTACAGTATCGGCCGATTCACCATGACTTTCTCGAGCGATCAAGTCAAATGCAGCGAAATCCGGATGACAAGTATGTGCCGTCCATGGCGGGCCTTTGGAAAGATGAAACACGTCGCCGAAAGCGGCAAATGGGGCTCAGCGACACAGCAAGCAGCCCGTTCCCTGCCGAGGTCCTGGTATCGATGTCAGCGGACCCAAGGAACGCAGACAAAGGTGGTTGGATACACGAGGAAGAGTATCGAGGATACGTGATGGATTTGATCAAGGAAGAGAAGGAACATACAGAAAACGTCAGCTTTGGCACTTTTGTGAAGGAAACGCCAGGTCTGGAGAAGATCAAGACCACAGTGGAAAGTGTTGAGGACTTGTATCCAGAGAATTTATTGAGTCATCAGCTAGATGACGACGAAGGAGAGCAGGAGCAACAGCCAGAGATTATTGACGAGGTTCAGAGCACAATGACTCTCGTGAACGCGTTGCCAGGGGACGATCTGCTACCTGGCAATGTTGAACAGCTTTCCGATCTCGCCATAAACGCCGCCGAGGACGAATTTGGACAAGACGATCTGTCCGATACAGACCTACAGCAAACCCTTGACCCTCTGACTGCTTCCCTCTTGCGACAATCGGGTGAAGCCCAGGCTTCTGATGACCATTTTGACGAAGGCATCGATCTTGTCGATCCCAGCGAGGCAGGAAGTATGGCCGACCCTGGCAGCCCCTCCACCGTGCGCAAGAGAAACATGCGATCTGATTTTGAGTCTCCGCAAAAGCGCCAACGCATCTTAAACTCATCTCCACTCACAGCGAGGAAGGTGTCCTTTCGTGAGAGACTTGAAGGGGTTAAGAGCACACAGAAACGCGTTGACGAGGAATCAAGACTTAGTCAATTGTCTCAAGGTAGCATCAAAGCATCAGGGCATGGCGGACCCACAACTATGTCGTTCCCAACTGTAAAGAACTACAACGACCCAGGGACAAAACTGCGCCTTAGCCAATCGGGGTACTCAAACTCTCAGGAAATGCCAAAAACGCCCGCAGCCAAGCGTATGTCGGCAGGAGGAACACTTATGACTCCAATTACACCCTGGACGCATCAGAAAACTTCGCCCTTGAAGCCTAACAGTAGTGCAACAAAAGTGGCGGAGGAAGCGACATCCTTCATCGATAATCTCGTTCAATCGTGGCCCCACAAGACCTCCACCTTATACTTCAGCAGCGGCCCTCCTTCTGCAGAGGAGGTTGAAGAAACGATGATTCTTGCTGGTCTACCACCTGTTCTCTTTCAGAACGCCTACTACAGTAACGAGAAGGACGTGCCTGATCGACCTCGCGATTACGCCGGACGCGAGTTTAAGCTGCAAAGCACTACAGTGCCCTACTTGCCTCCATTCGACCCAACCGGAAAGCACCCGGCCAACTTTGGGGAGGACAGACCTTCTATAGTCAACAAGAAGAAGCTACAGGCAGAACTTAGGCTGAGATCTCAACGCTGTGGCCTGCGGAATTGGGAGATCGCGAAGTCGCCCCCCTCGTTTGACGAAGTGCAGGTCTGGCTTGAACAGGAGTCGTCAAAAAGCACGCCAGCCAGAATCCCAAAACGTCAGAAGCCTGCAAGCCCCAAGCCGCGCAAAGTCAAATTCATGGAGAACCTCTCGCAGATCGAAGGGCCTACGCAGAGGAACAAGCACGGCTTCAAATTCTCACAAAAGCAGAATACGACTAGCGTCAAACATGGGACGCAATATATGAGTATCATGAGTCTCGAAGTCCATGTCAACTCGCGTGGCAATCTCGTACCGGATCCTGCGGAAGACGAGATACAATGCATCTTCTGGACCGTCGAAGGCGAGGAAAACGCGACAACGGATCGCCCCCGGATAGGTGTTCTCTGCCTTTCAGACGAGAAGGGCATCGCCGAGCGCATCGCCAAGCAGGTCTCAGTCGAAGTCGAGTACGAAGAAGATGAACTGGATCTCATCAACCGCATCGTAGACATCGTACGTCAGTTCGACCCTGACATCCTCACTGGCTACGAAGTCCACAACAGCTCGTGGGGCTATCTGATTGAGCGAGCGCGCATGAAGTTCGAATACAATCTTTGTGATGAGATCAGCAGAATGAAGTCTCAGTCTCATGGTCGATTTGGCAAAGACGCGGATAGATGGGGGTTCACACACACATCGACCATCCGCGTGACCGGACGCCACATGATCAACATTTGGAGGGCGATGCGAGGAGAGCTGAATCTGCTTCAGTATACTATGGAGAATGTGGTGTTCCATCTTCTGCATAAACGTATACCCCACTACACGCACTCGACGCTCACCAACTGGTACCTGAGTACCAAGCCGCGCGATCTATCGAAGTTGTTGAATCACTTCATCTCTCGCATTCAGCTCAATCTCGACATTTTGGAGGCTAATGAGATTGTGCCTCGCACGAGCGAGCAGGCGCGCCTACTAGGTGTGGACTTCTTTTCCGTCATTTCTCGGGGATCGCAGTTCAAGGTCGAGTCGACCATGTTCCGCATCGCCAAACCCGAGAACTTCGTCCTCATCTCGCCGAGTCGCAAACAGGTCGGTATGCAAAACGCACTCGAATGTTTGCCTCTGGTCATGGAGCCCCAGAGCGACTTCTACTCCAGTCCGCTATTGGTGATGGACTTCCAGTCATTGTATCCAAGCGTGATGATCGCGTACAATCTGTGCTACTCTACCTGTCTGGGCCGCATCACCAGCTGGCGAGGCCGCAACAAGATGGGCTTCATGGATTTCAAGCGCGAGCCAGGTCTCCTGGGCCTCGTGCAGGACCACATCAACATCACACCCAACGGGATGATGTACGTCAAGCCCGAGATGCGCAAGTCCCTGCTGGCGAAGATGCTGGGCGAGATCCTCGAAACAAGAGTGATGGTCAAGAGCGGCATGAAGCAGGACAAGGACGACAAAACACTGCAACAGCTCCTCAACAACAGACAACTAGCCTTGAAGCTACTCGCCAACGTCACCTACGGCTACACATCAGCCTCCTTCTCAGGCCGCATGCCCTGCTCTGAGATTGCAGACAGCATCGTGCAAACGGGCCGCGAGACGCTCGAGAAAGCCATCGCGCTCATCCACGCAACCCCGAAATGGGGCGCCGAAGTAGTCTACGGCGACACTGACTCGGTCTTCATCCACCTCCGGGGCCGCACGCGCGACCAGGCCTTCACCATCGGCGAGGAGATCGCCGCCACCGTCACGGCCGCCAACCCGCGGCCCATCAAGCTCAAGTTCGAGAAGGTGTATCACCCGTGCGTCCTACTGGCCAAGAAGCGCTACGTCGGCTTCAAGTATGAGCACCGAAACCAGACGGAGCCCGAGTTCGACGCAAAGGGCATCGAAACTGTGCGCAGAGATGGAACCCCAGCGGAGCAGAAGATCGAGGAACGAGCGTTGAAGATTCTATTCCGCACCGCGGACCTGTCCCAGGTGAAATCGTACTTCCAGGACCAATGCACGAAGATCATGCAAGGCCGGATCTCAATCCAGGACTTCCTCTTCGCCAAAGAAGTCAAGCTGGGGACGTACTCGGATCGTGGACCGCCGCCCCCAGGCGCCCTCATCGCCGCAAAGCGCATGCTCAGCGATCCGTGCTCAGAGCCGCAGTATGGCGAGCGCGTGCCGTACGTGGTCGTGACGGGGGCGCCCGGCGCGCGGCTGAGCGACCGCTGCGTGGCGCCCGAAGTGCTCCTCGCGCACGACCACCTCGAGCTGGACGCCGAGTACTACATCGGTAAGAACTTGATTCCGCCGCTGGAGCGGATTTTCAACCTCGTGGGCGCGAACGTCAGACAGTGGTTTGATGAGATGCCCAAGGTGCAGCGAGTGCGCAACGTGGCGATTCCTTTCACTGGGCCGAGGGCTGGAGGAGGGGGAGGGGGGCTCATCGGCGGGCAGACGAGCCTCAAGAAGACGCTCGAGAGCTACATGAAATCCAGCAGCTGCATAGTCTGCCGCGCCAAATTGCCTCCTCCCCCAGCGTCACACGCCTCGCTGCTCCTCCGCGCCGGCGCCGCGCCTCCTCCTCCTCCTCACGCACTCGGCCAGCTTCCCCTCTGCGCGCGCTGTCTGCGGCGTCCGGCGACCGCGCTGCTCGCGCTGAAAGAGCGCGTCTGGAAAACGGAGACCAGAGTCAGGGATGTGGATAGTGTGTGTCGCAGCTGCAGCGGGCTGGCGTGGGGAGAGGACATCAGGTGCGACAGTCGAGATTGTCCGGTTTTCTATACACGGACGAGGGAGAGGAGTCGGCTTGCGACGCTGAAGGAGGGGACGGGGAGGGTAATGAGGGAGCTGGAGGAGGGGATTGAGGAGGAATTCGATGTCGGTGTGGTGAGGAGGAAGAAGAAGGGGAAGGGGAGGCGGTGGGAGGGGGAGGGGTTGGAGTGGTAGGTTTTTCTGCGGTCTGTGGGAGGGAAGGATGCGTGGAATGGGGTTTTGTTCCTGGGGACAATATGCGCTTTCTGTGGCGTGGTGTGGTGTGGTTGTCTGCACGTGGGCGAGGGTGTGTAGTTCGTCAATGGTTACCACCCTTACGGCCTTTCTAAGCCGTCCTATCCGCAAACCACTCCTGCTGGGCCCGCAACACCTCATGTATCCTTCTACACCATGTCGATCACGCTGTGCAGCACCAACACCCAGTGCGCTGCGTCGCTCCCCCACCAGCCGCTCACGAGCTTCCGCTCGCTGCTCTGATTGGTCGCGCTTTCGCTCCCCTCCTGCATAATTTACAGCTGCTATGACGCAGTGTGGTATGCGGCTTACTGTTTTGGTCTGTAGCATGGCAGTCTGTCTCTGATATGAAAGGAAGGTGTTGCTGCTGTGAAGAAGTAAATGTTTCTTTCTTGCATCTTGTGGCCTCGGGCTCTATTTGCTTTTGGGAGACTTTTCATGCTGCTTGTTTGAGGTTTTGCTGGTTTACTCGATTGCATTTTCAGATGTTGTGTTGGAGACTACAAGAAGTATCGCTGTCACGTATTAGTCGGCGTCTTGATGTTCACGAAGTTGGTCTTGGGGACGTCCACTGTCCTCGCGCTCGCAGCGGGTGCAGCTGCAGATCACAGCCAATATGTCAATGTCTTGTAAGCGAGCACCGATAGTTCGGAACCTGCACTCACAGTCCACAGTATGGGCACTGAAAAAGGCGGCAACCGCTTTCCAGGCGTCGTAGCTGCGCCGTTCGCCATGGTCAAGCTTGGCCCGGACGTTCAGAACGGTACAAACGATGCTTATTCAGGCTATTTAGCGGAGGGAAGAGTGTGGGGTTTTAGTATGATGCATGAATCGGGCACCGGTATGGTCCATTCTAGACTGGAACAGGAAGTCGACTGATAGGAAGCAGGCGGAGCACCAAAGTACGGAGTCGTGTCGCAGATGCCAGTCCCCGGCGATGTGCCCAATCCCCTGATAGACCTGTCACAGCCCAGAGCTGTTAAGGACCAAGGCGGCGTTGGGTGGTATGAGACTAGCCTTGCAAATAATGTCTCTGTGCGGCTTGCGGCGACCGAGCATGCGGGATATTACGCCTACACATTTCCTGGAGGGAGCAACGTGTCTTCGTCCGTTGTTGTGGACGTGTCTCACGTGCTTCCGAGTTTCAGAGGCCTTGGCTGGGAGCAGCATTACTCTGGTGGCACGTTCGAGCTCGTGGACGAAAGCCATTACCAGGGCTCGGGAACCTACAACAATGGCTGGAATCTGTCTCCGGACTGGACGATTTACTTTTGCGGGAGATTCGACAAGGAGGCATCACATGCGAGAATCTTCGCCGAGAACATGACTGCTATTGATATTCCGTCATATATCGCTGGAACCACTCGATTAGGAGGTGTTTTCACTTTTAAATCGACCGATGTGACTTCTCGAGTCGGGATATCGTTCATCTCCACGTCGAAGGCATGTCAGAATATGGACAATGAAATCAGCCAGGATGCGACCATAGAGTCTTTAGCTGGGGCTGCCCAGGCTAAGTGGAACCGAGACATCTTTGACAAGATTCAGGTCTCTTCGGGCGATACTGAAGACCTCCGGCTCTTGTACAGCTCACTGTACGGCATGTTTCTGATACCTTCTAACAGGACAGGCGAAAACCCAGCATGGAGCTCTGATGAGCCATACTACGATGACGTATTCACATTATGGGATACCCACCGGTGCCATACGTCGCTGTTTCAGGTAATCCAGCCCACAGCATACGAAGAGTTTGTGCGGTCGCTGATAGACATCTGGCGGCACGATGGTTTTATGCCTGATGCACGATCCTCTAATTTCAACGGGCGCGTTCAAGGTGGCTCCAATGCCGATAACGTGCTTGCGGATGCATTCGTCAAGGGTGTACGAGGCGACGTTAATTGGGAGGACGGCTTTGAAGCCATGAAAACAGATGCTGAAGTTGTCCCACCGCTCGAAATCGTAGACCCAAAAGCTCCAGACGCTTCTACTAAGGAGGGAAGAGGCGCGCTCCCAGACTGGCTGCAGTATGGGTACATTACCCCTCGCTTTACACGTGCTGTGTCTCGGGCAGTGGAGTACTCATCCAATGACTTTGGCCTGTACCAAGTTGCGGCCGGATTGGAGAAATGGGCAGAGGCAGAGACGTACCTTAACCGTTCACGCAATTGGCGGAACCACTGGAACGACAACGCCACATCAGAGAGTCATTCTGGATTTATTGTACCGAGACAAGCAAACGGGTCTTTTGTACGGCAGGACCCGAAAGATTGTGGAGGTTGCTATTGGGGTGATGCTTACTACGAGGACAACGCCTGGATATACAGCATGAATGCGATTCACGATGTAGCAGAGCTGAAGAGAAGGATTGGAGGTGACGAGAGATTTGTTGACAGGTTGGACAAGCTTTTCTCACTTGGCATCTTCAACGCTGGTAACGAGCCGGGCTTTACCTCCCCATATCTGTACAACTTTGTGGAGGGTCAGCAATGGAGAAGTGTCGAGAGGGGCCGAGCGATCAGTGCCTTGTACCATGCAGGTGAGAGCGGTTTGCCAGGCAACTCGGACGCTGGAGCGATGGAGAGTCTTCTGATGGTAAGACGCGATCGTCTTTCTTGCATCACAGCACTGACATTGGCGGTAGTGGCATATGATAGGACTTTGGCCAGTGACTGGACAAACAACCTTTCTGATCCTTGCACCCTGGTTCGAACAGATGACGATCGTTCTTGGAGATGAGAAGCATCTGGTCATTTCCACTACTGGTGGATATCGTGAGAACGCTCGCTACGTTCAGAGCCTGGAAGTTAATGGCAAGCCTTGGGATAAGGCATGGGTGACCTGGGAAGACATCGCTAGTGGTGGCACTTTGGACTTTGTGCTTGGGGAAGATAAGGCCGAATGGTCGACTGGTGACTTGCCGCCGAGCCCAGCTTCGGTGGGGTTGACGAACCTTTGATGCGACACGAAGGTACTGCGTCCTGTCGCAGCCGACTGGAAATTGAGCACATCCGAAGGATTTGATGGAGAAAAGCAGAAAACAAAGTAGCTAACATATACTGTAGTCACCTTAGAGGCTCTCAGGGTTATCTAGAGCTTGCTGGGTAGAGCTGGAAAGCTCTGGTTAAACGTTGGCTTCCTTCATCCTTGCAGTGTGCTCGGCGTCCAGTCGGATCAAGGCGCAATATGATAGATCACAGTGTTGTAGAAGGACGTGTTGGAGCAAGTGGCATGTGCAACCTGGTGTCGATACAAGGCCTCGGGACTTGAGCAAACTGAGAACATGGTGACAAAGAGATGGCTGAAACAAAGGCGATCTAGATGCTTGCAGCCTTCAGTCGTGCATGCCTGTTCAATCACACGGCTACCCCACAAAACACGCCCACTCCACACTCACCACCACATTACCTGCTCGTTCATAAGTCATGCATCGCAAAAGCACAACGAATTCTGGGCACAGTGCGCGAAAAGCAGCAGGCTCCCAGTTTGTTCTAGACCGCCAACCACAGTCTCCTCGACAACCGCGTGCCATTCGCTGAAGAAATCCGGTTCCCTTGGCTTCGCCGCCCGCCTTTCACGCGCATTACGCCACCAGGGTATCACCCCACCATATCCAAGCAGCACTTACTCACCGCCCAGAGTGCAGGACGATTCTATTCTGGAAACCATACGATCCTACAGCTTGTCACATGGCCCGTACATACCCTTGCCAAAGCCTTTACTAGCGCCCGCTCCCTGCATGTGTCCAACCGCGAGGCATATCGCGGGATCATATATTCGTCTTGCGTTCTGGGCTGACGCCGAGTGTTGCGAGTTGGCCTGAGCTTCAGTTCTGAGTAGATATTTGACCATTAGACGTTCCACAGGTATTTTACAGGTCCGATACTTGCGACAACATTCCAATCCGGGGTTCAGCCTCACGACCCCACACGTTCATCATGTCGTCTACGATAGCTTCAGCCGTAGCATCCGCAACGGCGCCGCCAAAGGCACCACCACAAGGTGGCGTGCTTGAGGGAGTCAACCCTGTGCATTTCGATGCCAAAAACCCTATTATCCTGTTCATTATTCAGGTAAATGCCCGCTGGACTGCAACGTTGCGATCATGTGCTCATTGAGCTACAATAGGCCTCAATCATCATAATCTCCTGTCGCGCTCTCGGATGGCCTCTCTCGAAGCTTCGTCAGCCTCGTGTTATCTCGGAAATCATTGGAGGCATCCTCCTCGGGCCTTCAGTGTTCGGTCGTATACCAGGCTTCACCGAAGCGATCTTCCCTGCGCAGTCCATGACCAATCTTAATCTCGTTGCTAACCTTGGTTTGACTTTGTTTCTCTTCATCATTGGCTTGGAAGTAGACCTGCGTTTTCTGTTGAGCAACTGGAAAGTCGCCCTCAATGTTGGTGTTATCAGTATGGTCATTCCATTTGGCATGGGATGCGCCATTGCGGTAGGACTTTACAACCAGTTCAAGGATGAACCAGGAATGGTGGAGATCCGATTCCCCATTTTCATGCTATTCATCGGTGTAGCCATGGCCATCACAGTAAGTGGTCCCGGTACATCACTCGTATGCCATACTGATGCGTTCAGGCCTTCCCTGTGCTTTGTCGTATCCTCACTGAGCTCAAGCTCTTGATGACTCCTGTTGGTGTTATTGTCCTCTCAGCCGGAGTTGGCAACGATGTTGTTGGGTGGATTCTACTTGCGCTCTGCGTTGCTCTTGTCAACGCAGGCACAGGTCTTGCGGCCTTATGGGTTCTTTTGACGTGCGTAGGTTACATGTTGTTCCTGGTCTATGCCGTGCGGCCCGTCTTTGTTTGGGTTCTGCGCAGATCTGGTGCCCTGCAGGACGGCCCCAGCCAGAGCATTATTGCTCTCACGCTCATCATCGCCCTCGGGTCTGCCTTCTTCACAGGAATCATTGGAGTTCACCCTATCTTTGGTGCCTTCATGGCTGGCTTGATCTGTCCTCACGAGGGAGGATTTGCGATCAAGGTTGCTGAAAGAATTGAAGACCTGATTGGAGCCCTATTTCTTCCCTTGTATTTCACCCTGTCGGGACTCAACACCAATATTGGACTTCTAGATTCCGGAATCGTTTGGGGTTACGTGTTTGGTGTCATCGCAGTTGCTTTCTTCTCAAAATTCATCGGTGCCACACTTGCAGCTCGATCGACGAAGATGCTCTGGCGAGAATGCTTCGCGATCGGCTCTTTGATGAGTTGCAAGGGACTCGTCGAGTTGATCGTGTTGGTGAGTCCAATTAGAACTTCTGCTGAAGCAAGGCTGACACGAGCAGAATATCGGACTAAACGCCAAGATCCTGAGCACCAGAACATTCACCATTTTCGTCGTCATGGCGCTTGTTACAACGTTCGCATCTGCCCCGCTCACTATGTACTTTTACCCTCCATGGTACCAGAAGAAGGTGGAGGCATGGCGACGTGGTGAGATTGACTGGGACACCGGAAAGCCTATAGACGGCAACGATAGCGTCCAAGATGGCATCCACTTCGATAAGTTGGCTGCTGAGAAGGTCAAACGGGTCACAGTATACCTTCGTTTGGACAGTATGCCCAACCTGCTCGCTTTCACATCGTTATTCGGTGGATCACAGAAGCCCGAGCCCAAGATACACCCATCGATCATTGCCAATACGACCGTTGAGAAGGGAGAGTCATCCACAGAAGATGTCACACCGAACCGACCTGTCGAAGCATACGGTCTGCGCCTGCTCAATTTGACTGACCGTGGCTCTTCCGTCATGCAAGTCTCCGAGATGGAGAGCTACACCGCATATGACCCGGTAGTGAACACATTCAGGACATTTGGCCGTCTGCACAACCTTGCCGTCAGCGGAGAAGCTCTAGTTGTGCCAGAATCCTCCTTTGCCGACACTCTGGCTACACGTGCGTCCGACTCGAACCTTCTCCTCCTCCCCTGGAGCGAGACGGGTGTCATGTCGGAACAAGCTATCATCGAAGACAAGGGCACTAAGAACAAGCTAGCAGCAAGTCCATATATCGCTTTTGTGAATGCGACCTTTGATGCGGCAACAAGTCCCGTCGCGGTGCTCATCAACAAGAACTTTGGCGGCAGCAAAAACAAAGATCGCAGACCAAATCTCAAATTATCACGCACATATAGTAGCGTTAGTCTGCATACCGACCAAGCCGTCACCGCGCCCATTGCGGATCGCAGTCATCACATCTTCTTCGCGTTCTTTGGTGGTGCAGATGACCGTGCTGCGCTGCGTCTGGTCCTCCAGCTCGCAGACAACCCGCAAACCACAGCAACGCTTGTTCACTTCGACATCCCAGACGCTTTTCTCGGTAGCCCAAGCGCGTCGACTTCTTCGGCCCCATCATCCAGCAAGGCAGGCGAGACTATCATCACTACGACTGCACCATCGACGCGTGAACAAGACGCTGCCTTCTTCGCATCTCTCCGCGCCTCCCTACCTGCAGAACTGGCAAATCGCGTTGTTTTCGAGACTGTGACCTCAGATCAACCCATCAAAGATGTAATTGCTCGCGCTAGCATCGAGGTAGGTCAGTCGCCAAAGAATGCAGGTGACTTGGTTGTGCTAGGCAGGAACATTGGTAGGAACAATGCTCTCGGCGCAGAGAACCCAGACGAGATCAGGAGCGCATCGAGCGCATCGAGCACGCTGGGAGTGTTGGCTGAGAAGGTATGGGAGAGCAAACTGGGAGCTAGTGTGCTGGTGATCAGAGCCGGGACAGCAACAGGCTAGAACTGTTTGCATTATCTTGTGTTAGTAGAGCGGTTGTGACACCATTGGTTGTGGGTTATACATCACGTCCATGGGGGACCGGGTGTTTACATGGTAAAGATGGACTTATTCTTTTACAACATCAACAACCTATGCTACGTAGCGCCCACGAATCGTGAATGAAGCCGCGGCTTCTCAGCAATGCAAACTGTGCGTGTGCTTGGCATTTTCTGCAGTCGATGCGACCGCTAGTTGGCCGAGAGCAGTCTCTCGGGTTGCGTCGTTGGCGGTCGAACCCTGAAAAGGACAGGCTACGCAGGCGGCCGGTGCGGAGCTCTGGAGATGAGCTGCGCTACCAGCGAGTAGCGGTCGGCCCTGCGCGGTGCACGGATGAATTATGCCGCAATACATTCGAGCCCCCCATACTGGCTGCGTTTTGCTCATCCTTCGCGCTCCACGACAACTCACGCCCTCGCTGCCTGACTTCTTTGCTGAATTCACGCACCGCCCGTCGACCATCCGGCAATTAGAGTCTCTTCCGCCACGCCTGCACAGCTCCCAAGAAGTTGCGCCAATTCACTCACCCTCCAAGCAACTTGTGTAGTACCAACCTTCATTATGGTGTCTCCCAAGAGCATTGCGTACTACGCCTGTCACCCGAACGAGTTACGCGCAATTATTCAATGGTAGGAGAAACCACACACCATTGCCATCAGACCCCTGGCGCCTTACACAGTACACCACTGACTTTCCGTCCAGGAAGATATGGCACAACCCCGTACACGAGCGCGACGAATCGAAAGACTCGGAGAACCTCAAGCGATGCTTCTACTTCCTCACCCTGACGAGCCGCAGTTTTGCGGCCGTCATCATGGAGCTGCACCCTGAGCTCCTCGTCCCTGTGACACTATTCTACCTCATCTTGCGCGGACTTGACACAGTCGAGGATGACATGACCATCCCTCTCGAGAAGAAGGAGCCGATTCTGCGAGACTTCGATAAGATCTTGGAGATTGATGGCTGGACATTCACCGAGAATGGACCCAACGAGAAGGACAGGCAGCTGTTGGTTGAGTTCAACGTTGTTATCGAGGAGTTCAAGAAGATCAAGCCAGCGTACAGGGAGATCATCAAGGATATCACCAAGCGCATGGGCAACGGTATGGCCGATTACGCCAACAACGCAGAGCACAACCTGGTCGGCGTCAACACACTCAAGGACTACGAGCTGTACTGCCACTACGTTGCTGGTCTTGTCGGCGAGGGTCTGACACGTCTGTTCGTTGAGGCTGGCCTCGCCAATGCTATGCTTTTGAAGAAGCCAGAGCTCATGGAGTCTATGGGACAGTTCCTCCAGCAGGTCAACATTACCCGTGACATCAAGGAAGACTTGGACGACAACCGACGATTTTGGCCCAAGGAGATCTGGTCTAAGCACGTCGACAAGTTCGAGGACCTCTTTAAGCCTGAGAACAAGCAGAAGGCCCTGGACTGCAGTTCGGAGATGATTTACACAGCTCTGACGCGCGCGGACGACTGTCTGTACTACCTTGCAGGCCTGAGGGAGCAGAGTGTCTTCAACTTCTGTGCTATCCCACAGACCATGGCTATCGCAACGCTGAATGCCTGCTTCCAGAACTATGACATCTTCCAGAAGAACGTCAAGATCACCAAGGGCGAGGCCTGCCAGCTGATGGTCGAGTCGTCGCAAAATCTCCAGCTGGTGTGCGATGTCTTCAAGCGTTACGGTCAGAAGATTGCAAAGAAGAACAACCCGCACGACCCCAACTTCTTGAAGATCTCAATCACACTCGGAAGGGTAAGATGCACTGTGTCGTCGTAAAGGAAATCGCTAACGTCCTCTCAGGTAGAACAATTCATCGAGTCCATCTTCCCATCACAGAAGCCGCCGATTGACCAGAAGTCGCCTGCCAGTATTGAGGAGGCCGAAAAGGCAAAGAAGCAGGCGTACGAGGACAAGTGGGACCTCATCTACATGGCCACGGCGGTCGTCGTCACTGTCCTTGTCATCACATCCAGCATGGTAAGTTGCAACAGCTCTTCGTGTAAGACACTCTCTAATATTTGGTCAGATCGGTGTTGCTTGGCTGGCTGGTGCGCGTTTCGACATTGCGTACGTTGAGATGAAGCAGCAAATAGGGTCGCTGATGGGCTGGGCAGAGCCCACGGCTGTCGAAGCGGTCAAGGTCATCACAGAGAAGAGCGAGCTTTGAGCAGCTCCAGCACAGTACAGTACCCTTCATGTCTATGTGTAATATAATGGCAGCGACACGGCTTTTTCGTAGACGCAGGAACGTAGCTAAACCTAATGCAACTTCATCAACAACCACCTGTCGACACGGAACAAAGAGGCTGCGCATGCCACAGTCTTGAGACATGCTGCAACCACACGTGCCTGCATACGATCTGTAACAATGGGCGCCTTTGAGGGTCGCGTTTGGAGATGCTTAGCGCGGTCTAGCGTATCGCTCCAACTCCCCGGGGCCAGGGCCGGTATTCAAGCGAAACGAAAAATAGCATACGAACGCACCTGCACCTGCACCTGCTTTGCCAGCTCCACCGCGCATTCACCGCTCTCACCTTCTGCACCAACTCACGCAGACCACCTCCGCGACTGCCTATTGTTGAAGACTCGCCCGGCGCGACTTCGACGACCGCTCCCCCACCTCAGGTCCCCCGCCCAACGACCTTCGCGCTTGCATACGCTCCACCTGCCACTCGCAGCATCACCGACCGCACCCGCCTCCCACCATCCACACCACACACCATGGCTGACGTCGCCACCGCACCGAACCCCTCCCAGCAGGTTCCCCTGGACACGATCCCCATCTCGCCTGTCGATGGCAACGACTCGTCCGAGGGCCAGGACAAGTCGGCAACCGCCAACACAGACGATGGCGGTGCTCGCACTGTCTTCCACGACCCTGAGAACTTCAACGTCAAGCACCCGCTCATGAACACATGGACCCTGTGGTTCACCAAGCCCCCAAGCGGCAAGGTGCGTGGAGGATCTGATCTGTACGGAACGCGGGGCGATGACTAACCAGTGCAGGGCGACAACTGGGCTGAGCTGCTCAAGGAGGTCATCTCGTTCGACTCGGTCGAGGAGTTCTGGGGCATCTACGTAAGTTGTGTCACAGCGCAGCGCTTAGAGCAACGCTGACAAGATTCACAGAACAACATCACACCCACATCTGACTTGGCGCTGAAGTCTGATTACCACCTCTTCAAGAGGGGCGTTCGCCCCGAGTGGGAGGACTCGCAGAACAAGCACGGCGGCAAGTGGGCGTTCCAGTTCAAGGACAAGAAGGCCATCAACATCGACGCGCTCTGGCTCCACGTCATGCTCGCTGCTATTGGCGAGAACCTCGAGGACGAGGACGACAACGAGGTCATGGGTGTCGTTGTCAACGTCAGGCGAGGATTCTACCGTATCGGTCTGTGGACCCGCTCCGTCGGCCGTGCCATCCCCGGCGATGGCGGCAAGGGCAGGACACAAGAGCAGGGCAAGGAGACACTCCAGAAGATCGGCAAGCGATTCAAGCAGGCTCTCCAGCTCAAGGAGAACGAGCCTGTCGAGTTCTCTGGCCACACCGATGCTGCTCACTCGGGCAGCACCCGTGCGAAGGCCAAGTTCGTGGTCTAAGCGCTGGCTGAGAGGACGATTTGAAGAATTGCGCGTATGGTCAAAGCACAGGTTCGCCTGTGCGGTTTCTGTCCAGTGCGCTGGAGAGCAGTGCACGCTGCACTCGGCGTAATATACTACCCGGTTTACCCAAGAGCATTTTCACGTATCGATCATGGTTACGGGATTGGGTTTCTAGCATGGCGTCTGCATGGGGCGGCGATGGGTCATCTTGGGGTCTGACATGATTTATGGTCATGACGAGTTACGTGGCTTAGGTAGGCAGTGCATGGCATGGCATGGCATGGCATGGGTTTGCGATCCAAGTTGATAGACCTGAGCCCTGTTATCTAACAAATTTATGAGTGCATGTGCAATAGCTTACACGTGAAGGTGTGCAGTGCATTCAGACTGAAGGTGGACTGGACGAGCCAAGTGCAAGCGCAGGGATCAGATACTTGCCCAGCCGTGCGTTCCGTAGCCCGGCAACGACGTAATAGTGGCGGTGCAGCCACAATTTGACTTGACCCCAGTCACTGTCGAGCGCCCAACGGCCTGCACGTTTCCCACCGACTTTCTCCCCTCCTGCCCCTCACACTTTTCCTACCGGTAAACATGGTTGTGGAGACGGCATACTACGACGCCCTGGGCGTCAAGCCCACCGCGACAGAGCTCGAAATAAAAAAGGCTTACCGCAAACTGGCCATCAAGCTGCACCCTGGTACCTACAACAGCCTCGCATGGCAACCACGGCATGTGCTAATGCTGAGCAGACAAGAACCCCGGCGATGAGACGGCCCATGCCAAGTTCCAAGAGGTACGTGCGACGGTCCCGAACACAGAGGATTGCGCTGCGGTGTGCGGAGGCAGAGCGTGTGTTGTTGTGAGACGGCGGGGCTCACGCTTTGCAGATCGGAGAGGCATACCAAGTCCTCAGCGACGACCAGCTGCGCGCAAACTACGACAAGTATGGCAAGGAGGGCGCGGTGCCGCAGAGCGGATTTGGTAAGGTCATAACATGTACATGCGGTTGGAGTTGGCTGACATAATGGCAGAGGATCCGTCCGAGTTCTTCACTATGATCTTTGGTGGTGAGGCGTTTGTGGATTGGTACGTGTTTCTAGGGAGGAAGAGACCCGCCACTGTGCACGAACAAGGCTGACAGGTGCAGGATTGGCGAGATCTCGCTCATGAAGGATCTTACCAAGACCATGGAGATCAGCATGCGCGAGATGGAGGAACAAGAGGCTGCTGCCGCCGAGGCCGAGAGGGCAGAGGCTGCAGCTAAGGACTCCGCGCCTGATGCTGCTGCGTCTGCGTCTGCGCCTGCGTCTGCCGCTGCCGACCAGACGACAGGCACGACACCTGCTGCTGCTGCTGCTGCTGATGCTGCTGCCGAGCCCAGTGCCGGCGCCAAAGCAAAGGAGGCCGAGGCTGCTGCCGAGCGTGCTGCCGCTGGCGGCGACGCGCCTCCAGTCTATGCTGCACCACCCCCAGCGTACGCCGAACCCGCCGCCGACTCGTCCTCTACTGCCCCACCTGCCGCCGCTGCAGGCAGCTCCTCCGGCGCGAGCACCCCCAAGCCCCGCGGAATCCCGATTCGACCTGCCATCATGGACAAGACCGAGGAGGATGCACGCATGGAGGCAGCCAACATGACCGATGCCGAGAAGGAGCTCAGGAATAAGGAGAAGGCCAAGAAGGGCGGCCTGACCAAGGAGCAGCGCGAGGAGCTCGCTGCATACGAGCTGGAGCGCAAGAAGATCCGCGACGAGCGTGTGGCCAACCTGTCCAAGAAGCTTGTCGAGCGCATCTCGCTCTGGACCGAGACGGACAAGCGGGAGGACGTGACCAAGGCCTTCAAGGACAAGATCGCACTCGAGATTGAGAACCTCAAGATGGAATCCTTCGGCCTGGAGATCTTGCACGCCATTGGCGCCACTTACCTCATGAAAGCGTCCTCCTTCCTGAAATCGCAAAAGTTCCTGGGCATCAGCGGCTTCTTCAGCCGCATCAAAGACAAGGGCACCCTCGTTAAGGACACGTGGAACACCATGAGCGCCGCCATCGACGCCCAGCTGACCATGGAGGAGATGGCGAAGCTCGAGGAGCAGGGCGGCGAGGCGTGGACCGACGAGAAGAAGGCCGAGTACGAGAAGAAAGTTACGGGCAAGATCCTGGCCGCGGCGTGGCGTGGCAGCAAGTTCGAGATCCAGAGCGTGTTGCGGGACGTGTGCGACAACGTGCTGAATGACAAGAAGATCAAGCTGGAGAAGAGGGTGGAGCGGGCGCACGCGTTGGTTATTATTGGCGAGATGTGCCAGAAGGTGAGTTCTTGTCTTTCTCTGTTGACGCAGACTTGTTGTGTGGCGGTTAGTGGCTAACGTATGTGTCACCAGGCCGAGCGCGACCCCGAGGAAGAAGGCGACTTCATGGCCTTTGAGCAGCTGATGGCCGAGGCCGCGGCGAAGAAGGAGAGCAAGCACGACAAGAAGGAGAAGCACAAGCACGGGCATGACAAGAAGGAGAAGGAGAAGGAGAAGGAGAAGGCATAAACATCCCCCCCCCGCTCTCTGCACCCGCAACAAAGTATGCCGTCTCCCCTCCCCTCCCCTCCTCTTCATTTTCTTGTTCTTCATTGTTGATAGGTTGCCGACTACTACTACTACCCCCTTCTTCGCCACCCGTTTTTTTTTTGATAGATATCCATAGATTTCTCCCCCCTGGGGACGCAGCGCTGTTGAAGCGTTTGAGCAAGGCCTTGGTATATTTTCGCGCGAGTTTCCCCTTCTTCTCATGCCTGCGATCGAGGGTGATCCATCTATTCTACGCGGTTGCTCTCCTTCCGAGTGAACGGTCCACCTCCGAACCCCCCCCCCCCCCCCCCCCCCCCCCCCCCCCCCCCCCC